>SJYV01049899.1:1125942-1247657 GCA_006410875.1 Neotragus pygmaeus | reverse complement strand
TCACCTTAGTCTGATCACGCCACAGGCCAGGCGGCTCATGAACAACGGAATAAGAGGCGGGCAAGAGCATCACCTTAGTCTGATCACGCCACAGGCCAGGCGGCTCATGAACAACGGAATTTTTTTTAATTGGAAGGTAATCGCTTTACAATGATGTGTTGGCTTCTGCCGTACAACAAAGTGAATCAGTTATAATTAAATCCATACATATTCCCTCCCTCTTGAGCCTCCTTCTTGCCTCCCACCCCAGCCCTCTAGGTCATCGCAGAGCACCAGGCCGGGCTCCGGCGTCACAGAGCAGCCTCCCTCTAGCTCTCGGCTTTACACACTGTCGTGTTTGAGCGTCCGTGCCGCGCTCTCAATCCTTCCCGCCTTCTCCTTCCCCTGCTGTGCCGTTCTCTACTTCTCTACTTCTGCGTCTCCATTCCTTCATTGCTCATTATTAGAGAAATGCAAATCAAAACTACAGTGAGATATTAGCTCACACCAGTCNCGTCCGTGCCGCGCTCTCAATCCTTCCCGCCTTCTCCTTCCCCTGCTGTGCCGTTCTCTACTTCTCTACTTCTGCGTCTCCATTCCTTCATTGCTCATTATTAGAGAAATGCAAATCAAAACTACAGTGAGATATTAGCTCACACCAGTCAGAATGGCCATCACCAAAAAAAAAAAAAAAAAAAAACTTCAAATAATAAATGACGGAGAGGATATGGAGAAAAGGAAACCCTACTGCACTGTTGGTGGGAATATAAATCGATAGAACCTCTAGGGAGAACAGTATAGAGATGCCTTAAAACGCTAGGAATAAAACTACCATATGACCCAGCAATCCCACTCTTGAGCATACAACCTGAGGAAACAGCAGAAATGTATTCCTCACAGTTCTGCAGACACGGTGTCTGGTGAGAGCCTGTCTCCTGGTTCGTGATCAGCCACCTTCTTACTCTGCCCTCACGCAGCAGAAGGGGCAAGGGGACTCTGGGGTCTCTTTTATAAGGTCACTAATCCCACGGCATAATCACCTTCCAAAGGCCCCACTTCCAAACATCACAATGTTGGGCGTTCAGTTCTAGCATAGAATCTTTGGGGGAAACAAACATTCAATGTACAGTAAGTGCTCATAATAGTTTATTTGTAATAGTTCCAAAACGGAAATAACCCAGATGCCCATCAACAAGAGAATGGGTAGATAAATTGTGCACTTTCATACAATTGGAATGCTAACAATAAGAATAAACCACTGCTACACACAAAGACGTGGATGGTCGCATACATTATGTTCAGTGAAAGAAGCCACACTCTGGAGAATGTACTTTGCATTACTCAATTTATATGAAATTCAAGAATAGGCAAAACCAGTCAATGGTGATAGAAGTCATAATGGCAGTTATCTCTTGGGGGGTAGTGCCTGCAGAGGGGCACAGAGGACCCCCTAGGTGCTGTAAATATCCTGATCTGGTAGGGTGACAGGGCTGTGTCGTGCTCACGCCGTCACTTCAGGCGTGTCTGACTCTTATAAGCCCCATGGACCGCTCCCCACCAAGCTCCTGTGTCCACGGGACCTTCCAGGCAAGAAGCCTGGAGTGGGTAGCCATGCCCTTCCCGACCCAGGGATTGAACTGGCGTCTCCTGTGTCTTCTGCGGATTCTTGACTGCTGAGCCACTGGGGAAACATATATATGTGTGTGTGTGTGTGTGTGTGTGTGTGTGTGTGTACACGCCATCAAGTAGTATCCCTCAGATTAGTGTACTTGACAGATAATTTGCTATATGTGTTATATTCCAATAAAAACAAAAGAATGCATATATTCCTTTACCAGATTCTACTGTCTGTGTGAGCTGTGAACAAATAAATCCAGTAACTGTCTTGGAAAAGCACTTTTAAATTGCTTCATATTATTTTTTGTGCTAATGGGCTTAACTTTAAACATGTTTACATTTGAAATACACTACACTGTTTACGAGCCATTTTGACATGTCTTCATTGAGTAATAAACCACAGCTTAAAGGGAGCCTGTGGGAGGTCTGTCCTGGATGCACACCCAGGACAGGGGAAGGCGGCGGGAGAGGTCTGTGGACTTCCAGCACACAGCTGGAGATGGGCAGCGGGGACGGGGCAGGCTCTGCCCAAGTGCCCGCGCGGGGGCCCTGCGGGGCAGGAGGGTGGTCTGGGGTGCCAGTCTGGGCTCCCGTCCCAGCTCAGCCCCATGCTGGCTGAGGCGTCTCAGCTGAGCTGTGGACCTCTGTGCCCCAGCTCCTGGGCTGCCACATGAGGGTAACAGCTTAAACAACCCTGGAGAAGGCGTCAGGAGAGTTAAATCCGCCACCAGCACCCGGCCTGGCACCTTACAAGTGCTCAGTAAAGTTTCCTGATTAGCCTTAAGATGGTTGAGGGCAGATTATTGTGGGTGCAGTCTTGTCTGGACCTGCCTTAGAAATGCCTTTTCTAAAGGCAGGAGCCAAAGAAAGAAGCTTTAGGATTAACTCTTCCAAAATAGCAAATGTTCTCTCTTTGGCGTTAGGTCTAACTCTGGCTGCCTTATTACACCCCAGGAGAAATGTGTCCTCATCAAGTCACAAAAGCCTGGCTTCAACCTGCAGAGGGAGCAGGAAAAAAAAAAAAGCCTGAGATCCTGAAAAAGCCGATAACTCCAGGTACACGTTATCCAGCCCATCTCTGATTTGGAGGTTCGCTGAAGCATGGCGGACACGTGATTATCTTGGGTCCTATATGTCGCTTCTGTAAATAGACTTTTGTTTAAAAAAAAAAAATGACTGACTTGGAAAAACTGAAAGAAAGACGAGGAGTGGGGAGGAATACTTTTCCTCTCTAACCTCTCTCATGGAACTGATGGGTCTGAGAACTCCAAGGAGCCTCTGTTCACACATTCATTCACCTCTTGCAGCCTCTGCTTCTCCCCTTGTATGAGGGACACAGCCAGCAGAGACTAGGAATGCAGATGCTGGAGCCAGACTCCAGGGGGTGTCTTCACACCATCACTTCCCAGCTGCTGGGCCTGGGACCAGTCACTGGAGCTCCCTGTAGTTCTACTTCCTCGCCTCTAAATGGAGGAGATTACGACCCCGTCTCTCGGGTCCTTGTGAGGATGGTAATATATGTACGGTGTACGGAACAGTGCCTGGCATAGTAAGTACTCAATAAAGGTTTGCTGCTGAGCACAAGCATGGAGCACCCTGACACAGTCTTGCAGAATAATGAGGCTGTAGCATGCATTGGAGAAGGAAATAGCAGCCCACTCCAGTGTTCTTGCCTGGAGAATCCCAGGGATGGCAGAGCCTGGTGGACTGCCATCTATGGGGTCGCACAGAGTTGGACACGACCGAAGCGACTTAGCAGTACCAGCAGCAGCAGTAGCTGTGTCGGGCTTCCCAGGTGGCTCAGCAGTGAAGAAACCGCCTGCCAATGCAAGAGATGCGGGTTCAATCCCTAGGTCAGGAAGAGCCCCTGGAGAAGGAAATGCCAACCCTCATGAGTATTCTTGCCCAGGAAATCCATGGACAGAGGAGCTTGGTGGGCTACAGTCCGAAGGGTTGCAAAAGAGTCGGCCAGGACTTTGCAACCAAACGACAAACAGCAGTGTCAGCTGTTGTTATTGCCATTTAGACGGCCCCAGGGTGTCTGGTCTTGTGGCTGCAGGCCTCTGCTGAGAAATCCAGCTCCAGGGGACGCACCAGTGACGGTTCAAGGCCTGGGAGAACACCTCCACCTTCCTGAGGAGGGCCCAGCCTCCGAGGGCAGCAATCTTCAGCTCAGAGGCATTTTAATGTCAGAGCGGGAAAAACAGGACTTAAAGCAGGGCTTGCCAACCTCTGGGATCTAATGCGTGACGGTCTGAGGTGGAATCAATATCAGAATAAAAGAAATAAAGTGCACAGTAAATGTGATGTGCTTGAGTCATCCCCAAACCACTCCCCACCCCCTCAGTCACCTGTGGAAAAACTGTCTTCCAGGAAACGGGCCCATGGTGCCTGGGAACCACTGGAAGGGCAGTGAGTTCACAGGAGGAACCAAGGCTCAGAGAAGGCAAGCGACCTGCCCAAGGTCACAGAGCAAACTCGGGGCTGAGCGGGGAAGACAGCTCAGGGCCCGCGGCTCTCTGCAGCCCAGTGCGGCCCAGCTCCCAGCCCACCCCCGCAGGTCATCCTGCCAGAGCGTCTGTGTCCTCGTCCGGTCCTCCCCTCCTCCCCATCTCCTGGGCGGGCTCTCCATCAGATTACGGGCTCATCTAATTCTTGGCCACATCCTGCTGAAGACCCATTTTTCTTACTGAATCAGGCCGCCATTAGGGCCTGAAAGCCCCATAAGTCTTCTATGGATGAGCAGGTCCCGTAACCTGTTATTCCACAGCCCTATTTATATATATTTATCCATATGGCGGTATAAATAGGGCTTTGAGACGTATGCGCGGCAGGTTATTGCTGTAGCAGGGCCGTTCTCCCCAAGAGGAAAGCAAGAATGATGTATGGCTGAGGCTCTTTTCCACGCAGAAAGCGCCCGTCTGATTTATTAAGAGTTAGGTGGCAGCCACATGCTCCGGAGGTAGAGGATCTGTTGCAAAGTTATCTAAGAAGAAGACAGTCTCAGCTCCAGATGCCAAAGGCAAGGCTGGGGTGTGGCAGGCGCTCACAGAGGCTTGGGGCACCTTCTCACCGGGCCCTGGCCGCTCCCGGTCTGCTAACTAACCAGGAGCGCTTTGGGTGCAAATGGAAGCCAAAAGGGAGATTTTGGTCTAAAAGTACCGGGGTCTCCGGGAATCCAGAGAGGAATATGGCCGGGTCTCAGGATTGGCTGAGTCTGGAGAGATGACATCAGCATGTCTGTCTGTCTGTCTCTCCTGCACCTCTCCATGCCTTGCTTCCGGGTCCCTCCAGAGTGACATTCTCCACACGGAAGGAAACGTCCCCATGTTCTCTCATTGCTTCCAGGGGCTGACTCTGTTTCTCTGATCCCAGGTCCTAAACCCCACAGACCTGAACTCTTGTCCTCTGCCTGGTCCAGGAGCCATAAGCGGGACTGTGAGAGACCACAGCAGCTACCGCAGGCATCACATGGACGGAGTGGGTGCAAGGAGAAGCAGTTCCCGGGGGAAAGTGAAGGGATTTTACCTTCTCTCTTACTCAGAAACGGCATTTAACCTCCCTGTGCTTCCGCATCCTTAAGTGTAAAATCAGAATAATGGTATGCTCCGTCAAGGCAGAGATTTGCGACTGTTTTTGTTCCCTGATGTATCTCCAGTGCCTAATCGAAGCCTGGAACACGGTCACGTTCCATAAATATCTAACAAATAAATGAGATATAAATCGCCAAAAAAATGAATGAATGATAACGCCCTTGCAGGGTTGTTGGGAGGATTAATTGCAATAAGAAGAATAACTAGCATTTAGAGGTCACAGGGTCAGAGACTGCTTTCCGCGTGAATTTAGTACATGGCGTGTGCTCAGAATAGTGCCCTGGGCACGCATGGACACGTGAGTATACACTAGGGCCCAAGGAAGCCAGGCGATGCGGCAGACGGCAAAAGCAGGATTCAGGTCCTTTCTGGAGAGATGAGGCCAGCTTTCCCGCCACTGACGTCTCTAGTCCAGCAGTTTCCGGCCACGGATGGAGAGGTGACTGAGGACACTAGCGCAGGGGTGCAGGTACGTATAAAACATGGTGTTGAAGAAACAAGTTGATCACAGATACCTTTACGACCATTTCAAAATGTAACGCAGGTTGCCGTGTTTAATGAAATACAAATTCATTGTAAATCATTCATGAGCTCAGAGTAGCCTAGGGTGGTGGCGTATTTTCTCAATCATAGAAATCCGTAAGTATGTCTGTTTTTACGGGGAAGTGGTGAAGTTTTAATTTTGAGTGAAAACACTCAGATTAGGAGTCTCTGAGCTTGGCCTTCGTCCCCACATCACAGATGAGAGTCAGACTTGGTTTGGAGGGCTGGAAATTGACTCACCAAGGCCACCCAGCAAGTGGGGACCGGCTTAGGGCAAGCACCCAGCCCTGGGACCATCAAGGCTTCCAGAGGGAAGGGTATCACACTAGAGGAATGGGGGTCTCCGCTCCCTTCTTTCCTGACAATTCTCATACGGGTGGGGTGGGAGTCAGGGGGTGTGCTCGGCTCTGGAGGCATGTAATTCTTCTTAAATTTTTGAGTTACAATTTGCATACCATAGCAAGCAAGTTCACTTGCTTTATTTGCACAATTCTGTGATCTTGGGTATGTTTACAGAATTGTGCAACTATCACAACAGGCATAGGTTTTTGGTTTGTTTTCTTTTGCTTTGTTTTGTTTTTGGCTCTGCAGCATATGGGATCCTAGTTCTCTGATCAGGGATTGAACCCAGACCCTCTACACTGGAAGCATAGAGTCTCAACCACTGGATGGCCAGGGAAGTCCCGAGGTGTGATTCTTACAAGCACTTAGAGAATGAGCTGGTGTTTTCTGGTGAAGTTGAGAGTATGTATATCCTGCAATTTAGAAATTGAGTCCTACAGAAAGAAGCTCTATCCCTGGTGGCTCAGATACTGAAGAATCTGCCTGCAATGCAGGAGACTCGGGTTCGATCCCTGGGTTGGGAAGATATCATGGAGGAGGAAATAGCAACCCACTCTGGTATTCTTTGTCTGGAGAATTCCTTGGACAGAGGAGTCTGGCAGTCTATGGTACATGGGATTGCAAAGAGTCGGACACAACTGAGCAACTAACAGACACGAAGAAGCTCTAGACATGTGAATGAGGAAATACGCTTAAGATGTTTCACTGGAGCTTTGAAAAAATGGAAATAGAGTCAATGACATCAAGAGAAACGTAAGTTGAAGCATTCAAAGACTTTCTATCCAGCAGTTAGAAAGAATAATCCGGTGACATCCATCCACAGGAATAAACCTCATGGCTGGAAAAAGGAAAACCTGGACGGGCCCTGGACTTGTAAGACCTTAGTCCTTTCTCTCCAGGCCTCAGTTTCTTCTGTAAAATGGGAACTTGTGATTAGACCTGTGGTTTTCAAAGTGTGCTTGGCAAAGCCCTAGAGAGGCTTCAGGAGGGCTCTGCAAATTTAGATGCAAATGTCACCTTTCAAAGAGGTTTTAAACTGTTTTGAAACTGAAGGAAACAACAGGCACACTCCAATGTGCTTTGTAACAAAATATTAACCCTTTGCAGGCCGCTGGCTTGACAGACCTCAGAGTGAGCTCCCCACCTTCCTCCTTTCAGCCCAGCACATCCCAAGACCGCAGGGCAGCAGCTGTTAAATCTGTTGCCGTTTTTCAGCTGCTCCACTGAGGAAGTCGACGTTTTTTTCCGNTGTCTGTTCCCCTCTCTGTCCCCATGTCTGTCTCCCCTGTCTGTCTCCCCTGCCTGTCCCCCTGTCTGTCTCCCTCTCTGTCCCTGTGTCTGACCCCTTGTCTGTCCTCTGTCTGTTCCCCTCTCTGTCCCCATGTCTGTCTCCCTGTCTGTCCCCTGTCTGTCCCCCTTTCTGTCCCCTGTCTGTCCCCCTGTCTGTCTCCCTGTCTGTCTCCCTCTCTGTCCTCTGTCTGTTCCCCTCTCCTGTCTGTCTCCCTCTCTGTCCTCTGTCTGTTCCCCTCTCTGTCCCCCATCTGTCTCCCTTGTCTGTCCCCTGCCTGTCCCTCTATCTGTCCCCTTGTCTGCACCCCTGCTCTAGCACTCTTGCAGTGACCTCCCATTGAAAGGGGCATAAAGGCAGTAGAACTGAACCCCGACTCTGCCCCTCCTGCCTCTGCTGCCCACCTGGTGAAACAGGAAACTGGACCCAAGCAGCCCCGTGATCCTTCTGTTAGTGCAGATGACCCTCGTAACAGATGTGCTTATCACTCAGGTTCTGGAACAAGAGGTAACAGTAGCTGGAGTGTAGCAGGAGTTACGTCTGCACTGGCTTCGTCTCTGAATGTTTTGTATCTTGTTCTCATTTACACCCTTCCCCAGTGTTCACTACGAAGTTTTAGCAGGACTAAGAATCATTTGGAGTACTTGTTAAAAATGCAGTGCAAGATATTCTGATTTGGTGATTTCAGAGTAAGGACCAGGTTCTGCTCTTAAACTTGGTGCCCAGGCAAACCTTACACAGGAGACATTGGGCCACAACTTGGAAAACACTCAAGGGCCAGAGCTTCCTCTTATACACTTCTGTGTGTCCTCAGCACCTGGCACATTGCCTGGGGCAGAGTGCGGCCCCTTAAATATGTGTAGGATGATGGATGGATGGATGCATGGATGGATGGATACATGGAAACCAATGTTTTTGCCAGTGGGCCTGCTATTGGCAAGCCATCGGTGGGACTATGAGCAAACCTTGACAGTCATTTATGCCTTTTCTAAACCTTAGGAAATATTTTGATATGTCTTAAATAAGAATAAATCAGTTCCTGCCTAAACAGGAAGAACTCTGTCACTTTTCTCGGATTTCAAAAGTCATCAAGGCAAAATTTGCAGCCCCCAGTTTTCTCACCGTTTCTGCAACTAGCTCTTTGCCTGGCTCATCCTATTTAGCACAAGCAACTCAGACTTGTTTGCATCACAATAAACTGCCTGCCACGTGGGTCTTAACATTTGGCTGCTGTGGTTAATATGACCATTCATAGCATATTTCCACATATCTTCATTACAACTGAAAACATAATTAACTCTTATTCAAAAAGGATTTGGTTGTGAAATCCAGTGATTTCTAGATGTGTCCCCCGTTTTCAGAAACTCCAACATGCAGTCATCCAAATTCATGGAGTGCATAAACGCAGCACCAGTTCATTTCAGAACTACTCTGTGCTCCTGTAACATCCCAGAGGAGGCTCCCAGACCATGGGACTCTGTGACGCATTTAAAATATCATTCCCTTTAGTAATCAGACACACCCCAACGGAATGCTGCAGCATCTCCATTAAGGTGATTACCTCGTTATCGTGATGATTTTCCTGTCCATCTCTCATGCTCACTGTGACTTAATGCATTTTATCATGTTTATCTTTGTTTGTTCAGGTTTTCCGTACTTGGTGCCTATTTAATGCCCTGAGCAGTCGAAGAACATTAAGGACGTTAAGCAGTCAAAGGATATTAAGCAGCGCCTTTCACTGGACCCCTTCAGATTTCTCAAACATGATGCGAACCCTCAAATGTTCATAAAGGCAGAGTCCTTGCTTTAGAAAGGCAGATAATTCTGTATTATGATGCATGGGCATCGCATGGCTGTGGGAGGAAAATGAAAGCCTTGAGGGTTCTTGGAATATTTCTTCTTGTTATAAAGTAAGAACGACCTTTGCAACTCCGTTTAGGCTCAGCTGCTCATGAATTATGAGGTGTTCCTCTCGGAGAGACACTTCCTGCAGCCCACTCACCCTCAGAAGACCACAGAAGTTCTCTGCAGAAAAAATTACCCTTTCTTAGTCCTCCGAGGGTAGCCCATGTCAGGCAGAGTTTTATTATTGTCCTTAGTCCGGGGAAGAATTACTTTCAGGAAGTTTCGGCTCATTACTTCTGGTCTTCATCAGCTGTTCTCGGGGGCCGTGGCCTTTTCTGCACACGGCAGCCCCTCCCCTCTCTGCTGGGCTCCCCCTGACCACGGAGACAGAGCAGGCGGCCTGACAGCAGAGCCAGACTCAGGAGACTCCGGAGCTGGGCTATTTCGGGACGAATTCCAAGAGATTTATCCCTTTTTACTTAAAGACCTGTTTTGTGAGTTTTATAGGTAACCAAAAGTTATATGTAACTTTTTTGAATCAGGCCCAACTGCCCAATTGAATCAGACCCAACTGGCCATCTGAAGTGTTGTCTAGAACTGTGTAGAATCTGTCTCTTATACACATCTCCCCCTGTCTGTCCTCTGTCTGTTCCCCTCTCTGTCCCCATGTCTGTCTCCCCTGTCTGTCTCCCCTGCCTGTCCCCCTGTCTGTCTCCCTCTCTGTCCCTGTGTCTGACCCCTTGTCTGTCCTCTGTCTGTTCCCCTCTCTGTCCCCATGTCTGTCTCCCTGTCTGTCCCCTGTCTGTCCCCCTTTCTGTCCCCTGTCTGTCCCCCTGTCTGTCTCCCTGTCTGTCTCCCTCTCTGTCCTCTGTCTGTTCCCCTCTCCTGTCTGTCTCCCTCTCTGTCCTCTGTCTGTTCCCCTCTCTGTCCCCCATCTGTCTCCCTTGTCTGTCCCCTGCCTGTCCCTCTATCTGTCCCCTTGTCTGCACCCCTGCTCTAGCACTCTTGCAGTGACCTCCCATTGAAAGGGGCATAAAGGCAGTAGAACTGAACCCCGACTCTGCCCCTCCTGCCTCTGCTGCCCACCTGGTGAAACAGGAAACTGGACCCAAGCAGCCCCGTGATCCTTCTGTTAGTGCAGATGACCCTCGTAACAGATGTGCTTATCACTCAGGTTCTGGAACAAGAGGTAACAGTAGCTGGAGTGTAGCAGGAGTTACGTCTGCACTGGCTTCGTCTCTGAATGTTTTGTATCTTGTTCTCATTTACACCCTTCCCCAGTGTTCACTACGAAGTTTTAGCAGGACTAAGAATCATTTGGAGTACTTGTTAAAAATGCAGTGCAAGATATTCTGATTTGGTGATTTCAGAGTAAGGACCAGGTTCTGCTCTTAAACTTGGTGCCCAGGCAAACCTTACACAGGAGACATTGGGCCACAACTTGGAAAACACTCAAGGGCCAGAGCTTCCTCTTATACACTTCTGTGTGTCCTCAGCACCTGGCACATTGCCTGGGGCAGAGTGCGGCCCCTTAAATATGTGTAGGATGATGGATGGATGGATGCATGGATGGATGGATACATGGAAACCAATGTTTTTGCCAGTGGGCCTGCTATTGGCAAGCCATCGGTGGGACTATGAGCAAACCTTGACAGTCATTTATGCCTTTTCTAAACCTTAGGAAATATTTTGATATGTCTTAAATAAGAATAAATCAGTTCCTGCCTAAACAGGAAGAACTCTGTCACTTTTCTCGGATTTCAAAAGTCATCAAGGCAAAATTTGCAGCCCCCAGTTTTCTCACCGTTTCTGCAACTAGCTCTTTGCCTGGCTCATCCTATTTAGCACAAGCAACTCAGACTTGTTTGCATCACAATAAACTGCCTGCCACGTGGGTCTTAACATTTGGCTGCTGTGGTTAATATGACCATTCATAGCATATTTCCACATATCTTCATTACAACTGAAAACATAATTAACTCTTATTCAAAAAGGATTTGGTTGTGAAATCCAGTGATTTCTAGATGTGTCCCCCGTTTTCAGAAACTCCAACATGCAGTCATCCAAATTCATGGAGTGCATAAACGCAGCACCAGTTCATTTCAGAACTACTCTGTGCTCCTGTAACATCCCAGAGGAGGCTCCCAGACCATGGGACTCTGTGACGCATTTAAAATATCATTCCCTTTAGTAATCAGACACACCCCAACGGAATGCTGCAGCATCTCCATTAAGGTGATTACCTCGTTATCGTGATGATTTTCCTGTCCATCTCTCATGCTCACTGTGACTTAATGCATTTTATCATGTTTATCTTTGTTTGTTCAGGTTTTCCGTACTTGGTGCCTATTTAATGCCCTGAGCAGTCGAAGAACATTAAGGACGTTAAGCAGTCAAAGGATATTAAGCAGCGCCTTTCACTGGACCCCTTCAGATTTCTCAAACATGATGCGAACCCTCAAATGTTCATAAAGGCAGAGTCCTTGCTTTAGAAAGGCAGATAATTCTGTATTATGATGCATGGGCATCGCATGGCTGTGGGAGGAAAATGAAAGCCTTGAGGGTTCTTGGAATATTTCTTCTTGTTATAAAGTAAGAACGACCTTTGCAACTCCGTTTAGGCTCAGCTGCTCATGAATTATGAGGTGTTCCTCTCGGAGAGACACTTCCTGCAGCCCACTCACCCTCAGAAGACCACAGAAGTTCTCTGCAGAAAAAATTACCCTTTCTTAGTCCTCCGAGGGTAGCCCATGTCAGGCAGAGTTTTATTATTGTCCTTAGTCCGGGGAAGAATTACTTTCAGGAAGTTTCGGCTCATTACTTCTGGTCTTCATCAGCTGTTCTCGGGGGCCGTGGCCTTTTCTGCACACGGCAGCCCCTCCCCTCTCTGCTGGGCTCCCCCTGACCACGGAGACAGAGCAGGCGGCCTGACAGCAGAGCCAGACTCAGGAGACTCCGGAGCTGGGCTATTTCGGGACGAATTCCAAGAGATTTATCCCTTTTTACTTAAAGACCTGTTTTGTGAGTTTTATAGGTAACCAAAAGTTATATGTAACTTTTTTGAATCAGGCCCAACTGCCCAATTGAATCAGACCCAACTGGCCATCTGAAGTGTTGTCTAGAACTGTGTAGAATTGTTTCATTGTGTGAATTTCCCATTTTGGGTGGCTCCTCCTGGCCACAGCTCCTATGATGAGAGCTGGCTATAGTCCAGGCCTCTGGGAGGCTCCTTCATGTTTCTCAGAGTGGACAGAGCGGGGGGGGGGGAATGGTTTTTAGGCTGGAAGGAGACAACGTTCCTTGCTCTCTTGTCCCAGCCATTCGACCTGGGGAGTGGCAGGCAGATGCCGTCTGTAGGGCTTGGAGGCTGGGATCTGCCAGCTGCCCACCTGGACATTCACATCAGTCTGGATTCATCTCCAGTCACTAGCAGGTTCCGTGGTTCCATAGTCTGAATTCAAAGCATCGTTCCCTCCTGAGACTCTTTTCAGTTCTTGGTTAGATGGCTCATGGCTTTGTCATCTGTTGGAGTCTCTTTCCTGGCTGACCATTCCCCGCTCTGCCCCACATAGCCTGTCTGCAGGGTCACATGCAGCCCACAGCAGCTTTTCCCTGAAGCCGACTCTGCCTGGAGAAAAGTGGATGAGATACAGCCTGCAGCAGGGTCAATGCTGGCACAGCCGCACCTCTGCTGAGCTGACTCAGGGAAGCAGGCGGGGGCCTTGTTGTTGGGCCCCCTTCCTCCTGGAGCCGTCAGAGCCTCTGTCCACCCCTGTCCTCATTTGTGTAATTGCCCGCACAGCCCCTGGGCTGTATTCCTGCTTGCCTCCCGACTACTTTGATTATGAAAGACAAACACCACCAAATACGGCCCCAGTACCAACCGGCCCCGGGTAGAGGGGGTTTGTGCCACACTTTGACAATTGTCCAGTCAACACGTCCATTTAGATGGAGGGCTTTCTGCAGGAACAGGTGTCCTGGCCACTCAGAAAAGGATGGCGTGCCCACTGGCGACATGCCCCTGCTCTCCTGAGTGCACACGTGGCATTGAGGAAGGCTTCCTACCCCCGAGCAAAGGGCTGGGGTGCTGTCCGCTTCTGACGAGAATGGTGTTAGTTTGCTTCTTGCTCGAGGACCGTCTCCTGGGACAACAGGGTGTTCACGGCCAAGCAGAAAGGGAGCACGACCTCTGTGGAGCAGGACTGCCCCGCAGTCCATCCCTGGGAGCAGGGCAGAGGCAAACGGCCATGGGCGCCACCCCTCCGTCGTGTGCAGGCCCCCAGCTCCATGGCTGGAGGTGCTGTCCCCGGGGATGCTCCCCTTTGCCTCCTCTGGCTCTTTGCCTGTGGGCTTCCTCCCAGTTGCCATGTTTTTTCTGCTGTCGGTCCTCTTCACTGTGACAACGTGTCCCCAAGGAGGGGCCCGGCCCTCCCTGCAAAGCCTGCTGTCTACATAGCCAAGGGCAGGCTCTGTGCTGACAAAGGTGATCTTCTTGTGAGGGAGTCAGCTTGCTCCCCTGCTCTGTCATTTTGGGGGCCCTCACCTGGGAGCCCCCTTTCTGCTGCTGGCCCTCCTGCTGTGGCCCACTCTGTGTCCCCTGTGTCACTCCCACTATGACAGGCCACACGCTGCCCCGTTGTTCAGGGGGATCCGTTTCCTTGACAAACCTGTAAAAGTGGTGGGAACTCAGGGAGGGCAGCCTGGAGCCTGACGTCAGATGGACTTTGCTGTGCTGGGTCTCGGGGACTCGTCTTATGCCAAGTTCAACTTCGTGGCCAAGAAGCTGCACCGCCGGCTGCTGCAGCTCGGGGGAAGTGCCCTCCTGCCCGTGTGCCTGGGCGATGACCAGCACGAGCTGGGGCCCGCCGCCGCCATTGACCCCTGGCTGCAGGATCTGTGGGAGAAGGTGCTGGGCCCACATACTGTGCCTCTGAACTTCGACCTGAGCCCTCCTGGAGTCCCTTGGCCTTCCAAGTTCACCCTGTAGTTCCTCAAGGACACCCCCAGCTCGGGCCCTGAGGAGCTGTGTGTGGCCAGAACAGACCCTCAGGGGCTCCCTTCAGAGCTGCAGCCATTCCTGGTGCCCATGGTCAGCAACCAGAGGGTCACGGGGCCCTCGCACTTCCAGGACGTGCGGCTGATTGAGTTCGACATCTCGGGCTCTGGGATCAGCTTTGCAGCCGGCGACGTGGTGCTGATCCAGCCCGAGAACACAGCCAGTCACGTTCAGCAGTTCTGCCAGGTGCTGGGCCTGGACCCCGAGCAGCACTTCACGCTGCAGCCCCGGGAGCCGGGTGTCACCTGCCCCGCGTGGCTGCCCCAGCCCTGCTCCATGCAGCGCCTCGTGTCCCAGTACCTGGACATCGCCAGTGTCCCCCACCGCTCCTTCTTTGAACTCCTGGCCTGTCTCTCCCCCCACGAGCTGGAGCGGGAGAAGCTTCGGGAGTTCAGCTCTGCACTGGGCCAGGAGGAGCTTTGCGAGTACTGCACCCGACCCCGCAGGACGGCCCTGGAGGTGCTATGCGACTTCCCCACACGGCTGCTGCCGTCCCCCCTGACTACCTGCTGGACCTGCTGCCCCTGATCCGGCCCCGGGCCTTCTCCATCGCCTCCTCTCTTCTGGCCCACCCCTCGCGGCTGCAGATCCTGGTGGCCGTGGTACAGTACCAGACCTGCCTCCGGGAGCCCTGCCGCGGCCTCTGCTCCAGCTGGCTGGCGTCCCTGGACCCTGTGCAAGGACCTGTCCGGGTGCCCCTGTGGGTGCGGTCTGGGGGCCTGACGTTCCCAAAGACGCCAGATGTACCTGTGATCATGGTGGGGCCTGGCACCGGCGTAGCCCCCTTCCGAGCAGCCATCCAGGAGCGAGTGGCCCAGGGCGAGACCGAAAACATGCTGTTCTTCGGCTGCTGCCGGCGGGACCAGGACTTCTACTGGGAGGCCGAGTGGGAGCAGCTGCAGGCGAGGGGCTGCCTGACCCTGGTCACTGCCTTCTCCCGGGAGCAGGAGCAGAAGGTGTATGTGCAGCACCGGCTCCGGGCTCTCGGGCCGCTGGTGTGGGAGCTGCTGGACGGCCGGCACGCCCACTTCTACCTGGCAGGCAATGCCAAGTACATGCCGGCCGATGTGTGCGACACCTTGCTGTCCATCTTCCGGGAGGAGGGCGGGCTCTCTGGCCCCGATGCGGCCGCCTACCTCGCCCAGCTGCAGCGTACACTGCGTTTCCAGACTGAGACGTGGGCCTGAAGGGCCGTCCTGCCGTTGGCCGCAGCCACCCTGCCCGACACTCTCTGGGGGCCGTTGTTGGCTCTCGCCCCGTCTCCCAGCTGGGAGGGGGGTCAACTCGCCTGCAAACACCCCAGCAGAGGGAGGAGAGGGAGGAGGCCCTGGGCAGCACACACCTGCCCGCTCAGTTCCAGGAGAGCCTCAGCAATAAACGCCGGGCTCTTGGTGGCCGCTTCCTAAAAAAAAAAAAAAAAAAAAGCCACCCTGCCCTCCGCTTTCCTGTGATCCTCCTCCCAGCTTCACCAGCCAGACTTTGGCCGGAGAATTTCATTTTCCTGCCCCTCAGGCCTGCGTCTGCACAATGGGAACATGAGTGGGGCCCCCTCCACGGTTCTGTGAGGCTCTGCTGCTGGTAAGTCACTTCAGTCATGTCTGACTCTGCGACCCCATAGACGGCAGCCCACTGGGCTCCATTGTCCCTGGGCTTCTCCAGGCAAGAACACTGGAGTGGGTTGCCATTTCCTTCTCCAATGCATGAAAGTGAAAAGTGAAAGTGAAGTCGCTCAGTTGTGTCCAACTCTTCACGACCCCATGGACTGTAGCCCACCAGGCTTCTCCGTCCATGGGATTCTCCAGGCAAGAGTATTGGAATGGTGTTCCATGTGCTAATATATGTAAAGTGTGTACAGCAACATGTGACACCATCAGTGTCTGATACACATCAGCTCCTCACATCACTATGGGTCATCCCGGCATTGCCAGTGTCAGTCGTGGCTGTGGAATCTTGAGCAAGTGGGGAAGCTTGGTTTACACCCTCTGCTTAATTGATCCACACTCATGTTAACCGTATATGAAGACACCAAACACTGTATTGGGAACATACAAGTTTAAAGACACATTTATCTCTTCTAACTTCAATTGTATCAAACTTGTTGTAGTAGAAATTCAGATGCTGGGGCTATTATATAAATGTAGATGGTACATTGCATCTATCATGCTTAAGTGTACAAGTGTACATTGTATTGTATGATTATATTATACATTATACAGTATAATGTATACAGTACATTATACTGTATAATGTATAATGTGTATACATTATATAGGTTGTGTTGTACAAATTATATTTTGTAGATACTATATGTACCTTGTACAGATTATATCATATAAATTAAGTTGTGTACACATTGAGCATACAGTTTTACAAATTATATCACATAAATTACATTGTGTGTACATTGTATCAAAGTTATATTGTGTGCACATTGTAGAAATTGTATCATATAAATTATATTGGGTATACTTTGTACAGATTGTATCATAAAGTTATATTGTGTACACATGAGTGTACATAGTACAAAAATATATAAATTATATTTTGTATACATTGTACAGGTTGCATCATACAAACTATATTGTGTATACATTGTACCTTGTACAAATTGTATCATATAAGTTATATTGTATAGACATAGTGTATACATTGTATAGATTGTATAAATTATATTGGGTAGACACTGTGTGTACAGCTTGTATCCTATAAGTTACATTGTGTACACACTGTGTGTACACTGTGTCAATGCACAAGTGTATTGTTTGCATCTTCAGAGCCTTCAGCAGCCTCACTGCAAGGGTTTTGGAGACAGGGGCCAGGGTACGTGTGGGACAGCAGCCAGGGGATCACTCCTGCCTGGCATTCAGTGCTTCTACTGAGGAGATGGGGACGTGGGGAAGGCCAGCGCTGGCTGGACGGGCAGGAGGGTAGAAGGCTGCTCTTTCCTCCACAAGGACCACAAGAGGGTGTCTGTGGCTGCAGACCACAGGTGGAGCCCAGGAGTTGAATGCAGGGAGGCTTCCTGGGTGTCTGTGGCCGCAGATCACAGGTGGAGCCCAGGAGCTGAATGCAGGGCAGCTTCCTGGGTGTCTGTGGCTATAGATCACAGGTGGAGCCCAGGAGTTGAATGCAGGGAGGCTTCCTGGGTGTCTGTGGCCGCAGATCACAGGTGGAGCCCAGGAGTTGAATGCAGGGAGGCTTCCTGGGTGTCTGTGGCCGCAGATCACAGGTGGAGCCCAGGAGTTGAATGCAGGGAGGCTTCCTGGGTGTCTGTGGCCGCAGATCACAGGTGGAGCCCAGGAGTTGAATGCAGGGAGGCTTCCTGGGTGTCTGTGGCCGCAGATCACAGGTGGAGCCCAGGAGTTGAATGCAGGGAGGCTTCCTGGGTGTCTGTGGCCGCAGATCACAGGTGGAGCCCAGGAGTTGAATGCAGGGAGGCTTCCTGGGTGTCTGTGGCCGCAGATCACAGGTGGAGCCCAGGAGTTGAATGCAGGGAGGCTTCCTGGGTGTCTGTGGCCGCAGATCACAGGTGGAGCCCAGGAGTTGAATGCAGGGAGGCTTCCTGGGTGTCTGTGGCCGCAGATCACAGGTGGAGCCCAGGAGTTGAATGCAGGGAGGCTTCCTGGGTGTCTGTGGCCGCAGATCACAGGTGGAGCCCAGGAGTTGAATGCAGGGAGGCTTCCTGGGTGTCTGTGGCCACAGATCACAGGTGGAGCCCAGGAGTTGAATGCAGGGAGGCTTCCTGGGTGTCTGTGGCCACAGATCACAGGTGGAGCCCAGGAGCTGAATGCAGGGAGGCTTCCTGGGTGTCTGTGGCTATAGATCACAGGTGGAGCCCAGGAGTTGGATGCAGGGAGGCTTCCTGGGTGTCTGCGGCCGCAGATCACAGGTGGAGCCCAGGAGCTGAATGCAGGGAGGCTTCCTGGGTGTCTGCGGCCACAGATCACAGGTGGAGCCCAGGAGTTGAATGCAGGGAGGCTTCCTTGGCAATCACGCCTCCCCTCGGGGAGAATGGCCATGCTAAGCACGAAGCACTGAAGGGGAGGTGGATGGGCTACGGGGTCCATGGGCCCCTGCGGACCCAGCGGCGGACACGTGGCCAGGGCAGAGCTGGCGGGAGCATCTGGGGGACTGAGGCCACTGGGGCTCAGGAGGGGGGCCTCACCGGGTCCCACTGCTTTTTTAGGGTGTTCTCAGGGGAAAACACCTTGGATGGTGCTGAGCGGGTGTGATTTCCACCCTCTGTAATTCAGGCCCATTTGAAATCTGAGGACCCACTCCAGCTGACCTGTTGAGGTGGCACTAGTGAATATTCTGCGGTTAGGGTGGAGGTCAGCAGGGGCGTGAAACCAGGCAACCTGTGAGGTGGCCGGGCAGCAGGGGAGGGGCTCTGTCGTGTCCCCGAGTGCGGCTGTTGAGGTTGATGTGCAGTCAGCCCCGGGTCTATTCCACAGCCCAGGCGTGTGTGGGAGCTCACACCCAAGTGTGCGGTGAAGCGCTGACCTCTGGAGGCATTTTTATTTCTGTGATGATACATGTCCCTTGGCCCCCCCTCCCAGCAGAGCTGTGCCACCAGGGAGCAGAGAAGGTGCTCCGGGCACCTGACCAATGGCCAGGCCTGGGCGGGGCCATCCACCCCCTGAGAGGACCTGCAAAGGGCTTGATCCGCACGCAGCCTTGGTAGCTGGTTTCAAAGGCACACCCTCCCATCCTCGGGGAGAAAGTGTGCTGCTTGATTTGACTGAATCTTTCAGACACTGTTAGTACCACCACAGCCTGACATGGAAATTTAAAAAAAGAAAGGGAAACAAGCAAAAAAAGGGCATCACTGAGGGCGAAAGACTTAGGAGCAAGACAGGCCCGTGGTTTTCACACGAGGGGCCGTGTCACCATCTCCCCTCCCCTTCCTGCCAGCATCATCGTAACTTTCAGTCACTTTCTTCTCCATCACATGACTGATGCTCTTCCGTTTCCACAGAGCAGAAGCCCTGGGAGACAAGGCTTTCTGGTGGAATTTAATGCTGTGGTGAATCCCAGTCTTCTTATGCCAGGGGTGAGGAACAAGACCACAGAGACACAGGTCTTATGATTTTTACCTTTTTCTCGTTTAACAATGATGTTCCAGCTAACAAGCATTTATATTCTGTCGTGGCTTTGTTATTGCGTCCACACTTCTTGTAAACCTAGAGGAAATCTGAGCTTCAGGCCTGCCACCCACCTCCCCCTGGTCTCCGCGGGCACCTCATCAGTGGTGTTTGCACAGTGTCCACTCACTAAGGCCTGCACTGGGCAGGAAAGAATTTAATAAAATTGTATTCTCGTCACTCTGACAAAGAGACCTGAAGTCAGATCTTGTGAAATTGAAGGGAGGGACCAGCTTGGTTCTTAGACACCCCTCGTGTTGAGGAGGTGGTGGAAATCCAACATGTCCATGATTTTAATCTTCATTGAGAATGTTATTCTTCAGAGCTGCTTCAGACTCAAGGCCAAAACCAGCCTAAATGACTCTTTCCTGCTGGACAGGAGTGCTCAGCCTGGAGGGACAGATGCCTCACTTGTCCCAGGAAGGTGGTGTCTGGGCGCCGAGGGCAGGGGTCCCTGGGGGGCAGATCCCTGGGGTCTGAGCTGAGGGGTTTCTGGAGGGCTGAGTTGCTCAGATTTGTCCTAAGGACAGGCAGAACCTCTGACCCACTGAGCCAGCCCCGCTGAGATCTGCTCTGGGCTGAGGCTGAACAAACCAGGGCAGGGCCTGACCTGCCTGTGTGGCATCAGCACTGCAGACGCCTGATCCTGGGCTTCCTGCAGGCAGAAGTCCCACACTGCCGACTGATCGTATTGGTGGGCCTGGCGAGTGAACCATCGAAGAAGACCCCAGGTGTCCTGTGCATCGAGGCTGCCCCTAGGGCAGAGAGCGCCAAGTCCTGAGCTGGATACCCTAGGGCCAGAGGCTAGGTCTCTCCAGGATGAACGCTACCCTCCCCACCCTCCCCGGACTAGGGCAGGGACATCGCAGACTTTCCTGGGGGTGTGCACAACAGGGCCAGGGGCATGGCTCCTGACACAGGTGCCGGCGCCGCAGTTACACGGGTGACAGGTTGTGACCCTGGTGACCAGGACCAGCTTGAGTGGGAAGGATGCATTGCAGACAGCATAGACGCCTGAGCAGAGGAGACAGTGGAGCTGCATCTATAGGGACCCTGGAGTCTCTGAATCTAGACCATGTCCAAGGTGGGCTCTGGACTTAATAAGGCCCTGGAGGTTGCCTGGTGCTGAAAGGGGAGCAGGCGACGTGCCCCAGGACAGCCCAGGGTGATGGATGGGCCGCAGCCTCCTGCTGCTCTGTACCCTCCATCATCCGGGCGGGTGTTAGCCGACTGTCAGGGAAAAATTATTTAGCGGTGGCAGCTTTCACTGGTGTGCTGCATTCTGGGGTCAAATGACTGTCACAAAGCAACAGTCCCGCCTGGTTCCTGCGTCTCGAGAGCGCAGGGATGACAGCGTGAAAGGAAAGGCGTCACGGCGGGCTCACTGACATCCTTCAGCCCTCGTGCAGGTGTGTGCGTGTGTGCGCAGCAGAACTGGAGGAGGGCTCTGCTCACCAAGTAGTGTTGGGCAGAGGAGGGAGGCCTTCATGACAGCCCAGGTCACCTGTCCTGAGAGGGCCCAGGGGCTGCCTTGGAAGGTGCTGGGGGGTCAGAGCTACAGGTGAGGTGGAGACACCGGGCTGAGGAAAGGGGGAGAGACAGGTGGGGGCGTCAGGAAGGGACAGCAGGGCCACCCTGCTCCAGGCCAGGACTCGTGCCAACACCAAACACTCGCCTCTGTCCGCACTGTGTGTCATCTGAGGCTGTGTGGGAGGCGAGACACGGGGAGATAATGGGCCAGCCCCTCCAATTTGCTCCTAGAATGTGCGGTAAACATTTGAAAATTAATGAAGGAATTGGGGGCAGAGGTAGCAGGAGAAACAGCTGCCCCTGGGGTTCCCCATTCAGCAGTGTCTGTCCCTCAAGTGGCTGAGTTGTGGGGACCAGACCGATACCTGCAGGGCCCGTCCATGATCTGTGCTTGCCAGAGACAGAGAACTGCTCATTGGATGGATGAGAAGATGGACAGATGGACAAATGGGTAGAGGGATGGACGGACAGACGGATGCTGGCTCCTGGTTGTGATCTGACATGAAGGCTCCGTCCAGCATCCCTCCAGCACCCCTCCAGCACCCCGAGTCCACCCCTAGTGGACACATGACCTCCTGAGGCAAACAGTGGATTCTACGTGAGGTGCTGTGAGATGAGGATGCCCTGGTCTGAGCAGAGATTTACAAGTGCCAAGCTCTGACTAGGGACCTCGTGCAGACTGAGGGCCTTTAACTGCAAAACCTTCTCTCCTACTGATGAGGAAGTGGATGAGGGGGACTTCTTGTGTCACCTCAGAGGGGACAATGCTCATAGATGAGCAGAAGGAGGAGGAGGCAGGAGAACAGGTCCCAATACCAGGACGGTGCTCAGGATGCCTCCCCTGTGCAGGGCTGAGCTCCGTGAGGTGCTCGTGTGTTGTGGGCGACAAGTCCCTGAGGCAGTGAGGGGCGGGTTCCCCTTGAGCTCCTCGCCCACCCAGCCCTCTGTTCCGGCAGAACTCCAGCCCTGGAGTCAGAGACGCAGCCCAGACCTGCGCCAAACACGCCAACTGCACAGAACATGCCAATCTGTACCGAACATGCCGATGGGCACCAAACATGCCGATGGGCACTGAACATGCTCACTTGCATCGAACACGCCAACGGACACCAAACACGCCAATGACGGGCTGTCCTGCTGTGCCGCCCTCTCGAGTGCAGGGAGCCCGCCCCCCACTGCCCTGTCCCCTGTGGCCAGCATCCCTGTTGCCAAGACAGCTGGCTGCCCAGCTCTCCATCACCTTTGCGCAGTCCCCTGGCGTTCCTTCCCTTCCCACATTTGCTTTCAGGCTGTCTGTCCCCAAATCCGAGCTGGGCTTCTGCACCAAGGCAGGAGTGGCAGCACCTCCTTGTCTGGGAGGCATAGGGGCCCCCCACACATGGGGATGGAGCAGGGCGACCACTTGCTGCCCCCACCCCGCTCCACCCCCTGGCAGCCACCCGAGGGCTCTCACCTGGGGCAGGAGGTGACTTCTACTCCTGCTGGGGACGTGGCTGGGCAGCTGGATGTCGAAGAGGGCCTGCAGGGCGGCCTGGGCGGCCTGGCCCTTGGCTAGCTTCTTGCTGCGTCCCGAGCCCTCGAACGTCCTCCCGTCCACGCTGACTGCCATGACGAAGCTCTGGGCACGCCGCTTCTCAGGCTCCGAGAGGCACACATAGCGCAGGCCGGAGCGCAGCTCGTTCAACAGCACCACAGGGTTCCCGGTGCCGGGGGCTGTGGGCGCCCCCAGGCCCAGGTCCAGTGGGCGGCCCAGGAGCCTGCCCCGCCGGCAGGCCGTGGACAGGCACTCGGGGGCGGGGGGGCGGCGGCCTGGGAAGCCCTCGCTGGGAGCTGCAGGCTCGAACCGCTGGAACAGGGCATCGGGGAAGTCAGCCTGGTCGGAGGTGAAGTCAGGGGCCATGCCGCTGGGGGCTGGGGGTGCCTGGCCAGCATTGGGGAGCTGCACGAAAGAGCGGAGGGCCAGCTCGGCTGCCCGCATCTTGGCCTTCTTCTTGGTGGGCCCGGTGCCCTCGAAGGTGAGCCCGTTGACATCCACAGCCACAGCGAAGATGGGCGCGTGAACCGGGCCAGTCTGCGACACCATGCGGAACTGCAGGCCTGGCCGCAGCTCGTGCAGCTGCACCAGTGCATTCTTGGGTGCTACGGACCACGAGAGCCGCCGCCACAGCAGCCTCAGGGGACACAGGTGCCCGCCATTGCCCTCCTCCAGCGGCCGCTTCCTCTTCAGGCCGGGCGTGCCCCCTCGGATGCGGTCCCCGGCTGGCGGCGGCCTGGCCTCCAGGTTGCTCACATTGCGGTTCTCCTTGACGTCGGCACTGCTGGTACCTGGAGGGGAGACAGGCCACGTGACCCAGGGCTGTGGGCACCGCGGGTCCTGCTGCTGACGACCCCTCTCAGCACCTGGGCCAAGGGGCAGGAATAACCCGCACTTTCCCAAACTGGAGGTAAAGATGGAGAGAGTAACAGCTCAGCCCCGGGAGCCCACAGCAGAGTGCCCAGGAACTCTCTGGGAGCTCTCCGTGTCCTTACTGATCTCCCAGATGTGGGATGGGGGAGGCAGTGTGTGTGAGCAAAGCGGCTGGTGTGGCAGCCGCCTTCTGAGTCTCTCAGGAGAAGGTTCATCCTGGAGGAACCACCCGGCAGGCCCAGCTTGCCCTCCTCCTGGCCTGAGGTTGCGTCCACACCCTCTGGTCATCATCCCAGCTCTGTCAGCCTCAAAGTTCAAAGTGAGTCGGGCAGATCCAAGCGTGGAGGAAGACCCCACCCATGTTGATCGGTAATTAATAAAAGCTGGTAGAAGTGCAGTCTCCCAGGACGTCCTGATACATGCTCTGGGGGTGATGCCACTCATGTTTTCTGCAGATGGGCAGATTAGGGGTTCAGCTCCCCCCAACACAGCCNAAGGGGAGGGGGTAGGGGGAGAAGAAGGGCAGGAGAGAAAGCTCATCCAAGACAGTCTGAGGCCCAGACACGGGTCCCCAGTGTCCCCGCACTCGCTTGCCCCTACATGTTCATCAGGTGCAACTACACCTGCATTATTTTGGAAAGTGGGGGAGGGGTGCCTGAAACCACACCAGCTCCCCCCAGATCTTGTTCTGCACTTCACATGAACAGTGGGCTCAAAGGATTGACAAGCGACTGATGGGACTCTTTGCAAGAAAGTGCATCTAAATACAAAAAAGAAATCCTCATCTAAAGGTGTGTGTTCACACTGCACGCAGTCCTGTGTTGAGTCTGAGGTGTGTGTTCACACTGCGCTCAGTTCTGTGTAGAGTCTGAGGTGTGTGTTCACATGGCCCCCAGGCCTCTGTGGAGTCTGCGTTTTCCTCCTGACGCTCTGTTGTGACCAGCACACGGGCCAGTGTAGACATCACTCTGGTGATGGAGGAGGCAGAGGTCGTCCAGCGAGATTACCACGTCTGTTGCGTGTCACAGCCCAGCACTGCCCAGGTTTGGAGGCAGGCCTGAACACAGGAATAGGAGACACGAGCAGAAAAGGGGGCGAGTGTTGGGACAGATGGGCTGTGGGCACACGCCTCTGGGTGCTCTTGGGCAGGGTCTGGATGGGGCGGCTCCAGCACAGACAAGGCCCAGGGGCCTGGGCTGCCTGATGGGCAGCTCCTAGCTCCTTTGGAGCATGAGGCCATTTACAGAATGATACACTGCTTGTGAAATATTAGTTTCTTATTACTTCTAGTGAGCAGCAGACTGGGTGGAAAGCAGTGTGGTAGATGGATTTTCTATAAGATGGGCCACGTGTGTGTTCTCTATTAGATGCCATGAAAATCAATCTGAAACCTAGTTCAGGCTGGTAAAATTAGATCTAAAACTATTTAATTCTGTTTCAAGAGTGTCTTCCCATCTGATGCCTGCCTTGCGGACACACAGTGATAAAAAAAACCCTGAGTTATTGGCAGCTTCATGCTCGTCTGTCTGGGGGAGACGCAGCAGGTATTACAACGGCCGGAGACCGGGACACAGTGCGAATCCCCCATCCCTGTGAGGCTCATTTTAATGCTCTTATTTTGCATTCGGCTCAGTTTGGTAATAAGATGTGGCAAATGCATGTTTTTAATTTGCCTGAGGACCTGTTTCTGTGTGTTTGGAGTCAAGCCCCACGATACAGGGTAACCATTTGGGGCGGGGTGTCGGGAGCTGGAGTCCCTCAAACACAGGGATGGGGCGTGGGTTCGAACCACTGCTTTTTCAGTCGGAAGCTTCTCTATTTGGGGCCTCTTATGAGAACTGCGGAATCGAGGGTTGCCATGGTTGCCTTGCCGACAAACACCTCCCGTGGCTCCTGCTGGCAGGAGAGTCCACGTTACTCTGTGCTGAGACCCAGGCCCTCCCAGGGCTGCGCGTGTCGCCCTTGGAGTGTCAGCAGCGCTGGCCTCAGGCCCACGCCTCCTGCTCGCTTCCTTGGCTCCTGTGGAGCTCCCGTCCCAGGGCTGCTGGTTGCAGATGAGCGAGGGGCAATGTCACAGCCCCGGCTGCCTGTGTGCCTGGGGTCTGGCTGCCCTTGGGGCTCAGAGAGAACTGGGCACCATGCCCCTTCTGGAGCTCAGAGGCCGAGGGCACCCCGGATGAGGTGCCTTCCTGCTGACTGGCTCCTGCTTCTCTGTACCTTCCTTATGACAACCTCCTAAGTTGCATTTAATCAAAATGTAAGCATATTGTTTTAACACGAGGATGAACAGGAGGCAAACCCTTTCTTTGAACCAAGCAAGGACACCCCTGGATCATGGCTGTGTGGACACTGTAGCTCATGGTCACCGTGTCTGGGATCTGAGAGTTTGCGTGCCAGGCGCCTGACCAAAGAGCTTCCTTGAGGCCAGCCAGCTCCTGGGGACATATCTCTGAGTGTGTGGGCCCTTCTGTGACACGCTCAGGAGTGATGATGGTCTGTGTGTCTGGTCCCCAGGCAGTAAGCTGACAGCCTGCCCTTGAGTCTCGAAATGACCAATAATGCCACAAAGACAGGGCCACCCCCTGACCCCGTGGGCTGTCACTGCACTGCTGGCATGCATCAGAGTGGCAAGGACAGAGCCAGGCCAGGGCACTGGGATGAACGACGCCACTCTGGTCGCCCGTGCGCCTGGTGAAAACACGTCATTGCAGGACTCAGCGATCCGCTCTCTAGCTGCCGCAGTGTGGGCCTTGGGGGCAGCATCGAGAGCTGTGAGCTGGCGTCTGCCCCAGTTGCCGAGACAGACTTGGCTGATTTAGGAAAATCCATGGATGCTGTGGAAAATTCTGAGAGAGATGGGAATACTAGACCACTTGACCTGCTTCTTGAGAAATCTGTATGCAGGTCAGGAAGCAACAGTTAGAACTGGACATGGAACAACAAACTGGTTCCAAATAGAAAAAGGAGTGCGTCAAGGCTGTATATTGTCACCTGCTTATTTAACTTCTACGCAGAGTACATCATGAGAAACGCTTGGCTGGAGGAAGCACAAGCTGGAATCAAGATTGCCGGGGGAGAAATATCAATAAGCTCAGATATGCAGATGACACCACCCTTATGGCAGAAAGTGAAGAGGAACTAAAAAGCCTCTTGATGAAAGTGAAAGAGGAGAGTGAAAAAGTTGGCTTAAAGCTCAACATTCAGAAAACGAAGATCATGGCATTTGGTCCCATCACTTCATGGGAAATAGATGAGGAAACAGTGGAAACAGTGTCAGACTATTTTGGGGGGCNGTCATGTATGGATGTGAGAGTTAGACTGTGAAGAAGACTGAGTGCCGAAGAATTGATGCTTTTGAACTGTGGTGTTGGAGAAGACTCTTGAGAGTCCCTTGGACTGCAAGGAGATCCAGCCAGGGTTGAAGGAGATCAACCCTGGGATTTCTTTGGAAGGAATGATGCTAAAGCTGAAGCTCCAGTACTTTGGCCACCTTATGTGAAGAGTTGACTCATTGGAAAAGACTCTGATACTGGGAGGGATTGGGGGCAGGAGGAGAAAGGGACGGCCGAGGATGAGATGGCTGGATGGCAACACGGACTCGATGGACGTGAGTCTGAGTGAACTCTGGGAGTTGGTGATGGACAGGGAGGCTTGGCGTGCTGCAGTTCATGGGGTCGCAAAGAGTCAGACATGACTGAGTGACTGAACTGAACTTAAAGGATGTTGACCAGACCCCCAGAGGCTAAGTGATGGACAGTGGTTCTGAAAACCCCAAATCTGAGCTGGAAAGAAATACATTAGGACCATCTCTCTCATCCCCAAGGAAACAGTAGATTAAGCCCTGGAGCAGATATTTTCTACTGGTTCTTCTCATTAAAATTGTTCAAGAACTTGTAACTTGCTGAACCATACCTCTCTTTTTGCCCACATTAAGCTAAATCTCAGGTGGAAGCTTCCTACATACAAGTCCTGGCATTAAAGCTGAGTGGGGCTGCAGAGCCCCGATCTGCCTCCTCCATCCCCGGGGAGCCCTCCTACCTGCCCCTGGCAGGTTCTCAGAGACCCTGAGTACAGCACCAGTTGATTGAGGACAGCCCCCCACCTCCTCCCCGGCCCAGCGTCTGTAACAGGCTTGATGCTGCTTATTTGGGTGTTACTGGTATTGACTATGTCTCAAGAAGAAGCAGTAAAACATCAATTTTCTGTATCACCTCAACTAACCCTGGGGGCAGTCGTTAGCTGCTAGTATTGCCTCCTTCTCATCATTAAGAAAACCGAGGCAAGGAAGGATTACATGATTTGCTCACACTCAGGCTCTGTCTCATGGCTTCTGCAGAGCAACCATGTCCGCAGAGCCCTCAGCCCACAGACCCTGCGAATTGTGAGTTCTGGGGAAATGCAAGGGCTGTTCCCAGGGCTGTGAAAGTGCCTGCATACAGTAAGTGTCACCTGTATGCTCAACAGAATCAATTCTGCAGCAACAGCTATTGTTTTTCTGGTTTGTCAGAAACATAACATTGTAAATCAACAATGTGTCAATAAAAAAGTCATGGCCAATGATGGGGACCAGGTCGCCAGGGTGGGACCCTGGGTGGAGAAAAGATGGGCTCAGTACCACCTGCGACTTGCCTTCAGAAAAGCCGAAGAGCAGAGTCTTGCTTCCTGGCTGCTAGTGCCATTTCTCTACGTAAATCCTCTAAAACTCCTGTTTAAAACAACTTTTTCCTGGAACTGACTTAGAAGCACGACAGAAGTAGAGACTCCAACAGAGCTGACGCCTTTTTTCTACTTTGTCCTGGTTGAGTTACCAGGAATTTTGAGGAGGGCTCTTGTTTCTAAGAAATTGTCAGGGACTCCAGGCAGGTGTTTGGGGTGAAGGCAACAATTGAGATGCAGGTGCCTGGTCGAGCGCCCTTCTCTCAGCGAGCCCAGTGCCTCCCGTGAGCTGGGATACCTGGGCGGGGTGGGGGCCCTCCATGGAGGTCAGGCCTAGGGCAGCCCTCGGGTCTTCAAGCAAAGTTGCAAAATATCCTCAAGAGCTGGGCTTGTCTGCTGCCGCCTGGACCACGCAAGTGTGTTGAGAAGGGAGATGGGAAACATTCGCTGGTAGGAGAGTTTGCTCAACAAAGGAATGTAAGATATCTGTGTACAAATCTAAGCCAACTTGAGTTTAGCTCTGTGGGTTTGGGACTCTGCTCCTGCTTCAAAATTGTTCTTTTTTCTTCAGAGCTATTATATCTATAAATTCAAAACTGTTCAAAACAATAGAACGTACTTCTGAGCCCATGCACAAAGACCCCAGAAGGCCTGCTACCCGAGTGAATGTGGGCAGACCCAATGGTAGTGACCTGTGCACGCATCCTGGAAGGGTCTGGAGGCGCTAGTGTGGGGCAGTGTCGGTGTGCCCAACTCCAGCTCTGAGCAGGTCCAGCTCCATGCTCTGGGGCATCTCCATGCCCCAGGAGATGTGGGCGTAGCTCTTGGACCCACTGTGGAGCCATGCCCCGCCTCAACTCCTGGGCACCGGTCACCCTCTGTGCCCTCATTTTCTCCCCTTGCTACAGAGGAGTAGCTTCCCATGAGTTATCATGAGCATCACTATGGCAACCCCATCCGGGTGCAGGCCTCCTGGGGACACTGATAGTCCCTTTCCCCCCCAGGCCTGTCCTGGTTCTCCCCACTTGGGATCCACCCCACAGACAGTGAGACCAGAGCCTACAGGAGGGCAGCTAGGCCCTGGGGCCAAGGACTCTGGGCCTGGAGGATGAGTGGATGGTAGGTGGGCAGAATTATGGATGGAAGGGCCCATACACGGAGAGTATGGGGATGAGAGATGGGCAGACACCTCACCTCGTCAGAGCTGGAGAGTACAGTTGGGAATATGGAGACACCAGCTGAGAATGAAAGCACTCTTTTTGTGCGTGAGGCTGCTATGTCACAAAATGATCATTTGGTTCGGTTTTCCTTAACCATTTCATCAAATTGGTTTTGTGTAAAAAAGCTGCTTCAACTGAGTGGATTAGCTGTTTATTAAAATTAAAAATAGTGATTCAGTTTCAGGAAAAGATAAAACTAGACTAGGAAAAGTTATTTGCTTGATTCAGTTGATATATGTCCTATACTCTTTTTGTAAGTGTAACGACATAGCCCTGGAAGAAATAGATTCTCCCTTAACACTGGATTTGGGGCAAATAACAAGGTTAAGGGGATGGGTATGTTGACAGCACTGGTTTTAAGAAAAACAAGGAGGAAGCAAGGGGTTGCATACACATAAAAATGCAAGGCGACACATTTGGCTAGTGTGTCTGGGAAGCTACTCTTGATTTTGTATATGATTTAAATGCATCGATAGAATCTGGTGAATGGAGATGGACCCTCACTATAATATACTTAAGCAGTGAAGAGAAAATCAGTGTAGGAGGTCTATCTGGGCTCCCAAAGTGGGCTGGATTCTAGGGGAGCCAGGAGCCACCCTTTGAAGGGAACAGGGAGTCTGGAGGCTGGGTCACGGTGTGCAATGGTGCTGTGCACACCACGGTTTTGTTAACTTCCATTACAGCCCCTCCAAGCAGTTTTCATCAGATAACCGGTGAGTTCCACGTCCAAGGCTACCGCTCGGATGACCTGCCGAAGCAGGAGTCTGCTCTCTCATCTCTGGATCTCCATGTCGAGTACGCACTCTCTCATTTCTGGATCTCCATGTTGAGTGCGCACTCATCAGCTTTCGCACACCATCGCTGTGCTCGCTTTAAGACTCTTCAGACTAAAGATGCATCAAAGTGACTCAGTTCTCTAAGTTGTGGGCCAGAAATCAGTGTCTCTCTGGACATTATCCAAGAGTAAAATGTAGCACAAATCACTTTTAAAAATTAATAATTCACAAAATCTATGGGCTAAGCCTGGTCTGGCTTGAGAAGATAAGTAAAATAAATATTGTAAAGTCAATTTTTAAATAATCTGTGGCATGGAATTTAAGCACAAGAGAAAACATTTAGCAATTAGGCAGGAGCATTCGCTATATGATGAAATGTGAATGATAATATTTAAAAGCCTTGCACCCTGCCCGTCAGCAGGAAACCCCTTCTGCAGCTCTAACCTGGTGCTTATGTGTGCCATTTCTCTGTTTCATGAGTCCTGCCTGGAGATGTTCCTGTTTGAGCAGTTACTTTTATAAGTGTTTTTACATCGAAAGCTCTGTGAAAGGCTGACAAGAAGTGGCAGAGACAGATGTTTGATGAGGTAGTGTCAGACCAGTGCAGTCACGGAAAATAACATAATTAGATCCGTCACTAGTTGGTAACCAGTGCGGGCATATTTATCTAATTATCAAGACTGCACATTGACATTCAAGGGGATTTCATCATAAGAGGTTTATACGATTTAGAGTTCAGGCTGATCTCCCGACTCTATCTACAAAACAGAAGCTGGCCTCTGGGTTACATCTTTTTACGATGAAGAATAAAACCCCCAGTGGCTGATGGCAGGTGGTCATCATCCAGAAAGAGGATCAACTGAAAAGGCAGAGGACCCGGAGCAGCGAGAGGGGAGGGCAGTGTCCTCGGACTTGGGACCCCGGCTGCAAAGGGCGGAGGACGACGTCCAGGACTGTGACTCATGCCCAGGACAAACCAGAACACGGTCCCCAGGCATGGGTGCTTAGGCTTCCTCCCTTCTCCCCGGGAGCCTGCATTGCCCGTCTACCCTGAGTGGGTCAGTGCAGAGGAGACCGAGAGGGCAGTCTTGGCATCTGAGTCCCCGGGTCCTTGCTCTCTGCTCTGCTGTGTTCTGCATACCCCTCCCTCTGTGCAGGGGAACCACTCAAGGCCCCACACCTTCCACCTCCAGTCAGAGCCTAGCAAGAGTCACGGCCACCGACAACAAACACACAGATGGAAGTTCAGCATCACTCACTGTTAGAGAAACGCAGGTCAAAACCACAGCGAGGGCCACCTCACACTGCTCAGAATGGCCTTCATCAACAAGTCTACCAACAATAAATGCTGGAGAGCGTGTGGGGAAAAGGCGATCCTCCTACACTGTTGGTAGGAATGTAAATTGGTGCAGATGCTATGGAAAAGAGTATGGAGGTTCCTCAGAAAGCTAAAATGACAATTACTATCAGCAATAACTTTCTTGGGCATACATCTGGAGAAAACTCTAATTCAATAAGGCACAGGCAACCCCTATGTTCACTGCAGCACTGTTTACAAAAGTCATGATATGGAAGCAACCTAAATGTACATTGACAGATGGATAAATGGATAAAGATGTGGCATATATATATATCAGTTCAGTTCAGTTCCGTTGCTCAGTCATGTCCGACTCTTTGCGACCCCATGAATCACAGCATGCCAGGCCTCCCTGTTTTATATATATATAATGAAATATTACTCAGCCATAAAAAAGAATGAAATAATGCTACTTGCAGCAATGTGGATGGACCTAGAGATTGTCATACTGAGTGAAGTAAATCAGACAAACAGAAATACCATATGACATATCTTATATGTGGAATCTAAAATATGACACGAACATATTATGAAACAGAAACAGACTCAGACATAGAGAACAGATTTGAGGTTCCGAGGGAGAAAAAGATGGAGAGTTTGGAATTAGCAGATGCAAATTATTAGATGTAGAGCGTATAAACTATAAGGTCTTATGCACAGGGAACCACATCGAGTCTCCTATGATGAACCATGATGGAGAAGACTTTGAAGAAGGTTACACATGTGTGTAACTGAGCCACTTGCTGTACACCAGAAGCTAACACAACATTGTAAATCAACTTCGCTTCAATAAAAAAAAAGTCAAGGCCAATGATGGTGGCCAGGTCATTAGGGTGGAGAAAGAATGGGTTCAGATACCACCTGGGACCTGCCTTGATCTAATCCAGACAAAAGGAAACTTCTGCACTCAGGTGGAGTCAGATTTTGCTGCAGACAGTGTCTGAGTCCTCTAAATTCATACGTGGAAACCTGACTCCCAGTGTGGTGTTGTCAGGAGGGGGGCCTCATCTCATGGGAGGTGATGAGGTCGTGAAGGTGGAACCCCTAGGATGGGATCTGTGTCTTTGTAATGAGATCCCGAGAGCCCCTGCCCTTCCTGCATGTGAGGACCCAGCGAGAAGATACAGTCTGTGAACCAGGAGGAGGGACCTCACCAGACACAGTGGTGTTTTGATCTTGGATCCATGGCCTCCAGAGCTGTGGGGAAGGACCTCTGCTGGGGCCCTTTGTAATAGCAGCTTGAACAGAACAACCAGCCTCACGATCAAGAACAGCACATGCCTATGCCCACGGGTTCTGCAGTCCTTGCCTCCTGTGCGGATTTGCACGGGGTGCTGGTTTCCAGGCCAGGGGGCCTGCTAGGACTTAGGGATCTGAACTCCAGCTATGCTCAACATAACTAAAATTATGGCACTCAAGTGACCCCAGTTTTAACTTCAGGGTTGTTACCTGATGATGTCAAGCAAGCCAATGGACTTTTCTGGGTAAAAATTGGCTATTTCTAAAAACTGTGGGAGTCTGGGGGCCTCTGGGGTTATGTGGGGTTGGAACAATCCTTACAAGGGTCCTTTGATTCCAGAATCTTATTCATGTATTGAAAAAAATATTCATTGACAACTTCAGGCCAGATGTGATTCTACACCCTGGGGGTGCAGCAGTGAACTCACCCATCCCCGCAGGGGTCCTGTGACGAGTGAAGACAAGTGGCCCCTTGGAGCAGGACAACAACACCCACCCTCCTGGTCTTTGTCAGTGATGAGCCTCACAGCTTGACCATCTGGAGCCACGGGTAGAATGAGGCTGTCTGCTTGTCCTGCAGAGCCTGGGGCACGGGCTGGCAACTTCACAGCCAGTGATGGTGCCTGGACCAGCCCCTTCTCTGCCCAGCATCCTGGCCCCCACCCCCGGCAGGTTCCACCCTGGCTCCAGCTCGCTTCTCAAGCTACACCCCTGCCTCCTCCACCAAGCTAGAGGACACAGGAGCCTCCCGGCCTCGGGCTACTGCTCACGCCACTCTTCACCTCCCCATCTGAAGCTGCTGCTTCTTACTTTCTCCCACTCATCTGAGTCCCACTCAGTCCTCAAGGCTGAGCTCTATTCCTGAGTCCTCTCTAGGACCTGCATGAGCTCCTAGAAACCTCCTTGTCCTCCTCTCTCCTGAAACATTCATGGTCTCAAGCCTCACCAGCCTCATCAGAGGATGCTGTGCACCAGCCGGGCTTTCACAGCGTTCCCCATCCACAAGGGGATGCACAGCTTTTCTGGAGGTGGGGCATCAATTCCTCTTTCACACACTTCTTCATACCCAGTGGGTTCTAGATATACAGTCGGGCCTCAAAGACTGTTGAATGATTGTCACTGAGAAACGTAGGAGAATATTAAAATGTTTTCATGGGACTTAGGAGTAAGCGGAATCCAGGGTTATCGCCCAACTACCCACTAGTCTAGTGGACACTCTGTCCATGGACAAGAGTACATGTCGTGTATCCCAGGTGGGTCTATGTTGGAGCCGTGGTTCCAAATCTCACGGAGGCAGACTGCTTACTCTGAAGCCTCTTCCTGGAGTGTACGAACTTGTGATAAAACTTCATATTCTCGTGGTGGTGGTGGGATGAGAGGGAGGTCACAAATGACTTTCATGTGCCCCTGGAGAGCTTGATCACTGGTTGGCCTAATTTCCCTGGATCATCTCCTAGGAAAGTTTCAGCCATAGCTGTGAGGCCAGCTTCCCAAATTGTCCATTCAGTGCACACGTAAACTCAGCACTTTGTGTCTCATAACAGTGCAACGGGAGACAGAAAAGAGAGAGAGAGAGAGAGGGAGGAGATAAATAAAGAATAGAAGGCACAGATGGGCCTGGACAGTTTCTCATTGCTTGTTCCATATGATAGAACTCAACACATCTGGTCGGCTACGAAAAGCATCTTTGCACTAATTTGTTTGTCAGTATCCATTGAGAGGACGATCTGTCATCCTGTCGTATTCCGGTTGCCCCGAGATGTCTGAAGACAAGGCTAGCCACAAATTGGAACAGTGGCCACCAGGGAGCGAGCGGTGGAAACCACCAGCTGTTCTAAGTAACATCAACTGTGATATTTTTGAAGCTGAAATTTCAGCCTCATTTCTCCAAAGGCATTTAGCAGCTGCAAGAAAAAAAAGCTCGTCACTGTAACAGGAGAATGAGTCTATTTCTCCTCATGTCCTGGTGTGTGTGTGTATGTACGTGGTGTGTGTGTACGTACATATGTGCATGTGTATGTGTGCATGTGTGCACAAGTGTGTGCATGCTAACCTTCATTACTGGCTGGAAAAACAATCGAATGAGGTGGTAAGAATTCAAAGAGAATGCTACCTCTGTCGTGCTCCTTGGTATCCAAGTCTTTCTGGTCCAAGGAAACACAGACCATGGTTGTATAATTTGTCTTGATTTGCAGGAACAGGAATTGAGATTTCATTGTGTTGCCTCGTTTGATTTCGTGATGGTATCATCTGGCCATGGCACCCCGTCTTCTGTCCTCACCACACCTCATTCCCCACCTGCTCTGCAGGACATATGATGCTAAATGGTATTCATTTGTTTAAATTTCTGTCTCCCTGAGTAAGTTTTAATCTTCCCAGAGACTATGCTTTGCGCTGGAACACAACAGATGCTCAACAAACATCACTTGGGTTGAACTAATTTAAATTTCTGTCTTTTAACAAGGCAGGAAGTGTGCTGACACGTTGTATCTAATGGACTGCTGGTCAGCGTCCCCAAGGTTGCTCCGCACTTTGCTGTCGTGTCCCCGTTCAACAGGCTCCGTAGAGAACTGCAGTGCAGTAGATACTACACTCAGGCTCCCTGGGGTCTCATCAAGGATGACTGGCGTGTCTAAGGCAGAGGTCCTTCCTTTGCTCCTCTCCTGAGGTCTCCTGGGCTGCCCCCCGAGAGCTGACCCTGCTCTGGACTAGGTGACCCGTCCACCCCCTCCTTGTCCTTCTCCGTTTGTCAGCAGGTTGATGTACAGCCTGACTGACACGATGCCCGTGGCATGTAGCATAGGGGCTGGAACAGACTCACAAACTCTGACTCAGCCAGAATCAGAGCCTCCCAGCTGCGTATCTGTCGCCGAGGAAGTTGTTCAGAGAGGAAGGAGAGGAGGGTTCAGTGTGGACCGTGTGGTGTGGTGAGCTCCGTGGGGCAGCGCGATTGAAGAGGCCGGAGGAGCTCCAAGCTCCTTCCTCTGCTTGGGCTGGTCCCGTGAGCTGTGTTGTGTTCGTCAGAGGCTGTGCTTATATTTTATACCTGGTAAGAAGTGACAAAGCCAAACTAATACAGAGGATGAGAGTCAAGGTATGACATGCAGAGAAGCCTGTGGTTTAGTAGATGGTGGTATTCAGGCTTCCGGGTCAGAAGCCACATGGCACACGGGTCACTGCACAGATGGCCAGTCTCCGGCTGTGGGAGCCCTCAGTGAGGGCTTTATTGGCATGGCTATTTCACTGAAGTTTTTTCTCAGGATCCTGTAGATTTTAGGACTATATTACTTTGTTTCTACATGCCCTCAGTGTAACACCTGACGCCTCTGGGGGATGCTTAGCTATTAACTGAATGAATGAATTAAAGCTCGGGAAGAGAGAAAAAACCATTAGATTGACTTATGTACATTATGACCTACTCAAATTGCTGGAGAATACAAAAACTGACTTTGCTTAATTAACTTGCATAAACGTACTGAACACAGTCAGCCCCTTCAGCTTCTCAGAGCAACAGTCAACAGAGGTAAGAACAAAGCTCCCTAATTCTCCAGATTTTTAAGAAATATGGTTGGTCGTACTTTTTTACGAAGTCTTAGCTGATTACTCTGATCTTTACGTTTGCACTTTTGCTAAGGACGTTTTTTCCTTAGTGCATTTTGATCTAGGGTGCTGACTTACTTTTCCAGAGAGTCCTAAATCACGAAGTCCCAAGTCTCTAATGGAGGTTGAGATTGCAGTCTGTCTCCTCTGTCTGACAGCAAACCTTGCTGTCTGGCTCGTGGTATAGGTTTAGGAAATCTTTACTCAGAAGGGAAGGGAAAGGTCCCAAGGATTGTCTTCTCTTTTGTCTTCCTCTTTTATTGATTATCATCCTTCCTGAGTCAGTTGTCCTGGGGCAGGAGGGGCTGGGCTGACTGCATGGACCCCCAAGGGTGAGGCAGATGTCAGGCTCACCTTGTACACCAGAGCCTAGCACAGCAGGGGACCCTCCATTCTTGAAGAATGAAGAAACGGTTAAGCGAACATCCCATTCTAAAGGTGGTCCCAGGTATGGATGAAGCTGGCCGATAAACACACGAAAAAAGCCCTTTGCTTTCTAACTCAGTCCAAGTTTAAAAACATAGTCTTTTATTTTCCATCTGGTCCCTAATGAATTCAAGTTAATATTTAAATCCCGAGGTAAGGGCTTCCCTGGTGGCTCAGCGGTAAAGAATCCGCCTGCCAGTGCAGGAGACATGGGATTGATCACTGATCCAGGAGGATTCCACATGCTGCTGAGCAACTAAGCCCTTATATACCGCAACTGCTGAACCTGAGCCCAAGTGTGGCAACAGCTGAAGCCCACACGCCCTTGAGCCCGGGCTCTGCAGCAGCAGAAGCCGCCGCAAGGAGAAGCTTGTGCCCCACGGCGAGAGAGGGCCCCCGCTGGTCACACCTGGAGAAAAGCCCTTGCAGCGATGAAGACGCGGCACAGCCGAAAGCAAATAAAGCACATACGTAAAAACAAACAAACAAACAAACAAAAAACCCTGAGGTAAGCTTTGAGAAGGCAGTTATCATAATCCAAGAGGGAGGAAAATGAAGAGAGAATAAGGAAGAAGTTGTGAGAGAGGAAGGGGAGTGTCGGAGAAGAGAACCAAGGTCGCCACCATCACAATTGTTCCTGAACTGAGTCAAATTCAGGAGTGTGAGTCAAATCAAGACAGATGCATTTCACGCGTCCCTCAGAATGTCTTGTGTAGCGGGTAATGCAGGGCGTTAAAACGACCTATCCTTATTGCTTAATGAGCCTGACTAGAGGCCATATGTGTGATGGATTTTTAAATGATTTGAGGGGAAGAGGGAAAGGCAGAAACAGCGCATCCAGGGAGGTGGATTAAACACTCAGATCACCGGCCGCGTCCGAGTTGTTTCACATTCTTACAGCCGCCTTGTACAACTGCGCCTGCATCACAGACGCGGAGCCCGAGTCTTGCCACTGAGTTCACAGGACAGACACCAGTGGGCGAGGCCCTGATGGCTGTGCCGGGCCGCTCTCTCGAAGTCTCCCCCCAGGACTGTGAGTTAGTGTCAGAGCAGCTGCCCCTCTCACTGATGAGGGGCCGGGGGAGGCAAGTTTCCAGGAGAAGCAGAGAGAAGATGGAAATACCATCCTGCGGAGAAGTTCCTCGCCCACATCATTCATAATAGGAGATTCAGTAAGATGTGTAATCATGTTTAAAAAGAAAACCGTTTCACAGGAAGCCTTGTAGAAAAGCCACTTGAGATGGGGCAAGCCTCTAATGACCACTGGCACCCCCTCAACCTGTGTCTTATTAACCAAACAAACATCAGTGGAGAAGAATGCATAATCTGCCAACTCCAGGGCATCTCCTGTAATGTAACTTCAGTTTGTAAGAGAGACCCCTTTCCCATGGTTCTCACTTTGTGTGTGCATGTGTACATGTGTGTGCCTGTGTATGTGTGTGTGGAATAAATAAACTTATTCATGCATAGCAGCTCCTCAGAAAACGCTCACTGTTACCAACTATCTATTCATTTTCTAGAATTTTCAATTTGGAGAATCATCATGAGAGAAACCTACAATTTCCTAACAGCTATCATTTTTTAATTTCTTTTGTAATTAGCCTGGATCACTTTTTGTTTTAAAGAAACTCTTTACTGATTTTTGGTGAACACGTTTATTTCTTGTGCTTAAAAGCTGGTAATATTGGTGGTTTAAAAGGCAATTATGCTTGGCTTTTCATTCAAAAGCTTCTTTGGTATTACAAAATAATGATAGGTGACAGTGTTAGGACTGGAATTGGGTTAGTCTTCATGTAATGCTTTGTAGTGTTGTAAACACTTTCATAATAATAAAAAAGCATTTTCATTGTGAACACTAAATTTTTGTTTCCTAAAAATTTCCACTTTCCAAAGCTTTTAGGGAACAGGATGCTAAAGCATGTTAATGCACTCAGATGAGTCTGAGTTTCCCTTGGGGAGAAGCTACCTGAACTGCCATTTAAAGTTTTACATTTCTGCTCTAAATGAATGATTTCATTTAAGTAAAAGGCCTTATTTTCTATGATGAAAATTCATCTGCTTCATGTAACTCTGAAGCATCTTGATTTATTACTGCCTATATTTTCTACCAAGGAGAATATTCTTCCAGAGATATTATGCAAGAATCCTTATATTTCTTACTCTTTGGCATTTTCTATTAATCTCATCATATCTGTATTCATGTTTTTCAGATACAACATTAGAAATATATAGTAGTTACATATTTGGATAAATACAATTGTGGGAATTCACACCCTGCTCAGCTGAATGAGCGTGCCTAGAGTGGCCAGGAGCTGTGTTAAGCACTCTTAGAGAGCTGAGAAGCATTTTCCAGGGAGAGAGGAAGGGGGTTGGAAATACTCTGTTTCAATCTTCTAGGAAGGAATGCATAAAGTTTGTTAAAATAAATTTTTTGAAATGATTTTTATAAAGTAGTGTTGGTTGCTCAGCCGTGTCTGACTCTTTGCGCCCCCGTGGACTGTGGCCTGCCAGGCTCCTCTGTCCATGGGATTCTCCAGGCAAGAATACTGGAGTGGATTGCCAATCCCTTCTCCAGTTTTCACAAAAGATGTAAATGGAGAAATGCTTTTCTACAAATTCGTGGGGATATAGACACTAGTATATGTATATGTGTGGGCTTTCCTGGCAGCTCAGCTGTTAAAAGAACCCTCCTGCCATTGCAGGAGACTCAAGAGTTGTGGGTTCGATCCCTGGGTTGGGAGATCCCCTGGAGAAGGAAATGGCAACCCACTCCAGTATTTTTGCCTGGAAAACTCCATGGAGAGAGGAGCCATGGGGTCACAAAGAGTCAGGCGCGACTGAGCACGCATGCATATACATATATCTAGTTGTGATTTACACATATCACATTGTGTTAGTTTATGTACATTTACAGCGTATGCTTATGAGGTTATAGTTACAGACACAGTTAAGAATGTGGACAGGGTGCATCAGGAGCCGCTCTCCAGTAGGAACATGCACAGACAGACACACAGACGTGGTTTACCAGCAGGTGGAGTCAAGCAGCGTCTTGAGCAGTACCTGTGTGTCTGGTGCTGACCCAAGAGGGGCTGCTCTGGGACTTCCCTGGGGGGCCAGGGGCTAAGACGCTGTGCTACCAATGTAGGGGGCCCAGGTTCAATCCCTGGTCAGTGAACCTGGTCCCACACGCCACAGCTAAGACCCAGTGCAGCCAAATAAATAAATAAATACATAAAAAAAGAAAGACCCTGATCTAAAAGACATGCGGAATAAACTTAGGCCCAGGTAGTGCCTGGAACCACATCAGCGAATGGAACTTAGGTGAACTTTGTGTCCCTGTGAACGTCCTGCTCAATCAGAAACGCAGGGCAGGTGGCCTGGCCCCACCCCCAGGCAGCTCTGGGCCTTCTGGCCCATCCAGGGCTCACTGAGGGCTCCAGTCAGTCAGATATTGTCAGTTTTCTCTTCCTTGTTCTTTTCTTTATCCTATAAAGCTTCCTCCCCACCCCTCCCCACACTGCACATTTCTAAAGAAGAGACCATCCACCTCCTGAAGGATGTTTGCATCACGTGAATTGTCTTCTTGGATCATTTTAAACAGATTTAAATGAAATATCTCCTCTCTGTAAGAGACTTGAACTTCGAGGGACGATGACTCACTGGCACAAAGGGAAAATCATTAGCAGCAGAGACACATGGAGACAGGAACTCGGAGTTCATCCGAGTGCAGGTGGATTTTGATGGCCTGTGGGGAAGGAAGGGGCTTGGGAGAGTGATCTGTGTCTATCAGCAGGCAAGCACTTCAGATAGGAGCAGAGACTTGGAGGTGGAATGGACATGGGATGTGCAGGAAAATGGTGAAGATTAAAATGAGCCAGAGATAAGATGCACATTATACTTTGAGTAAATAACAACCGGCTTGCATGCATGCTAAGTTGTGTCTGACTCTTTGCGACCTCACAGACTGTAGCCCACTGGGTTCCTCTACCCATGGGGATTTTCCAGGCAAGTATACTGGAGTGGGTTGCCACGCCCTCCTCCAAGGGATCTTCCCAACCTAGGGAGTGAACCCGCATCTCTTCCTACTCATGCACTGGCAGATGGGTTCTTTACTGCTCGCCCCACCTGGGAAGCCAAATAAGAACCCTATTTAGTTATTTTGAAGAAAATATCTATTTTTCATGTGAGATTCTTGAGCTAAGGTCTAGTGTCTTATGCACTCACATGCCAACAGCCTGATGGCTCCAGTCCACACAGGAGAGTGGGGATTTTCAGGGTGCCGTTGCCCCCACCTCTAATACTGGGACCCTCTCCCCTCTTTCCGGGGAAGGCAGCTCAGTGTGGTCATGTCAACTCTGGATTTGGGGCACGGGAAGTATTCATCTTTTTTCTTTTTTTTTGGTGGGTAGAGGCAACCATCCACTTTTTGCTCCTCTAGTCCTCATTGCACATTTATATCACTAGACTTTGCAACCACTGATGAACCACATAAAACTAAATTAAAAAGACCAAATTCCAAACTAGACTCAAGAATATGTTTGCTGGATGACCTTGGGTCAGTCATTCTGATTCTCATGGTTTTAACTATATCCACTCTATGTGTAATATTCTGCCTCATATCTCTAATATTCCATAACATTTTCTCCCATGCATGAGTTATTTCCCGTACTCTTTCTTCCCTTTTTCCCATTTTCAGTGCACAGACTATGTATCTTTAATATGTAGCTTCCTGGCTTCACAGATTGGAGCCCCTCAGTCCACAGACATCCCCAAACATAGCACAACTTCAGTGTCATCAAAATGAATGACAGTCATGGATTTTACTTTCAATTTTATTTTTTAGTTACCACAGCCTAATTTGTTGGTTGTCTGTCGTAGAGGCTACTCTGCACTGATTTTCTAAAAAATGTCTAATGTCTAATGTAAATCAATCAAGAGTTGCCACACTCCAGTCCAAGGTAAACAAATGTGAACCAAATATTAATAGTGAAATATGGTTGTATTTTCCAGGGTCCCATGGAAGACTTAAGAGGGATCCCAGGAATGGGAGTCTGTTTTGAATAGAGAAATGGAGTCTTCAGCTGAACACAAGCTGTGAAGATTAGTTCCCTAGTTTCTGTGCTTCAGCTGAATCTGGGAAAGGCCTGGCAATGAAAACTCATATGCACACACTCCCATCAGTCATTTCCGTAGCTGAGGGAATGAAGAGCTTGCCAACTGCAGAAACATTTTGTGATTATACTTTCTTCTTAGGTCCAATGTCACCATTTTTTCAGCTGCCTTGGTAGTATCAGCTTGACACTATCATATGCATATTCCTGAATACAACTGTCAGGTAGACCAGATGTCAGCTTTTGGACCTGGGGATGAGATGCCTAGTTTCATTTGCTGTTGGATAGTTAATAACTTCTGTTTTCTGAACTGTTCTTTATCATCCAGTCAGAGAAGGATAGCTTAGATTCTTAGGGGAAAACAATAGGAAAAGAAATGTTTCTAGAGAACACTTTTCCTCCAACAAGCTAAACTGTCTGAAAAAAATTATTTTCTGGGAAAACAGTATTCCTCCTCTATTGTTTTCATTGGGCTTCCCTGATGCCTCACCTGCTAAAGCATCAGCCTGCAATGTGGGAGACCTGAGTTTGATTCCTGGGTTGCAAAGATCCCCTGGAGAAGGGAACGGCTACCCACTCTAGTATTCTGGCCTGGAGAATTTCATGGACTGTATAGTCCATGGGGTCATAATTGTTTTCATTATTTTTTTCATATGTACTGCTTTTAACCTGTGCTTCCTAGCATGTGAAAGGGAGAAATATTTGTGTGGTTAATCTTTCAAAATAAACAGTCAACTCCTCTAAGAAAAGTTGTTGCAGAAAATTGTTTTCATACAGTTCTTAATTTTGGGGGACAAGTNATGGGGTCATAATTGTTTTCATTATTTTTTTCATATGTACTGCTTTTAACCTGTGCTTCCTAGCATGTGAAAGGGAGAAATATTTGTGTGGTTAATCTTTCAAAATAAACAGTCAACTCCTCTAAGAAAAGTTGTTGCAGAAAATTGTTTTCATACAGTTCTTAATTTTGGGGGACAAGTTTAATAATAATGGTATAATAGCTAACATTATTTTCCTAAGCTTTTAATACATATCATCTCAGTAAACTGTCACATTCAATCATTATTAGGTAGGTATTACTTTCACATATGCAAAATCAGACAGGAAGTAAAGCCAATTATTTTTATTTATTTCCATAAGATTTTACGTTGTACTTTTTCCTGTGGCAATTTGATAATCAAAAGTGGTTTTAACACTGGTTGGCTGCTGCTGCTGCTAAGTCACTTCAGTTGTGTCCGACTCTGTGTGACCCCATAGACGGCAGCCCACCAGGCTCCCCCGTCCCTGGGATTCTCCAGGCAAGAACACTGGAGTGGGTTGCCATTTCCTCCTCCAATGCATGAAAGTGAAACGTGAAAGTGAAGTCGCTTAGTCGTGTCCGACTCTTAGTGACCCCATGGACTGCAGCCTACCAGGGTCCTCCACCCATGGGATTTTCCAGGCAAGAGCACACTGGTTGGAGTACTAAGTAAACTGTACAGAGGGGTTTCCTTTAATTTTAAAAACTGACATTGACAACAGCGTTTTCCTATCTTTTATATAGATGGAGGAACTGAGCTCAGAGAAATGAAGTAACTGTGCTAATTCCATTATTCTGAATTCTATTTTTATATTGTGGAAATGATAAGAAATCTTTCATCTGATTTTAAATTGTAAGTCAATTTATAAGTGAATGTGTGGCTTTTCAACACAGTGGCCCCATTAACTTTGAAAAAAATGAAACAAAATTCAGATAAGAGGCAAGTTCAATTTTAAACAACACACGTTGAAAAATTTCTTGATATAGGATCTTCCGAAAGCTTTCTCATAACTGTGAAGTTGAATACCCCATGGGGATATCATATTAAGCGACTGAAATTTAAATCACATCACTGTACAACACCTGGATTATTCACATTTTCCAGGAAAGCTTTTCTCCACACTACCCTGGTCCGGCAGGTCCCCAGCTGTGGTCCAGAGGTGAACAGAAAAGAGCTGAGGGCTTCTCTCTGGGTCGGCAAGTTAGCTGATGACTTGTCACTTCATCCCCATTGTGTCTTGTGTGCGCCTCCACAACTAAACATGTGCTGATTTCATGTTTTGATCTAGGTTTCAGATTTCCTTTTCTTTAGTGTGTGTTAGTGTTTCCCTTTTTAGACACTGAGCTTCTATCCAAGGCCTGATGGGGAGGGCCATGCAGTGCTTGAACTGAGCTGGGAAAAGGCAAACATTTATAGCAGCTCTGTCTGTTTAAACGATGATTATTATCCTAGGCTTGTGCCTTTGCTGGCCGACCGACAACGAGTATTTTCATAAAATGAAAGAACCAGTAGCTGCCCTCTTGAGAATGAGGTACTCAGTCCTTATTAAATTAACTGAAAAGATCAATGCAAACGCAGGCAAACGTTATATTGTATGTGATAAAAACAGAAGACAGAAAAGTTCAGTTTAAGGCTTTGTCTCCTCTGTTTTTGTTCCTTACAAAACTTGGGAGGATAACAAAGAGAACTCTGATCTCATGTGAAATGGAAATGGACTGAGAGATGCTCAAGGGAAAACGTCCACATGAGCTGAATGGTCCACAAGTGCACCCAGCCCGTCTGGAGAACAAGGGGACCAGGCTGATGCAGACAGCATGCAGATGAGGCGAAATACGAGACGTGAAGACACTGTACGTGGAACTGACCCCCACAATGGGAAGGTCTGACAAGTAGCGTGCGGAAGAGAAAAATCAAAGCTTCCCAAGGTGAGCCCAAGTGCAAACTAATTAAAAATTTGCCTCCAAGTAGGCAGAGACCAGGGGGAAAGAACTCGCCCAAACTGAAGCCGACCTCTCTGCTTTCCTCCTGGGACCCCCTGCTTTTAACTGTGCCCTCCTCCCACTCACATGGGACAGCAGTGGACCCAGAGCCCAGGGCTCACGCATGCCCCAGGCTTCTGTGGCTATCTCCCCCCTCGTCTTCTCTGTCCTCCATTTCCTTCCCGATCAGACAAGCAAATTGATTCTCATCTTAGTATCATTCTGTTTGCTAACCAGATGGTGCTGGGGCTGTCATACAGAGCAACCACTTTGCTTCTCCTGACACACCAAACAACAGCCGTGTTTAACCCTGTCCTTTGATCTTCAATTGGCTCTTTATCAGAGGGGCAGCCTGTGTGTGGGATCAGAGGCATGGAAAATTCCAACAACCTTCCAGTCACCGGGTCTGTTTCACAAATGTTGCAAATGGTAAGAAACTTTCTTACCATTGGAGTTGAACTGATGTCCCAGCTTAGATTTAATTGAGATTCAAAGGAGAAAGAGTGAAAATGCCAATAAGTGAGAGTTATCTGAGAATACAAAGGAAGTCAATTGATTAAAAAAAAACCTCAACACCAGTAGCTTATTTTTTTCTTGGAGAATAACAGAACGAAATGGAGAAGTGGGATAAATTTTCCTGATTAGTGAGGGAGGGTAGAGCCCTGCCAATGTAACTGGCGTGTCCTCCGCTCCTGTGCTCCCCTGTCAGCTGACAGCTGTGCTCCTTTGGGGAACTCACTTGAGCTCTCTGAGCTGAGTTTGTCCTTTTGCTTAAAAAAACAAAAGAAATGTCATCTATTTTACGGTGTTCATGTGAGGGTTTAATGTTGTATGTATGGGTTCTCCTATTACAGTGCTGGGTTTGTGACAGATTGGGGTAAATGCTGCTTTCTCGAGTGTTTGTGCAGTCTTTTTTTCTCTCCCTAACACTCCTTTCAAAGTGCTTGACTTCGGCCCTGGGAGGGATGTTTGTCTCAGAATGTTTCAACCTATGCAGTTGTCAAACGTTCTATTTCATTCTTCTCCTTAATTTAATTACAGCACTTGGTTTCCCGAAGCTCATGACTTCATTAAGAAAGTATTTTAAAATTGACTGTTTAATCACTTAATTGTAAAACATGAATGGAACTTCAGAGTTAATTAAAGCTGGTGGGTAAGAGTTTAATTGTGACTTTCTGTTCTGGTTTACCGTGCATCTCAATAGATTGAAGCTGGCTTCTCTGTGCTGGCAGGTCAGCAGACACCTCTCTGGAGCAGAACAGAAGTCTTGAGGGGAGGAGGAGGGCCCCCAGACACTGGGGGAGGGGTCCTCACTCTGCCTATACCGGCATCTGAGATGATCCTGGAGAAAACTTACATAATCTCTTTGGGTTTCAGTTTTCTCTTCTGCAAGATGGGCTTTTTACCCCTCTTTCCAGAAGGCATTGTGAGGATGAAATGACTTTCTTTCACGGTCCTTGGGCGTTAACAACCACCTGACCCTCAGGCTGGATGAGAAAAGATATAAGTGCAGAGAATGTGCTGTGAGTTGAATGTGTGTGTCCCTCCAATTATCATGCTGTGTCCTGATCCCAAGGGGATAGTAGGAGGGCCAATTCTGGGAGGTGATGAGTCCCTCAAGATGGGATTAGTGTCATTATAAAGGAGACCCCAGAGAGCCCCTGCCTGCTTCCTCCAGCTGAGGACACAGCAAGAAGATGCTGTCTGTGAACCAGGAAGCAGGTCCTCATCAGACATTAAATCTCCCATCACTTTGATCTTGGACATCCAGCCTCCAGTTGGGAGAGATGAGTGTCCGGTGTTTATAAGCTGCCCAGTTTGTGGTGTTCTGTTCTATCAGCCTGGGTAGACTAAGACGATTGCCTCAAACAAACACACTTACAAAATCACGAATAGGTTCAAAATAAAAGGACAGGAAAAGCTGTGCTGTGAGAACGCCAAGAAGTAGAAAGCTGGAGTCTCTGTATCAGACGAAGGGGATTTCAGACCAGAAAGTATTACTAGGGATAAAGAAAGTCACTTCCTGTGGATGAAAATGTCAATTCATTAAGAGGACAGAACCATGCTGGAAATTTATGCAGCAAACAGAACTTTGAGCCAATAGCAGTGCCAGGAGAAACAGACCAATCTACTGAGACAGTGGAGACTGCAACACCCGTCTCTCAGAAGGTCACTGGATAGCTGCCTGGGACCTGAGCGTCCCTCCAAAAGCAGCCCACACGCATCCCCAGGTGCTGGACGTGAACCCGGCTGCGCGGCCCAGCACCAGGCGTTTACAGGGACTCAGGAGACATGCAGAGAACAGCGCATGGCAGAGCAGGTTCTCTCATGGTGACATTTGGAGGGGGAGCAGAGCAGTTCCTGGCAGTCCAGGGAGAAGGGAGAGATGAGAGGGCAGTCAGAGTGCTCTGGACGGGGTGTGGGAGAGAAGACCCCCGGCCCTAACCCCTTCCTGGTCCTGGTTCTTGCAGGCGGCAGGGGACCCGCAACTGGCTCGAGGCTGGGACATGTCCAGAAAGCATGTGCCCACAACCTGCACCACATCCACCCTGGACGTGGCGGGTGGAAGTTTCATTTTTCTATTTTTAGAAACCTCCCCAGATGACTCCCATATGCAGCCACGTGGGACCTACTGCTCACCCTCCCAGCACACGGCTGCCCAGCCGGAGTTGCTGGGCCCTCACATCCAGGAGGAGCTGGCCACTGCCCTTCTCGTCCAGGGCCATCACCCTACAGACAGACAGATTTGTTACTCCTTTCCCATGCCCCCTTCTCATTGCTATCATTGCCATTATGTCCACCCAACATGGATGCTGTTCGTGACTGGGCGCAGTCACCCTGAGTTCAGCAGGACTTGCTTTTTCCCGTGAGACATTCCATGAGCATTTCTGAGACTCAGGCTCCCCATCTGTGAGGCAGGGGTGATGACAGTCAGACCCTCAGAGGTGGTGCTGAGCTGACTGACACCTGGGTGAACACCCAGGACCAAGGACAGCACTGACATTTGCAACCTTTGTGGAGGTACTTTTGGCTGCTGACCCATCGATAGTGATGTCAGTATCAACAACAAGAGCTTTGCTGCAGAGCTCATCTCCTTCAGGACACAGAGCTGGGGAAAGCTCGGAGTAGAGCCAGTTCAAAACCCAGGATGCAACTTGGAAGGTGGTGTGGCTGGTCCCAGCTCACAAAGCTGGAAAAATGGGGGGAGGTGAAGTGGCTGAGAACAGCATGGAGGGTTTCATCGAAGTGTGGAGTGGCCTCGCCGAGGGGGCACATGTGTGCAAATGGGTCAGAGAACTCATCAAAAGAGTGAAAAGTGGAGTAAGAAGAGAAAGATTGAGTTGGTGAAAGGAGCATCGTTCAGAGCACTGGGTGTAAGAGGAAGTCAGGTGCAAGTGTTATAAAGGGAACTGTGAGTAAAAGACATACATTTGAACATGTGTGACCTGTAATTGCCTTTTCGAGACAAAGCTCATGAGAGCCAGAGGAGAAGATAGGTGGAGGTGAAGATACTGTCGTAGACTTGGAAGGATCTGGACAAGCCAAGGAAGGAAGGAACCCCTCTGTAGGGGGTGGGGGCTAGTCCACCTGCAGGGGCTCTTGTGTCAACCACCATCCTCCCTGAGGCGCGGGTCCCCAGAGATGTCCAAACATCCTCCTGGAGGCAAATTCCACCCAAGTATTTGGACAATATTAATACATTTAAGTGATGGTGAAGGTGAAAGTAGCTCAGTCATATTCGACTCTTTGCGACCCCAAGGACTGTAGGCCACCAGGCTCCTCTGTCCATGGGATTCTCCAGGCAAGAATACTGGAGTGGGTTGCCATNTTAATACATTTAAGTGATGGTGAAGGTGAAAGTAGCTCAGTCATATTCGACTCTTTGCGACCCCAAGGACTGTAGGCCACCAGGCTCCTCTGTCCATGGGATTCTCCAGGCAAGAATACTGGAGTGGGTTGCCATGCCCTCCTCCAGGGGAACTTCCCAGCCCAGGGATTGAACCTGGGTGTCCTGCACTGCAGACGGATTCTTTACCAGCTGAGCCACCAGGGAAGCCCTAATACATTGAGTAGTTTAAGTATCACAGGATTTGCAGCCACATCTAAACAGTAAAATTAACATGGAAACCTCATGGAGTAGAATGAAAGGTCACGGAGACTTGAGGAGGCAGTGGGAGATCTTAAACGGACTGCATGTGCGGTGACGGGCTCTGGCCCTGTGCCCAGACAAGGAGGCTTCCGAGCTCATTCTTCTCTGCTGCTCAGGGTCATTTCATGGACGGTCCCAGCGGGCAGTGAGCCCCTGACTGCATAAGCCGTGGTGACCGGGAGCATCTCGGCTCCAGGGACCCCTGTCTGGTGAAAAGGAGTCACCTTCCAGCAGGGTCACCGTCCCTGGTGGCCCAGGCTTGGGGATATGGCCAGCAGGGGTGACGCATCTTGAGATGGGGGACTGCAGGCCAAAGTGGCCCCACCTGAGAGACGAGTGAGAACTGGGAGAGACATAGTTTTAACTCGTTTCAGGTCAGAAAGATGCACAGATGTCTACACTATTGAGGAATCTAGAGGCTTGATTCTTTTTTCAAACTTTAAACATTTTATTTAGTATTGAGGTATAGCCGATTACCAATGTTGTGGTAGTTTCAGGTGAGCAGAGAAGGGACCCAGCCACAAACATCCAGGCTGGCACATAACATTGAGCAGAATTTCATGTGCTATACAAAAGGTCCCTGTTCGTTGTCCATTTTGAATATAGCAGAGTGTGTCCATGACCTTTCCAAACTCCCTAGCCATCCCTTCCCCCTGGTAACCGTAAGCTCATTTTCTAAGTCTGTGAGACTCCTTCTGTTTTGTAGATAAGTTAGTTTCTGTCATTTCTTTTCAGATTCCACATACGAGGGATGCCATATGGTATTTCTTCTCTGCTGGACTTATCTCACTCAGGAGGATCCTCTCTAGGCCCACCCGTGTTGCCGCCAATGGCATTTTTTCATTCATCTTAATGGCTGAGTGATGTTACATATTACTGTATATATGTACCGTATCTTTTTTATTCACTCTGGAGGCCTGATTTGTAGCATCAGTTGATGACAAAAGCTGTTTCTGGAGTGAGGAAGGTGGCCTAGAGTCGAAACTCAGAGCCATGCCGCTCAGTTTGCCAGATGAGGTTTTGCTCCAGGTTTCTGTTTCAAGCCCGGAGCCGTGATGTGGCAGAATCACTGACCACACTGGGCAGACTGCACTTCGTGGGCTCCATGTGTCCCTGGGAGTCAGGCTTCCTCTCCAGGTGACCCCATGTACCGCTGGACACGGCATGAGCAACTGTGAGCCCCTGCCCCAGGGAAGCCTCATGCTGCAGTTAAAACAAAGAGCAGCAGAAAGAAATCATGAAAACCAAACAGGAAGGAAGGGTGCAGGTCTCTGCGTCCGACAAAGCAGGTGACTGACTCCGCAGGAGGGCGAGCGACTCATCAAACAGTATCTCAGGGTTTTGTTAAGAGGAAGATGGGGCCGTAATCCAGGGGTACCTCTTGGAGGTGATGCTGTGCTACTTCAGCTCCCCGGTTCCTGACCACTGAGAAGCCCCCCTCGGTTCACCAAGGGCCCCAGCCTGGCCCTGGCTGTCCTCCCCCTGGACTATGACAACACGTGGCCGAGACACCATGTGACCCGCTGCCACACAGCCCGGTCTGTCCTGCAGCCCTCCCGTTGCTTGCCTGTGCTTGCTGGGTGCTCAGCCCTCGCGTCCCTTCTCCGTGTTTCTCATGCTGGGGTCCTGTGCTCCTTCAGACACTGACCCTGTTCTTCCTCATCTGTGTTGTTCAGCTCCCCCTTTATCACCACGGCAAAATATTAGAAAAGTCATTCACCCACAATCTTACCCACTTTCTCCCCTTCTATCTCAACCCCTCCTGTCACCTCTATTTCTCTCACTTAACTCCTCCCAGCGCCCTCCACACCAGCATTTCCACAGCGAAGGATTCTCAGAGCAGAAGTGATTCCTGGTGAAAGAGAATTCCCCAAAAAGAAGCCTCATGGAGACGCACAAAGTCAGGTCCTGGTTAGCAGAAGCAAAAGGTATTGTGTGGAAAGAGTGACCTAGTGCTGGGTGCTTCCTGCAAAGTAGTTCCCATGAAATTGAAATATGGTCAGAATCTCGGTTCCAATTTCATTTCTATTAGGTGCTCAGTGGCTAAATTAAGAACTTTCTGGATCCCTCATTTAGATAAACCCGTAACTATTAACCTCTAATAATGTCATCATTTCACTGAGTAGAAAAGAAAACATCTGGGTGAGTTCAGTGAGCCAAGGGTGTGGACAGGAGGCCTCTGCAATCTAATTGCATCTCGCTGACCTTGATGGAGGGTGTGAGCCAGGAGGGAGGGTGCGTGCTGGTGGTGACCACCCGCTGTGGGAGTGGATGGAAACTCTCTGCTGGGCACACAGGTGAGGGGAGCAGAGGGCCCCCTCCTCACCGTGAGAGGGGCTCCTCATCTGAGCTCCATCCGCAGCTCTGTGCCCACTTTTCTTCTGCCCTTAAAAACTGGCGACAGTTTGTTTCCTTTTGTCTGCTGTCCCGTGTACATCAGGCTTTCTCGGTCTCGGGGACGAGTGTCCCTAAGGCATCCGCCCTTCCTGCTCTCGCCTGCCTAGATGTGGCCTTGCACTTTGCAGCCAGGGCCAGGGGGCTGGCGCTGCAGGGGGCTCTGTCCTGGGGGCCACACCTCTGGTCACTCTCTCAGGCTGGCGGGTTCCCTGCTGCCCCAGGTGTGGGGCCTCATGTTTCTGACCCTGCCTTTGTTGGGCATTTCTGGTTCTTCCCTAATTTGAATTTGATCTCTAAGGGGACTGAACAAGAACCCAGGGTCATACTTTTCCTCAAAAGTGAATTCTGTGGATCTGTGTGCAGGTGGATTTATTCTAGGGGTGCTCCCTGGAGCCCTGACCCCTTAAGTGAAGGTGGAGAAGGCCCTGGGCTCAGCCCTGGGTACCCCTGGAGATGACCTTACAGCCTGTCCCCTAGTCCCAAAGACAGGTAGGAAGTTGGGGGTTCCTCAACAGTGGTGTAGGAGTTGGGGTGCCTGGCTGTTGCCAGATAAATTCCCACTGAATCAGATGCTCCCACAGAAGAGGTTATGGGGTGCTGAGAAAGAGGAGGGGCTGACAGTGTCTCCTGTGTGTTCTTAAGAATCTGTCCTGGAAAACCAAAAGCATAAAAAAAGCCTTGTTGTCAAAGTTTGAAAAGTGATGTTCTCAGCTGTGAGCATTCCTACATGAGCCGAAAGACTAACCTGCAGCTGCGTTTAACTAGTATCTTCTGGAAAGAGTCCTGACAGACACTTGTGTCAGGTAACACCTCGTAGGACCACACAAGACACCGTGAAATGCGGGAGGTGAACCCGATCCCCCCCGTCTTTTTGTGAGGGATGCTACGCACAGGAAACCCAGCACGCCTGGAACGGTCACCCTCTGAGGGTGGGACAAGACAACCCAGGGCCCTGCTGGCCTTCTCAGTGGACCATCGGTGCTCACAGGTCACGTGAGGGTCACAGTCTCAGCCAGAATGGAGTGGCCTCCAAGCTCCACTCTCAGGCTGGGAGCCACGGCCGTGCCAGGAGTAGACATGCCTGATATCGGGGGAGGGGACATGCATGCCTCGGGACAGGACATGTCTGACATGGGGTGAGGGTCACATGTGCCCGGGAGGGTGGGTGGACATTGAGGAGTGGCCTGGCGGGACATTAGCTCACTGCAGGAGGACCAGAGGTCTTTGTGTTCCCAGGTGAGGTGGCCAGGAGAGCCGAGCCTCCGTGCACAGACCCACAGAGAAGGGTGAATCTGGTCTTCTTTTCAGAGAGAGGTCACAGATGATCTTGGTGTTTGTTAAAGGACAGAGGCATGAAAAGAGGGTGAAGCTAGAAGCCTGGGTTTGTAGACAGCGGGAGAGTGGAGGCCCAGGGCTGCCCCCGGCTATCAGATGCGAGTGTGAGGGGCTGGAGGCCTGGCCTGCAGGCAGAGACGAGTGTCTGAAGACAGGGGCTGCCTGTGTCAGACAACAGAGTTTGCTTTTGTGTGTGATGATGACTTTTCAGCTGCGCAAATCTGGCATCATGATGACTGAGCAAGTCCAGGGAGATATCAGATGTGAAAGCGCAGGTCCGCTGTGACGCCAAGCATCAATCTATGTCCATGGTCCCACAGAAGACACATCTGTGTCTGCATTTGAGTGACTGAGGGGCAAGTCGGGACCTCCATAGCTGTCTGGCTCTTTTTCTTAGGCTAAATTACCAACATCCGTTTGATCATCGAAAAAGCAAGAGAGTTCCAGAAAAATATCTACTTCTGCTTTATTGACTATGCCAAAGCCTTTGACTGTGTGGATCACAACAAACTGTGGAAAATTCTTCAAGAGATGGGAATACCAGACCACCTGATCTGCCTCCTGAGAAATTTGTATGTAGGTCAAAAAGCAACAGTTAGAACTGGACATGGAACTACACACTGATTCCAAATCAGGGAAGAAGTAAGTCAAGACTGTATATTATCACTCTGCTTATTTAACTTATATGCAGAGTACATCAATGAGAAATCCTGGACTGGATGAAGCACAAGCTAGAATCAAGATTGCTGGGAGAAATATCAATAACCTCAGATATGCAGATGACACCACTCTTATGGCAGAAAGCGAAGAAGAACTAAAGAGCCTCTTGATGAAAATGAAAGAGGAAAGTGAAAACGGTTGGCTTAAAGCTCAACACTCAGAAAACTAAGATCATGGCATTTGGTCCCATTACTTCATGGCAAATAGATGGGGAAATAGTGGAAACAGTGAGACTGTTTTTCTGGGCTCCAAAATCAGTGCAGATGGTGACTGCAGCCATAAAATTAAAAGACCCTTACTCCTTGGAAGAAAAGTTATGACCAGCTTAGACAGCTTATTAAAAAGCAGAGACATTACTTTGCCAATAAAGATTTGTCTAGTCAAAGCTATGGTTTTTCCAGTAGTCATGTATGGATGTGAGATTTGAACCATAAAGAAGGCTTAGCACCGAAGAACTGATGCTTTTGAATGATGTTGGAGAAGACTCTTGAGAGTCCCTTGGACTGCAAGGAGATCCAATCAGTCAATCCTGAAGGAAATCAGTCCTGAATATTCATTGGAAGGACTGATGTTGAAGCTGGAACTCCAATACTTTGGCCACGTGGTGTGAAGAACTGACTCATTTGAAAAGACTCTGATGCTGGGAAAGATTGAAGGTGGGGGAAGAAGGGGACAACAGAGGATGAGATGGTTGGATAGTATCACTGACTCAATGGACATTAGTTTGAGTAAGCTCTGGGAGTTGGTGATGGACAGGGAAGCCTGGCGTGCTGCAGTTCATGGGGTCACAAAGAGTCAGCCACGACTGAGCAACCGAACTGAACTGAAAGAATTTCTGAGAAACTGATGCTCTCGAATGCCAGCCCTGAGCATCTGAGTCAGTGGAGCTGAGAGCCTTCACTCCTGGGCGTCCAGCCGATGCTGGCCTTGCCGCTCAGGACCCCACTCTGAGAACCACTGTCTGTGCCATCTTACGCTCACCTTGGAGGAATGACGTCAGCAAGACTGGGGACCGCTGAGCTCTGCACCCCACAAAACACTAAGTGGGCAACAACAGGCTGACTGAAGCAGCTCTGCGGGAGCCGCAGTGACCAGGCCCCCCAGTAGCTGGGCAGAGGCTCAGGCCAAGAGCTGAGCCCACCGTAGGGGGAGTTCTGTGGTGTTCTGCTCACTCATGTCCCGCCCCTGCTATGCGGCATGCAGGGTGAGCAAGGAGCCACAGGCTCCTGTTTCAGACAGGAGGAGAAGAGAGGGAGTTGCTTGCGGTGGTCTGGCTCATCTGGAAGCAGCTGGTCTCTGTCTCACCTGGGCCAGGACAACCGCCAGCCAGCAATTCTACATCCAAAGAAACTGTCCTTCAGAAATGAGGAAGAAATGAAGACAATTTCAGACAAACAAAAACTGAAAGAGTTCTTTACTGACAGACTTTCCCTGCAGTAAATGCTAACGACTTAGCAACGGAACAACGACAATCAGTACACAATACAGAAAGACACAATTTGTGACATCAATAATTAAGTATGGAGGGCAAAGTGACTTAACAGTCGAATTTTTGTATGTCATTGGAGCTAAGTTTTCCATTTAAAACAGACTCTTATGACTTTAGGATGTTTTACGTGATTCCCATGGTAACTACAAAGAAAGTATTTATAAAATATACAGCAAGGGAAGTGAGGAGGGAACAAGTTGTCACTCTGAAAAATCAACTAAACAGAAATGCAGTAAGGTAGGAAATGAGGAAGAAAACTGTAAGACATACAGAAAGCAAATAGCAAAATGACAGAAATAAATCCTTTCCTGTCAGTCCTTACTTTCAACGTAAGTGGATTAAACTCCCCGAAGACATAGAGTGGCAAAATGGATAAAAAGACAAAACAAAACAAAAATAGGATCCAACCAGATGTCTGTAAGCGACTCACTTTAGATGTCAGGACAAAAATGAGCTGAAGGTGAAAGGACTGACAGTGAGATTCTACATCAGCTGTAACCAAAAGAGATCAGGGGTGGCCACACTTATCTCAGAGCTTCTAAACATTGCCAAACATTGATGAACTGAAGGGCGCAACAGGACCCCTGCAATAATAGTGGGAGACACCAATGCTCCTTCTCCAATAATGGACAGAGCCCCCAGACAGAAGATCAGTAAGCAGACAGAGGCTTTGAACCACGGCTGACCACCTGAACCTAAGAGAACACCCCACCTGCCGGCAGCAAAGCACACGTTTCCCTCAAGTGCACATCGAACACTCTCCCCAAATGACCACAAAACAAACATTATTAAATTTAAGAAGACTGAAATCATGGCAAACATCATTTTTGATCACAATAGAACAAAACTAGGAGTCAGTAGCAGATGAAAATTATAAAATCCACAGACATGTAGAAATTAACCAATACTCTCTGGAACAACCAACAAATGAAAGAAAAAAATCACAGAGAAATTAGAAATTATTTTGAGATAAATGGAAACAAAAACATGCCATACCAAAATGCATGGGACGCTGAGAAAGCAGTGCCATGAGGGAAATTTACAAGTGTAAGCATGTACTTTCAAAAAGAAAGCATCTCAAATAATCTAACTTTTCACTTTAAGGGACAGAGAAAGGAGAGTAAAATGAACTCAGAGCAATGACTACTCTATGAAATACTTTTACAATCATGTTTACAGAAGCCAAAAGTTGGAAGCAACCCATCACCCCAATGCATGAATGGATATTCAAAGTGCTGTGTATATGTACAGTGGAATCTATTTCCTTAAAAGGGGAATTTTGACACATGCTGCAACTTGGGTGATCCTTGAAAACATCTTTCTAAGTGAAATAAGCCAACAGGAAAGAATGCTGCACAATTACATGTGCATGTGCTATGAATACTTGGAACAGTCAAAGTCACAGAGACAAAGATGGACAGTCACAGGTGCGGAAGGAGAGTGTGTAAGCAGGACAGGGTCTCAGTTTGGGAAGACGAAGGGTTTCTGTGGATGGATGGTGGTGATGGACACACAGGAGAGTAAGTGGTTAAGATGGGACATTATGTTATGTGTATTTTATCACAATTAAAGAAAGAGATGAGACCAAGATTCATGACCAATTCCTTCCTGTCTCCTAAAGCTCTGCAGGAATTCAGTCCACCCCGTATTTCCATATCAACCAGCAGCAGAGGAAGCTCTACGTGATTTCAGTCACATCAAACTTTCCTGACAAAACTCAGCCCTGGTGTCAAGGCTTCAACTGCTTTTCTTCCTCTACGCAAAAAAGAGTGACTCCAGTGTCCCTAAACTACGTGATTTTCGCAGGTACAGTTTATTTACAAGCAAACTATGTGCTGCTGCTGTGTGCATGCGTCAACAGATGTCTGTGAGGAGGGCCTGCAGGTGAGAAGGAGGTGGTTTGTCAAGGACCAGATGCCTCCGTGTTCTTTGCCAGATGAAAGTCAAGCGCCACCTGGAAGATGTTTCACCGTTTGGTATGTATTTAAAAATAGTCACTCTCTGAATTTAAAATGTTAATTTATAACAATTATGATGAGCAAAATAATTAGGAAATGGAGATTTACTGTATCAGGGTGCTGGCTAATTCAGACTTTGATGATATTGAATGTTTGATGTGTCTGTGGATTAACCAGCTAAGTGGATGGACAAAAAATGAAAATCCGAAAAAAAAACACTTTAGAAAAAGAAAACAGAGGCAATGATTAACAATAATGCATAGATAAAAACTCTTGCTGTTATTATTTTTTTATGGAAAGTTAAGCTCAGGGAATCCTGGTGTGCTGCGGTCCATGGGGTCACAAGGAGACAGATACGACTTAGTAACTGAACAACAACAAAACCTCTGGTCAGAATTAGCACTATGTTTGGGGTCTGCCTTTTTACTTTTGGAAAAAATTTAACATTTGGATCCAATTTTTTCACAGCATCAGAAAAGCTTTTAAAATTGGGATTGTTAATGCTTTAAAAAAAATGAATATTCTTACTACTATTTTTTTAGGGAATCAGATACTTTATGATTGTTTATTTCTGAACTTTTTAATGGATACAAAACTATTCCCTGGTTATCCGGCTACAGAATTTACCAAAGGCAAGTGATATTTGTGTAAGGAAACTATTCCCCCGTCTCAGCTACCACTACACAAACATGTTATATAAACGCAAACACAAACTCTTAAGCTAAAAGAATTCTTTTTTCTTTGATACCTCTCACTTAAAAGGATTGTACCAGTTCGTAAATTGACCAGCTCACCATAAGTGGTTGCAAGTTTTCATTTGTAATAGGACATTCAGAATAAATAATTTTGTTGTCAATGTGTGTGTACCTTTTCCTGGCAAAGTAACAACAGAGCTGAAGGAACTGTATAATTTCATGCACAACCAAATGTTTCAAAGCAGTGAAACATGCCCTTTACCTAATTTCCCCAGGGACTATTTGGAGAGAAAGCTTGGAGGACTTCTCAGGTCTCCTCCGCCAGTGAGAACAGAACCCGCTTGTTCCCTGCCAGCCTTGCTGTCTCTCCAGGAAACTCCTGACCCCAACTCAACCGAACAGCTGACTCATCGATTTCAGCAGCGCCTCGTCAAGATTGCTTCTGGACCATCACCCCAAGGTGCCCACCAGTGTCAGCTGTGTCCTGGGCTCTGCCTACCCCCCTCCTCTTCCCTGCTTGCAAACCTCTTTGAACGTCTCCCATTCCAGGTCCAAACTCCAGACCCCAGCCTCCAGGCCTGGAGTCGGTGATCATCTGCCATGTGAGCTCATCTGGGGCACTCATCACAGCCCACCAGAAGATTCCTCCCCTGGCATCACCCCAACACTGACCCCCCCCTGCCAACAGCCAGGCTCCCAGGAGGGTCTCTGCCCATCCAGCCCCCAGAGGGGCTGCCTCTTTGCTCAGGTCTCCAGTTAACCGCCAGGGCATCCTCCTCCGCCCTCCAGAACACTCTGGCATCCTCCCCATTTGGCCTCATGCCGCAGCCTCAGGCCCGGTCTCCATGCTCACGGGGCCCCCACTGGCCAAGGCGTTCTTGGCTCACATCTCCTGACTCCCTCCTTTGCCTATAATCATGTCAATGCTAACCTGATGGGCAATCTCACCGAGAGCCTTGTGGAGGAAGCTGTGTAAAACAAGGTGCTGTCTATCGATGCATAGTCACTCCTTAATATATAGTTGCTAAAATTTCATATCTGGAGAAGGTGATGGCAACCCACTCCAGTACTCTTGCCTGGGAAATATCGTGGACGGAGGAGCCTGGTAGGCTGCAGTTCATGGGGTCGTGAAGAGTTGGATACGAATGAGCGACTTCACTTTAAAGTGGGATAGACCCCGACATGCAGTGGACCGAATGTCAAAGAGGCACTTCTGTGTACAATATGCTGATGGGCTTTATGGCCACATTAACACACTAGTTTGGACATTATATACTCTGTCGCTCTGATAATCTTTCCTAAGACAGAAAAGTCTTAGGTATGTGGACAGGTATGTGTGACTCAACTGAATTGTCTCCTTTAAGGTCAGAATCCACTTCGTGGCATGGATGAGGCTGCGAGGAGGCAATTTCAGAGGCAATCTCAAGTTTTAAATGCTGATGAGGAAGTGCTGCACCAGTGATGTCATGAAGATGGCCCGAAAACCAGGCTATTTCTGCTCACTACAGCCCTGCTGCTTGTGGGCCATTTTCCATTTCAAATATCTCATCCCATTGTCTTCACAAATACACGTGTACTTGTCAGGTCAGCTGTCCTGGTGTTTGGTTCAGAAAATATGGTCCTTGTAATTACAGTCCTTCCCAGGGCGAGGACAGAAGCATCCACTCATAATCCCTTTAACAGAGAGCTGAGGATTTATCTCCCGCCAAATGAAAATGGAGAAATTTCAAGGGCAATTTATCTAATTCTTTCCTGCCTATAATTTTTTAAAAGAAGTTTTCCCTGATGAGGAAAAGTGTATTTTTAAGAGGGATTCAGATCTCTCATGCATTCCTGGCCTCTGATCGACTTTAAATAATTGTCCCAATTAAGCACCAAGGTGAGTTTCTAAATCATTTTTTTTCCCTTGAAGGAGCTTGGATGATTTTGAGGTTATTTCGTAGATACTTTGCCATTGGGATTCTATTTTCTGAAGCAAAACTATTCAGGCTTTCTTCCAGCTTTCCAGACCCACATTTTCCTGCCAGTGGTCCCTCTCCTTTGTCTGCACCTGCTTCTTCCCCAGTCCCTGTGACAGCCCCTGGGGGCTCTGGTGGCCCCTCTGTCCACGTGCTCGTGTGTGTTTATTTGTGTGTGTGAGTGTGTGTGTGTGCGTGTGTGTGTGGTGTTTCATGCTGGCTAATCATTTCCATAAAACCTCCTGTGAATGGGAGCTGTGGCTCCCATCTGGCTGTTCCCCAGATTCATGTGCTGACCATGAGCCCCAGGGGATGGCGTCAGAGGTCGGGCCTCGGGAGGTCAGGAGGTTGCGGGGTAGAGCCCCCAGGATGGGCCACAGGGCCACTGCCCAGCCTCCAGGTGAGGAGGAGGAACCTGCCAGCGCCTGGCCTTGGACTCCACCCGCCGGACCGTGAGAAGCAGCCTGTGCTGTTGATGAGGTGCCAGGCCTGTGTGTTTGTTATAGCCCCTGCGGACAAGGCCTGTGTCCCGTACAAACCGTCACAGCTTGCAGCCGAGCTGGATGGCTGTGTAAACACACCTCTGCCAACCGCTAGGGCTGCAGCACAACCAGAGACTGGTGGTGACCATGCAGACCTGCAGCTGGGAGGCAGGTATGTGGACAGAGGATGACCCTGCATGTGCGCATGTGTAAACACAGCTACTCGCGCACAGGAGGAGTGAGATGACTTGTAAACACCATTTACAATGAGTAGTGGAGGCCACCAGCCCTGGAGATGCCCACATGTCTAATGTGCAAGTGGTGACATGCCCATTCAGCCCTGCTTCCTGCACTCCCTGCCTTCCATCCCTGCAGGGCATCTCCATCAGCTGTGGGAAACTGCCTAGCACTGGTCAGGGCCTGGACGGGGACCCTGGGGCTGGAGGAGAGACCCTGGGCCTGGAGCAGAGACCCTGGGCCTGGAGGAGAGACCCTGGGCCTGGAGGAGAGACCTTGGGCCTGGAGGAGAGACCCCGGGCCTGGAGGGGAGACCTGCGCCTGGAGGAGAGACCCTGGGCCTGGAGGGGAGACCCTGGGCCTGAGGGGGCACCCTCTTCCTCCTCAGAGATCCCTGTCCCCCTTCGGGACCATTGTCCCCCTCAGGCACATGAGTGGGAGCCCTGTAGGTTTATGTGGTTTCTCCCTCTGAAGGCAGTTAACGGGCACACTCATGTCAGTAATGAGTCATTTTACGTCTGATTAATGAAAGGCTTTCACTCTCTCCTGCTGCAGATAATAAACAAATGTTCCACTCTAAATTGATGAAATGATTCTCTCTGAACCTGAATGCCTGAGAGGGATTTCAGCTTACAACCACTGGATTCATCCGGATTAACAACTCATGCTTTCAAAGTGTCCCCCGCTTTTTAAAAAAAAAGTGGTTTTTTTTTTTTTTTTTTTGCTGTGCTGGGCCTTCATTGCTGCACACGGACTTTCTGTAGTTACACTAAATGGGGGCCACTTTTCTTTGTAGTTCAGGGGCTTCTCATTGCAGTAACTTCTCTTGTTTGGTGAGTATGGGCCCTAGGGTGCATGGGCTCAGTAGCTGTGGTGCATGGGCTCAGTAGCTGTGGCTCATGGGCTCAGTAGCTGTGGCACATGGGCTCAGTAGCTTTGGCTCATGGGCTCAGTAGCTGTGGCTGGTGGGCTCAGTAGCTGTGGCTCGTGGGCTCAGTAGCTGTGGCTCATGGGCTCAGTAGCTGTGGCTCATGGGCTCAGTAGCTGTGGCGCATGGGCTCAGTAGCTGTGGCTCATGGGCTCAGTAGCTGTGGCTCATGGGCTCAGTAGCTGTGGCTCGTGGGCTCAGTAGTTGTGGTGCATGGGCTCAGTAGCTGTGGCTCATGGGCTCAGTAGCTGTGGCGCATGGGCTCAGTAGCTGTGGCTCGTGGGCTCAGTAGTTGTGGTGCATGGGCTCAGTAGCTGTGGCTCATGGGCTCAGTAGTTGTGGCTCATGGGCTCAGTATGTGTGGTGCATGGGTTCAGTAGTTGTGTGCATGGGCTCAGTAGCTGTGGCTCATGGGCTTTGTTGCTCTGCGGCATGTGTAATCTGGCACTAGGGATGGAACCTGTGTCTCCTGCACTGGCAGATGAACTCTTATCCATTTTACCACCAGGAAGTCTGAGGTGCACTTTTAAGGGAACAAAAAGACAAGTCACAAGTCTCTCCATCTCCCATGGTCCCTCGTAAAGCAGGAGAGCATCTGGGTTTATGTCCACCACGTGAGAGTTATGCTAGTCTCTGTCTGCATCTGTCTTTAGCAGTTTAAGTGCCTATCAGTTTAGCTCTTGGCAACAAATGGAGAGGCTTAGGACTTGGGAAGAGAGTCTGTGTGAAAAGATGTCACTGGATTTCAAGCTCCTGACTGTGCTTCAGAGCTAGCATCTTTCTGAGCAAACAACAACAAAAAACACTCGGTTAGGTTTGCAAGAACTAATTAAGGCCTGTGCAGCTTTGTGAGAAACAACCTCATCCTTTTCAGGCCCTGAGAATTAGCCTGAGCTTGGATGGCACCTCGGGAATGGTTCCAACCACCTCTGTGCTGGCCACAGCAACATCATTGCCGCAGAGCCTCCGCTGCTAGTGCCCAAGTGAGAGGAGGATTGGGAGGCCCTGACACCTCGTGTGGGCACCGAGCCCGCTGCGGGGGCCTGAGAAGCCAACACGTGCTGGCCGTCAACTGGTAAGCTCTGTTCCTGGGTCGGCAAGTGGAACTCAGAATGGGCATCGCCAGTGTTCCTGATACAGTTCTGGCGCTCTGTGCTCTGGGAAAATAAACACAAATGTTTGTGTTGGCGAATGGCACAGTCTCCCTCCAGTCCCTTTATTCCACCATGAGCTTTTAATCTAAAAGCACATTAAGCTCACGGGCAGCTGGCTCTGCCACCGCACCAGGCCCTCTTCATGAAATGAGAGCTGTCTGTCTGCGACGTGGCGGCCGGGTAATGTCATCTCTCCGCTGTCATTGTAAGTGCTCCTGTGCAGGGACTGTCCTCCTGCAGTCACAGTGGGATCCAAGCTGGGCTCTGATGGGCCACGTGCCAGGCCGGCACTAACAGCAGGCACTGCTCAGCCAGCATGCTCCTAGCCTGTCATCCGGGCAAGACTGTCAGGATCAATCCCGTTCTTTTTCCTGAGCTTTTCCCTCTAAAATAACATTATCACTTGTAAATGCAAGTATTTACGAAGTTGAAAAGTAGAAGAAAAATGGCACCAAGAAAATAAAGTCAGGCCCCCGTTGCCTGTTGAGTCCATTGTGGGAACTGGCCGCAGATGGAGGCTGGAGATGGGCAGTCCGTGGGCCCCGGGGAGTGAGGGCCAGTCTTCTTGGTGGGCCTCTTGCTCCAGGTCTGCGGGGGAGCTGCCACCCTACCTGGTGCTGTGGGCTGACCAGGTCTCTCTATCCGGCCTCTACCCTTCCCATCTGGGTGGATCCACTGCTAGACAATCTCACGGCAGCATCCAGATGCTTTGGGATGGAGGAGGCAGTGAGTTGGGGGTTAGGGGGAAGGTGGAAACACCAGCCAGGTCTGAGGGCCCTTGAGGAGCTGTGTCCAAACCTTTCCTCCCTCCTTAGCTGATGCAGGCACCATAAGAGGTGTTTCTATGAGAGCCTGGACTCCAGGGGCTTTAACCTGAAAGCTTCCACGGCACATGTGTGGCCAAGGGCCTCTTGCTGCTCCTCGAGTCTAGAACGTGCTATTACCTGTGCAAGGTTACTATGTCACAACCTTCCTTTTGTTGGCAAAATGCCAAGTTTTCAGATAATATTTAGTGGTCACATCTTATGTCATCTTTAGTCCTTTGCCTAATTTGGAAATTTTATTATTTAGTATTCTGATCTTAGAGTTTATCTTTTAAAAGTGAAAATAGTTTTGAAAACCATTAACTACTCCAAATTTTACTTAATTGATGGGTACCAATTTTAATACCACACTTTCTTGCTCTCATAGAAGTTAAATTTGCTGGCTTATTGAGAAGTCCCAAAGGATGAAAACCTCTAGAATAGATTTGTGGAACAAGGAGGGGTGATCAAGTGAGGTAACAATTAGCACAAGAATACGGATGTACTTTACTGAACTGATTGGTTTGATAGTAGTTCTTAATTTACAATTTATTCATTCCTGTATGTATCATATTTTAAAAACAGCTTTATTGGGTTATAGTTGATTTACAGGAGTCTGGACGTACTTAATGCACACAATTTGATGAGTGTGGTGATACACATATACACATGGAACCGTCACCACATCAGGATAGCAAACACACTTCATCTTCACACTTCCCTCTGCTGCTTCTGTTCTTGGTGATAAGAAAATTCAACATGAGACCTGCTGTCTCACACTTTAAGTGCACAGTCAGTATTGTAACTACACACACCGTGTTGCACAGTAGAAATGAAAAGTTAGTCATCTTTCCTAACTTAAATTTTATACCTTTCAAAGAAAAATTACTCCCAGCCCTTAGAAACCACCATTTTACTCTCTGCTTTAAGCATATGATGACCTCATATAATGGGATCATGCAGTACTTGTCTTTCTGTGACTAGCTTGTTTCACTCAGTGTAATGTCTTCAAAGTTCATCTGAGCTGTTGCATATGGCAAGATATCCTTCCTTTCAAAGACTGAATAAGATTCTATTGTATGTATATGCACATTTTCTTTATCTATTCACCCACTGGCAGACATTTAGATTGTCTCCATATTTTGGCTATTGTGAATAAGGCTGCATCAAATCTTCAACTCTTCCAAAAATCTGATGAATAAGGAACATTTCTCCAGATGAGGCCAACATCACCCTAATGCCAAAGCCAGACAAAGACACTGCAAGAAAATCCAATATCCAATATCCCTGATGAATATATACATAAAAATTCTCAATAAAATACTAGCAAACTGAATATGAAAACATAGTAAAAAGATTGTACACCATGATCAAGTGGAATTTATCTCTGGGATGTAAGGATGGTTCAATATATGCAAATCAATAACAGTGATACAGAACATTCACACTCACAGAATGAAGGATAAAAATATGATTATCTCAATAGATGTGAAAAGTATATGACAAAATAAAAAATCTGTTCATAATGAAAGCTAAGCAAACTCAGAACAGAAGAGATTTAATTCAAGATAATAAAGGTCATACATAACAGGAGCACAGCTAATGCCAAATTCAATGGTGAAGAGTTGAAAACTTTTCCTCTAACATCAGGAATAGGGCAAGGATACCCACTCTTGCCACTTCTAGTCAACATAATGGGGAAGTCCTAGCCAGAGCAATTAGATAAGTAAAATTTTCTGTTTAAGGATGGCATGATCTTATATGTAGAAAATCTTGAAGACTCCACACAAAAAACTAAGAATAAATAAATTCAGTAAATTTGCAGGATACAGACTCAGTATACAGATATCGGTCATTTTTCTGTACATGAAGAATTAACTAACCAATGAGGAAATTAAAAAACCAAGGCCATGTATGTTCAAAAGAATAAAATACTTAAAAATAAACTTAACCAAGTATGTGAAAGACAGGTACACTGAAAAGTGAAAATCACTGAAGAGAGAAACTGAAGAAGACACAAATAAATGGGACAACTTCCCATGCTTAGGGATTGAAAAACAGTATTGTTAAAATAGCTATACTAGCCAAAGTAACCTACATAGTCAATGCAATCTCTATCAAAACCCCAATGGCATTTTTATAGGAAATTGTTAAGAATCTAAAATTCATAGGGAAGCACAAAACCCCTCAAATAGCCAAAGTAACTTTTCTTGAGAAAGAAAAGAAAAACATGGAAGTAACACTTTTTGATTTCAAAATATATCACAAAGCTGCACTAGCTGAAACAGTATGGTATGGCACTTGGAGATAAGAATGGATGGGACTTGAATGGGGAGTGATGAGCAGTCTGGATGAAGCAAATGTGCTTCACGTGGATGGACATGTGAAGGTGAGGAGTCTGGATGTTGGCAAGGCAGCCAGAGAGCTGTGGATATGTAGCCCTGGAAGGTCCCTTCAAGTTCATATTTCAGACTTTTTGAAATAGTCCCTTTAGCAGGAAAGATAACCTCAGCCATCTCCCCAAACCATTTTTGTTTGCAGCAAAATAAAACAGATAACCACAACTGTTTCCAATGCAACCACATTCAAATGGCATTAGGTGCTTATCTATTTTATCAAAAGGGGTATTGATTACCAATATTTGAAATGTAATACATATATTTTTCTAACTCCAGTGATTGGAAATTATAAGCCAAAATATTATTGATGCATATATGCATTTCTCTACACTACAGGCACTGTGCAAGTGAAAATGTTAGTCACTCAGTCTTGTCCAACTCTTTGTGACCCTCTGGACTGTAGCCCACAAGGCTCCTCTGTCCATGGGATTCTGCAGGCAAGAATACTAGAGTGGGTAGCCATTCCCTTCTCCAGGGGATCTTTCTGACCCAGGAACTGAACCCAGATCTCTTGCATTACAGGCAGATTCTTTACTGTCTGAGCCACCAGGAAAGCCCTGCAGGGGTAACAACAGGCACTGCAGGAATAACAGATGATATGCAACATAGGTCACTGAAAGGTTGAAGCTGAATGAACATAACTTTATATTTAGATTGAAAAGCAGCAACTTAAAATCATGACTAGCTCAAAACAGCATTAAAAATGCATTCTTTTCACAAACCTGCAGGAATCCCACTTACATTTAAAGGAGCTTTGTAACAGCCAAGATTTATCATAAACACATCATTTCACTGTTTATTAACTCTAGAACACCAATTTTTAAAATAAAGTTTATGTCATAATTTCATAGCAGATTATGTGCAAGAGATCTTTAGATGTAAATATAGGCCAGCTCTATTGTGCAAATTGCTTCTAAGAACCCTAGAAAGGAAAACCCATAAGATACATTTCTCAGTGGCCTCACACCTGCTGCTGAATGTCCCAAAGGAGGACTTTACAGCATCTGAAGAATGTGAGCTCACTTCCACAAACACTTCACTCCACACTCAGAGTGCTCCAGAAGGCTTTCTTACATTATTGTAATCTGCATCCCTGTAAAATACCCCCTAGAGAATTCTATTTCTATATGTCTTCAATTAGCAGAAGAAAGCTAACTGTTCTAGTTTTGGTTTTCATTTTTGGGGGAGGGGTCTCTTGTCAAGCTTTGTGTTGCTCCATCTCCTATTTATTGCAGCTTGCACTCCAGTTCTAACAACCACTACACTGACCCTCCTTCCAGGTGTGTGTGCCTTCAGGAATTTATGATCTGTTTCCACATGTGAAAACACCGAATGAGGCAGGACCAAGGACAGTGCCCGCGCCTCCCCGTTAGCCATCATTCTTCCTTGAACAGTGGCCTCTGGATACCACCATTTGAACAAAGCAGTCGTCTTTACTTGTGGTCATTTAGACAATTACAAATCAAGTTTATTTATGCCGTAATTCAACACACAGTCATCATCTTGCCCTCGATGAAAGCAATTCAGTCTGAGATCAACAAACATATTGGGCATCTCCCGTGTGACAGGTAAGGAGACCACTGAGATGAACGAGATTCGGTGTCTACACCTGAGAAAGTGGATCCAACAGCACCGTGGGTGCAATGGTAGGGAGGATGCGCAGGGGAGAGGGTGGGTGAGGCTGGCCACGATGGCGGCATCATTGTGTATTTGTGCTTCATCTCAGGATGTAAAGGCCCCTTGAGTGAGTCTTAGAAACTCCTCCCAGGCAGAAGAGGAGGTCGCTGCATGAATTTTCAGGCAACAGAGAACAATGTATCTTGTGTCTAAAATACAGTTTTTGTTTTTTTCCCAAATCTAGGTGAGAAATTGTCTTGGAGACAGTTAAACATGTTGCTCTGAGGACAGAGGGAGAGCCATGCACCTCCAACAGGAGAGTCGCAGGTGAAGGTGAGGCGCCACCGGCTATGTCTTGAGGGAGCCTGACTTCTGCAGCAGAGAAGTGGCCTAGGGTGTGTGGGGCGCTAGGTCAGCACAGGAGAGACCAGCAACATGGGCAGGGCCCCTCAGGGGCTGGCCTCGTTGAGGTGGGTGGGGGCCTGGGGCTGGAGGTGACAGAGCCTCGGGGGGGGGGGCAGTCACCCTAGGGAGCCAGGCTGCCTGCTTGTTGGGGTGTCCCCACTCAGCAGGACCCTCCAAGAAGGTACCTCAGGTGCTGTGGGGCCCCAGACGCAGAGCTCTTGCCCGGCCTGGGCAGTTTGTGGGGTCTGGTCATGAAGGCCTCATAAACAGCTCCTGAGAGAAGGCCTGAGTGACTGACAGCCCAGAGGCCACGGCCCGATGGCGCTGCGAGTGGATCTGTTCCTGCTTCCATGGAAACGCACAAGCTTGGGAGACAAGGTGCAGGTTTTAATGACAGACTTCTTTTTATAACTTCCCTACCTTATCCTCTTCCATCTGACCGCCGTTCCCATGGCAACCAGATCAGAAAGGCCATCGGCAGCTGGAATTCCAATCTGCCCAGAGGATTTCAAGACTGTGAGCCCAGGCTTCTCTGGGAGGCTCACCCCATGTGTGTCGGCTGGGTGGAATCTGCTGCAAGGGTCCTGGACACTCGGCTCCTGCCAAGTGGATGGAACTGCAAAGGCTGCATCCAGAGGGGCAGGTGTGGGACCAAGTTCTGGTCCCACATTGTGGACGACTCTTACAATTAGAGAGAACAGTATCGGGCTGCCTATGGGTGGAGGAGGAGTACTCTTCAGCAAGTCACAGTAACTCTCCCAGAATGCCCCCCAGCACACAGGTCGAGAGTCCACAGCACACTTGTCGCCACCTGAGGAAACACTTCCCCTGGACTGGGCTGCCTCTTTGTCCACCCGCTGCTGTCAGCACCACAGAGGAGTCGGGTGTCCTGTCTGTTCACCTGCAGGCGCCAGGGCAGCCCCGTCTCCTCTTCTGATTGGTGGGGCTCACGATCCTTTACTGGGGTGCCTGTTACCCTGACCACGTGACGATGTTCTGGAGAACAAGGAGAAGCTGCAGGTAAATACATGGGGTCATCGTCTCTGAAATGAACTCACAGAGGCCAGAATAAAGCATCAGCTTGTGCATCTCCTTTCAGACAAGAATATGACGTTTCACTTTCAAGGAACGTCTTTGCTGCTATTGTCCTTAGACTTAAAAGCAAACTATTTTTTTCTTTTTTTCTAATTTCTTTTCCTAAAAATCTTATAGGATTTAAATTATAGATGCAAATGATGCTAAGAGCAAAAGCTGAGAAAGGTCATAAACTCCAAAGTGGCATTTTCAACACTCCTGCTCCTAACAACATATTTCCTTTGTCAGTTATCTTTCTGGACACTGTTGGTTCTAGGTCTTTGGGCTAACCACTCAGCTGCCTTGTTCTCAGGTGGTCGCAGGTCTTTGGGATCTAAGTATCCCCATCATTGAAATAACAGGATCCCAAAGGTTTCATAAGTTGAGGCATCCTGAGTGACACTTATAATCCCACAGTAATTCTAAGAAAAGTGTAGTCATTTTGTCTCAGCAATGCAAATATTTGCAGAAAACACTACTCAATGCTCTAGATAGCAAGTAACTTCAACAGCATTTTGCTTGAGAAGAAACGAAAGTCTGCCTGGAAAACTCAGAGACCTCTATCATTCCAACCCTGAGATGCTGCTTTTCTGATCTCTGAATGGTATGCTTTACAGGGTAACAGCCAGAAAGTCATTTTGACTGTTACATGATAACCAACAAATCCTTAAAAAGTGACCTGTCTTCTTCCGTCTCCAACATGGAGAAACTAATGACCAAACCGAACAAAGGAGAGCAACGCGCAGCTCTCAGTGGCTGCGTCTGCCGGCGTCATTGTGACCTGCGGTGACTCGAGGACCCCGGTGCTGTCCCTGCCATCCGGGAGTTAGGCGTTCTTTCTCACCTTCTCATCTACACGTGTGAGAAGGTGGCCATGATGCGGTGTCATCTAAGAGGGCTGAGCGGAGCTTGTTCCAAAAGGCCCGCCAGACTGAGTTTACAGCTGGACGCCATGGGAAGTGCTGGTCCTCCCGTCTCAGCCACAACGCAGAAGTAACATGATGGGAACACGTCTTCCCTCCCTTCGGGTGCCCGTCCACCTCCTCCTGATCAGAGGGGCTCTCAACTCTGATGACATAACGCACATCACGGCCACTCCAGATCTGTCTCCCTGCTACTCTGCCTGTCTGTTTCCACACCCGGTATTTCTCGTTTAACAAATTGTTCTTGATGTGATGTGTTCACAATAAGCCCATAAGCACAGCCGAAGCACAATTTCCTGCTCACTTCAGTCAAAATACATTAATCCTCTGGATATTTCCCGGGGACAATGCTATCTCTTTTGTGCAGACTTTATTCCTCTCTTTCAGCTGCAAAGGAAACAAATCTTCAAAAATTGGTTTGAAAGTGACACACAGAACTGTTGGGCTAGAGTTCCTGTTGTGTGGAGTTCTCACTAGTCTTTGCAAGATGCACCGTCTGTCAGACATTCATGTGCAAGTGAAATTAAGAAGAGTCACTCCATGGCTGAGCCAAGGGGGTTTTCCAGAGTTGCCTTAAGTCCTAACTTGGGGCGAGAGCCATGTTAGCCCTGCCCCCCCGTCCCTCGCTCTGTCCCAGTTGCAAATCCAAGGAGACCCAGCACCACCTCAAGCCACAGGACTCAAGCCTGGCAATTTTCAAATAAACCTAAGCATTTAGGCAGTGGGGACTCAGGTGAACACACCCTGCTTAGCATGAAATGCTAAGGAAATCTGCCTTTTTATGTAGGCTGGTAGGAAGATGGGTACCTGCTCCTGTATTTTAGGTATGTGTATGCATAGAGGTGGACCCATAGGTAGGTATGTATGGATGTGGGAATATGTATATGTATATAGGTATACATGCATGTGTGTGTGAAGGTAAACATGTAGGTGTGTAGGTAGAAGTACATGTAGACATGTATGTAAATAGACACATAGGTAGGTGTGTATGTATGTAGGTACACATGTATATATGAAGGTAAGTATGCAGGTACATATGTGGAGAAATAGGTAAGCAAGTATGTAGCTAAGTATGTAGGTTTGTGAGTAGGTGAGGAACTAGGAAGATATGTGAGTATATGTGTAGGTATGTAGGAGGCAGGTGTGCACACAGGTGGGCACAGGTGCAGGAGGTGGGTGTGCACACTGATAGGACAGGTGCAGGAGGTGAGTGTGCACATAGGTAGGACAGGTGCAAGAGGTGGGTGTGCACATAGGTAGCACAGGTGCAGGGGTGGGTGTGCACATAGGTAGGACAGGTCCAGGAGGTGGGTGTGCACACAGGTAGGACACGTTCAGGAGGTGAGTGTGCACATAGATAGGCACAGGTGCAGGAGGTGGGTGTGCACATAGGTAGGACAGGTGCAGGGGTGGGTGTGCACACAGGTAGGACAGGTTCAGGGGGTGAGTGTGCACATAGGTAGGCACAGGTGCAAGGGTGGGTGTGCACACAGGTAGGACAGGTTCAGGGGGTGAATGTGCCCATAGGTAGGACAGGTTCAGGGGGTGAGTGTGCCCATAGGTAGGACAGGTGCAGGAGGTGGGTGTGCACATAGGTGGGCACAGGTGCAGGAGGTGAGCATGCACATAGGTAGGCACAGGTGCAGGGGTGAGTGTGCACACAGGTAGGACAGGTTCAGGGGGTGAGTGTGCCTATAGATGGGCACAGGTGCAGGAGGTGGGTTTGCACATAGGTGGGCACAGGTGCAGGGGGTGAGTGTGCACACAGGTAAGACAGGCTCAGGAAGTGAGTGTGCACACAGGTAGGACAGGTTCAGGGGGTGAGTGTGCCCATAGGTGGGCACAGGTGCAAGGGTGGGTGTGCACACAGGTAGGACAGGTTCAGGGGGTGAGTGTGCCCATAGGTGGGCACAAGTACAGGAGGTGGGTGTGCACACAGGTGGGCACAGATGCAGGGTGTGAGTGTGCACACAGGTAAGATAGGTGCAGGAGGTGAGCGTGCACATAGGTAGGCACAGGTGCAGGGGTGAGTGTGCACACAGGTAGGACAGGTGAAGGAAGTGAGTGTGCACACAGGTAAGACAGGTGCTGGAGGAAGGTGTGCACATAGGTGGGCACAGGTGTAGGAGGGAGGTGTGCACACAGGTAGGATAGGTGCAGGCATCACTGACTTCCATGCACCAGCCTCTGGCACCACCTTCTGGCTGAGGCGATGGGCCGTGCCAGGCCCCCTGGCCTGTGAGGTGTACACTGACTTGCTGGCTGCAGTGGGGCTCATCTCACACAGAAGACCTGGCACCTGCTGGTGCGAGAACCTGGGGGCTGTGGGCTCCTGTCCACCCACAACTCTGCCTTCCTTGTTCTGGGACCGCATGTGTGCCTGGACCCCTGCCTGTTCATGTCTGACTCCAGCAGGACATGGGGCCCCAGGCACTCAGTTTTCTCCTGAAGAGAATCAAAACAAGTGCCTCTGTCCGCTCTGGCTACATCCTCAGATTTCAGCAGGGACAGTCTAAGCAGCCTGCTGGGGATAACGATCCGTGTCAGCTCTGAGGTCTGCGTGCTGGTGCCTCTATAGCCTCATTCAAGGGAGAAACAGCACTATTCCTAGGGGTGTCACATCTGCTGCCACTCACCTGGCCAGAGGCAACGTGTGTGGACATGTGTGTGCATGTATGTCTATGTGTGCTCACATGTGTTCACTGAGCACCAGGACAAGTGTGACAGAAGTTTTCCTGGTGGCAGCTCTGACCACAACTTTTCAGTCCTTTGGGATACGACAAATAGAATTCTGAAATACTGCAATATTGCCCCTAAATTCCAAAGCATTGTACTCCAAATAGGTCAGTCTAGAGGGATTATTGAGTAAATCACCTGATGAACTGAGCAATGTAGACAAAATGTCTGAGAACTTTAGGTCAAGGGACCAAGAACACAATGTCTGCAGGGATCTGGGTCTCAGTTCAGACGAGCTGTGACCATGCACAGACAAGGGGGGCTGCTGCCCGCAGTGAGGCACTGCCGTGTTCTTCCTGGTCTGTGTGCTAATCTCTCACCTTGAGAGCGACCTGTGTGTACAGAGTCATTATATACCTCAGAGAAAGGTACCAGTGCAGAAGTGGTGATGGATAGTCCACACAGGGATGATGCACAAGGGTCAGCAAGGCCACTTGTTGCCACAACAGTGTGGCCAGAACCACCAGGCATTTCAAGAGAAACCAGAAATCCAGGTTTATGGCTCGTATTCTCTGATGGAAGATGCTGAGAAAGTAGCTGGGACGTAGATCTATTGGATGTGTGTGTTGGTTTGGGGCTGGAAGAGGAAGGAGAGAAAAGGCAGAACTTCCCCTTAGTTTTCAACTTAGACCTTGCTCACTGAGTCCAACTCAGCAGCGGGACTGTTTGCAGCTCCCGTGAGAAAGTAGGCAGGGGAGGCGGCTCAGGACGCCTGGGTTTGGACCAGCTTCTCTGCCCCACCCCCTGCCCATCCCCCAGGCTCTATGGGTTCACCACGCAGATGTCCCAGGACCCTGCTGTGACAGAACTTACTGCTGAGACAGTCAGGCTTAAAGTAAGAAACGTGTGGGTATATATATATATATATATATATATATACANCCTGGGTTTGGACCAGCTTCTCTGCCCCACCCCCTGCCCATCCCCCAGGCTCTATGGGTTCACCACGCAGATGTCCCAGGACCCTGCTGTGACAGAACTTACTGCTGAGACAGTCAGGCTTAAAGTAAGAAACGTGTGGGTATATATATATATATATATATATATACACACACACACACACACACATACATACATACATACAGTGAGATTTTGGGAAGCCACCTTAAGAATATAAAATGTTCAAGAAACATGTCTGTCATTCAGTTCACGTGTCAGGCCTGTGCCAACCAAGTATAGACACCTCTCTGTATCTCTGCAGAGTTGAGAGCAGGGGCAGTGATTCTGCCTACAAGTGAAAGGATGGCCTTGGCATGGACAAGGACCCTTCCGGGAGTCCAGAGGAGGAAGGCAAAGATCACACAGGAAGAGTTAACTGAATTTAGAGTAGACTAGAATACTTCCTTTGTACTAATTTAAATATTTTTATATCATCATCAGCTCATTTTTTAAGAATGGCATAAATTATAAAAGGGAGTCCTATTTTTATTGCTTGATTTGCTTCATGAAAACATTTATTGTGCAGGATTCATTCTATTTTTTTATATATAAAAAAATCTCCCTTAGGATTATTCCATAATTTATACATTATTATAGACGTTGGAGGTGAGTAGCTTCTTTTAAAAGATATAGACATTGTCTCAGATTTGGTGAAGAAATGGATATTTGAAAATTCTAAGTGGGTGCTGCCTTTTAAATCATATTCAAAAATGACTCCCAGCAAAATGAAAATGGCAGTGTTGGTTCACGCCACATGCTCAGGCCGCAGGAGCAGTGATCAATGTCTGGGCTGCGGCCACGTGATGTGTCTTGGGTTCAGCACTTTGCCGTAGGAAGAAATCTTAATTAAGGCCTTTTCCAAAGAGCACCCGGGGGTGCATCACCAAATCGGAGTAAAAATAGATGAATGGCCAAATGCCACCAGGGCAGGATCCCTCTGAAATCACATTCCCGCCAGAGGTCATGTCATCACTGACATGGTCAGCCTGAGGACCCTTCAGTTAGCCGTGACCTCCAGGGAGGAGGATGCTAGTCCTGGGGGATGGGGGCTGAGACACTTGTGCACGCACATGTGTCTGCAGGCTCACGGCCCTAGTGGGGTGCTGACTGAGAGAAATATGGTCCCTGAGCATTCTCTCGTCCTAACTGGGTGCATTTATCCCCTTTCTGCCAGTGGGGGAGACCATAGGGGTCTCGAGGATGCTGCCTGACAGGGCTGTATCTCAGGGCAGACTCTACATCCGGTCATAGGACAGTCAAACCCCTCCGAGGGGCATGGATCACAGATGGGTCACTGTACTTCCGCACACAGACCCCTGGCAGCGAGCCTCTGGGACAACAACGTGGCTCATATCGGGAACTGAAGCAGACTCCAGATTTCTCTGGGCTGTGCGAGCTATTGTGACCAAATGTTCCCCAATCTGCTCGTTCCTTAGCCAAAGTCATTCCCTGATACTTTTGCTCCGAGACACCTGATTGGCATCTTGTTTACTCAGGGGCCTGAGGGACCCATCCGTCGTTGGGCGGGTGACTGTGTGACTCTGGAAGTTTCTGTGCATCAGGGCGCCAGCTCTGCAACGTCACCTGTTGGCCTCTGTGAATCCACTGTTCACACTTCTCAGCATTTTCTGATGGGGCATTTTTCTGTGATTTCAGAGGAATAAATCCCTTCATGGCTCCAAAGCAGTGTGTTTGCCCCAGAGCAGTAAATCCATAAATTTAGGGTTTTTTATTTGTGTTAGTAGAAGGAAGACAGCATCAATCTCAGATTTTTTTTAAACCACGAGGAAAACATGACAATGGAGAATGTTTCTGAATAATAATTCTTGGGCAAAACCCACCTCATCTATTTCAGCCTGACCTGTCCTTAAATGAGATGAACTGCTTTCTTTTGTCCTGTCAATTTTGCAACTTCTTTTTAGGAATGATTTTACATCCTTAAAAAAATGAGAGATAACTGACACGTAACACTGCTTGAATTTAAGGTGTAGGAATGCTGATGTATTCTTGCAAAATGATTGCCTTTGTAGTTGGAACTAACACCTCTGCTCTGTTTACTTTGTGATACAAACGTATGGCTCCTTCTACAGCTTCTTATGGAGTCTCTGCATCTCGGTTTTGGGAGGTGAGCGGAGAGCAGCACATAGAATGCCCTCTCTGCACCGGCCCTTACAGTCAGCAGCTGGAGACAGAGAGAAACCTGACTGGGATGGGCAGGCCGTCGCGGGTGGCAAGGAGGCGGGGTCGGTGATGAGGACGATGCAGGGTCCTTTATGCAGCAGCTGATGTGGGCGGAGCCGTGCTGCCCGCGGAAGCCACGTGGAGGTCCTACCCCCAGGGCCTCAGAACAACACCTTCTGTGGAGAGAGGGTCCTTGTAGGTGAAGTCAGTGGGGGTGAGTGAGACCACAGTGGAGTAGTAGGATTGTGACCCAACCTGCCAGCTGTCCTTGTGAGAAGATGGGTCTCAGAGACCACCCAGTCTGGGGGATGGGGGGCACCTTCCCTTGCAGCCCTGCCCACACCCTGGGCTGGGTCCCACCTCCAGAGCTGGGAGGGGCTGATGCGACTCAGTGCCAGGGGGGTAAGGGGATATTGGAGGTATGTCTGTGAATCAGGAACAGCTGTCCCCTTCCTGTGGGCTCCATGGGTCCCACAGGAGAGCTGCAGGGCCAGCGGGGGTGCAGGCAGCTGGCGGGAATGTGGGGGATGCTTCAGGAAGGACCATGTGGATGGGTGGTGCTCGACTTGATGGCCCCCGGCCTCAGGGAGGGCCATGAGCCTAGTCATCAGGACGTGGCTCTCAGACCTCAGGGGCACTCCCGGCCACCCGGCTGTTCCCACATGTGGTGCGGCTGTGGGACACAGACTGGGGCAGGCCACCCGCACGCAGCAAGGCTTTCACACCCATCATCAGAGCCTTGCCCTGGGCCACGGTGGCTGCACAATGTGCTTTTTGGTCAAGTAAGTAAGAAAATTGGCCCCAGACTGAAAAATTAAAACTTTGCATTTTTGGCAACACTGGGTCAATTGTGGTATTTTTTTTTTATTATTTGATAATGGGAGAGGGGAAAAAATTAAATTACTTATTTTTGTCTAGTTCCTGGTGATTTATGCCACCTTTTGTTTCTTTCTTTGAATATATGTTTTGCAGTACAATCACATGTTCCAATTTTAGACCCTGATAGATTCAGGTCAGGACAATGGACACATTATTCTGGCGTGTGGTGGGCAGGGAGTGCTGGATAGGGGTGGAGGAGGGGATAAAGCCTGAATGTTCTGTGTCTCCATGAGTCACAGAGAAAGTCACACAGCAAGGAAGCGTTGCTGCGTTCATGCTCGCGGCACTCTCTGCCTTGGTCCTCTCCATGGCCTGTGGAGACCTATGTCCTCATGAATTTAGTTCATTTATTCATGCACCAAGTATCTCCGAGGTACTTGGTGCAGGAAAGACAGTGCTGTGACAGAGGTGTGGTCCTGCCCTTGGTCCCTGTTTGCCCCCACTTTACATTCTTCTATAAACAGATTTGAAAAGCTCAACAGAATGAGCACATCGTTTTAGCCAGTAGCCGTGTCTCCTGGAAATCAGCTTTGGGTCTGAGGTTGACAAACTCTCTTTGACTGAAACAGTGTCCTGTCTGGATTCCTGCTTCTTGTTTACCTTTAAACACGGAAACACATTTGTGGGAGTGGTGAGCTGAAATCCTGCACTTGCTGGAGATCTTCTGCTCCACGATGAAAGCCACAGTAACAACACTGTCANGACTGAAACAGTGTCCTGTCTGGATTCCTGCTTCTTGTTTACCTTTAAACACGGAAACACATTTGTGGGAGTGGTGAGCTGAAATCCTGCACTTGCTGGAGATCTTCTGCTCCACGATGAAAGCCACAGTAACAACACTGTCAGCTGTGAATGCTGGGGGAAAATAACCCTTTGTTCTAATTTTTAAAATCTGCGGACTAAAACAGCACTCAAGGGGCCCATAGCCCAGGCAGTAGATTAAAAGCCTGTTAAATGCTATTTTCAGCTTGGCAGAACACCAACTGCAGGCTACCCTTGAGCTCCACTTCCTTTGAAATATGGCAACGTCACCGTAGCCAGGTGACCACACTGAAGTGTCATTTTAGAATGATTAAACAACTGTACATACAAATGGAACTAGGCTTACTCTCCAATTCCTAACCATAAAACGCAGGCTGAGTCAAGGGGCGGATGGGGGCTTTGACCTCCCAAATGCCCACATGGGTCCCAAACCACTCCAGATAAATTTATAATCTAGTAAAAAAGTATGCCTGGTGGGTCAGCACTGCTCAAGACAAGCCACTTCTTTTACTAACCCCACTCCAACTATAAACCTCTCCTATATTGAAATTCTTTCATTATCTCTGGTTAAAAACCCCAAACTTGTGCTGATTTAGTGATTTTCTAGGCTTTCTATTTTTTTATTATTATTTTAAATTCTCAAGCAAACCACGGGTATAACTTGTATATCTCTGTGCAGGCAGGCTTGGACCACCCACTAATTTTAAACAGTTTGATTTTGGCTAAAATAGTTTTTAGACCACAATTTGCATAATATGGTTGGTTTGAGAGTTGCATTTTAGCATAAGTGGTAGAAATTGGCAATATGAATTAAGTCTTGCTACAAAATCAATCTTGCAAAAATAGTTCCTCGGTTACAGCATGCGGCTTTAAGAGAATTATCAGTAAAAGGCAATAGATCTATGCTGTAGGAAATTTCCAGGTTCTATGTCAAATATGTAAAGTTCACACCAAGAAAGTCACCTTTATGTTCATTTATAAATGCTTCCAGAGAATTTCTACCTTTCTAAGGACAAAAAAGACAGCTTGTAGCTTCCAGGTTCAATGAAAATTGTGCTATGGTGCCAAGTAAAAATAAACCCGATCCAGGGCCACCGTGCAGTTGCATATGTACACTGAGGCTGAGGAAGGCGATTCCCATCCAGTGCTGCATCTGGGTACTACGCAGGCTTGCAGAAGATTTGGGGCAGGATTCAGGCAGTAAGGTGTGTGAGCTTTGGACATATTCCGTGTCACTGAGTTATAAATACAGGCTAGAATCCAACCTTCCTGTTTGGGTATAAAATATAATCCTTTCTAGTCATCACAGTTGTCATCCCCATCACTTCATCATCACCATCATCACCACCATCATCACCAGTATCACTACCACCATTATCCACATCACCATCACCACCATTATCCATGTCACCATCATCATCACCCCCATCACCAACATCATCACCATCATTATCCATGTCACCATCACCATCACCACCATCACCAACATCATCACCATATTATCCATGTCACCATCACCATCATCACCATCACCACCACCATCACCAACATCATCTATGTCACCATCACCATCACCACCATCACCAACATCATCACCATCATTATCCATGTCACCATCACCACCACCATCATCACCACCACCCTCATGTAACTGAACTTCCATCTTGGGGAGGGCGCTGCACACTGGGCTATGAGCATTGGGTGCATCATCGTGCATTTGCAAAACGAAAGGATCAAAACAAATTTTGTGTGAGTAGTAGCAAAGAGCAATTTAATTAGGCCAATAAAATAGGAATCAAACAGGCACGCTGCAATCATGCTAACTTCTGGCCATCTCTCAGAGGTGGGTGCTGTTAGATAGGAGCAGTTCCTTGCTGCCCAAGCAAAGAAGTTGTGATCTCTGACAAGATTCACAATAATCACAAAATAAAAACAAACTGCTTGTTCTGGAAAAGCCTGGTCTTGCTGAGTCTAAAACTTGGAGATGGATTTCTAGCATGTCCTATTGATCAGCTTAAACATTTATGAAACAGAAAATTTTAAATGTGGTATACTTTGGCCATCTTTTGCACAGAGCTGACTCATTGGAGAAGACCCTGATGCTGGGAAAAATTAAGGGCAAGAGGAGATGGTTGGATGGCATTGCTGACTCAAGGGACATGGGTTTGACCCAACTCCGGGTGATGGTGTTAGACAAGAAAGCCCGGTGTGCTGAAGCTCATGGGGTTGCAGAGAGTTGGACTTGACTGAGAGACTGAACTGAATTGAACTGTGGAGAGTCTCCATTCTCCTGGAATAGCCCACAGAGGATGGTGTGTATATGTCCTAATTTTTGTAGAATTTCATGTCCACAGCTCCCTCCATGTTCTCAAAGGCAATCTTCTAAATGTGTGTGTCAGACCACTTGCACCAGAGTCAATGCAGTGACCTGATAAATGTGGGGTCCTGGGCTCTGCCCCAGACGGAATTACCAAACAGGAACCAGGCATCTGCATTTTAATAAATGGCCCATGTGAACCCTCTCCACTACATCACTAGGACTTTTTCTTCAGACACACGTGCTCACCCCCACTCACTCACTCACCATTTCTCAAAACTACCTTTAATTAAAAGCGGAAACCAGTGTGGAGCAGGTTATAAGGAGCTGTTGCAGGAGGCTGGGAGCTGACTGCTCAGCTGTATCACCCCCCTCGCCCTGCAGCCTGTTTGGATCCAAGGGTGAATGTAAACCAGCTGGGGGATTTATGGACTTCTTGTCCTTCAGACAATCCTCCATAAATATCGCTTCTCCCCACTGGGCATTTCAGGAGGATTAGAAAACAGAATTCAAGGTTTTCTTCACTGACAAGAACCCAGAGGCCAGTAGCTGTGTGTCTTGCTGAGGACAAAGCCATGTGATTTGTGAACCAGCCGGCTGAGGGCAGGGTTGAGATTTTATTCTCTTTCTAGGAACTCTGCATCCTGAACAGTGTTCACCCTCCCCAACACCAGAGCTGGCTGGTGATGGATCCTGTCTGTGTCCGCTTGGGGAACAGCCAGGTGGGATGGGAAATAAACCTGTAATTGCCAGGCAGTTCCAGAGCTGAGCCAATGGCTAGCGACCTGTCGGTCAGCGGACAGCATGCGGACAGCACCTCCAGGAGTCACGGAGAACAGACTCCGTCTCCGCCATGACTCCACCGGGTGCCAACCCCAACCAAGGTGAGCTCCCAGGGCCCCTGGTGCTGCCCCACCTGCACCCATGGGCCTGGCCCTGCCCCCGCTGCTCCACCCACTGAGATGCTTCTGCATCTCACAATGTGGTTTCCTGCATCCACACTGAGAAAGACAACCATGTTCTGTAGTGTGGGGAGCACAAGTGCACACACACACACACACACTGTACACATGCACACACATGCTGCACACTGCACACACATACTGTACACATGCACACACGTGGCATAATGTACACATGTGCACACACACATGCTGCACACTGCACATGCATACTATTTACACACACATGTGGCACACTGTACACACTCACACACATGCTGCACACTGCACACACATGTACTGTACACATGCACACACATGCTGCACACTGTACACATGCACACACACATGCTGCACAATGCACATGCATACTATATACACACACACACGTGGCACACTGTACACACTCACACACATGCTGCACACTGCACATGCATACTGTACACATGCACACATGTGACACACTTACACACGCACACACATGCCACACACTGCACACACATGTACTGTACACACACACACGCTGCACACTGTATACATGTGCACACATGTTGCACACTGCACATGTACATACTGCACACACACACTACACACATGCACACACTGCACACATGCACACATGCTACACACTGTACACATGCACACACATGCTGCACACTGCACACGCACATACATACACTCACACACACACACAAATGAGTCTGAGATGGCCTCACTGCAGCAAGCACTGCCCAGGGGCTGCGGGGACAGGTCTGAGGGCTAAAATCATCTGTTTCCTCAAATTGGGATCATGGTGTCTGACTATTGCATGAAAGTAATCTTTATACATGCAAGTAGGAATTATTTTTCAATAAATGTTGCCAGAATGCCTGTGTTTCGGGTGGGGCTGGGCAATAACATAACCATATGGCACCATCTCTCTTCTCCCACCATTCTACTCATTTCCTGTTTTTTCTGCTGCAATTGAGCATCTTATCTTAATTATGTTTTAAGTAACTCATGGAAAAACATTAGCAAATATAGCAAGAAGAAACTAAAAGGACGCCCTGTCTCCACTACTAGTACTTCATTGTCTATGCCGCTCCTCCCAGCAACTCAGAACCTTCTGTTTCTCCAGAACTCAGCTCAGGTGTCGCCTCTCCCTGCCTGATGAGAAACAGCCCATCTGCTCTGAAACTTCCGACCTGACCTTAGTGCTGTCTGTCCGTCCAGGCTTCATAGGTGGCGCCAGTGGTAAAGAACCCACCTGCAATGCAGGAGACATAAGAGACATGTGTTTGATCCCTGTGTTGGGACGATTCCCTGGAGGAGGCCGTGGCAACCCATTCCAGTATTCTTGCCTGGAGAATCCCCATGGACAGAGTAGCCTGGCGGGCTGCAGTCCACAGAGTCGCAACGAGTCAGACGCGACTGAAGCGACTGAGCATGCATGCATGCAAACACGTGCAGTTTTGTTCATTTTTTAGAGCTACATTTTTCAACATTGGGAAAGGTCTTGACAGTGTTTTTACTGTTTATTTTTGCTAACAGAAGATCACAGCTTTGTGTCGCACCTGACATTAAAAACAATTGTACCGGACTCTGCAATTCTCAAAACCAGGAACCGCGCTCTACAAAACACACTGGACGTTCCACAAGCACATCCACTGTGTGCAGGTTGTGCCCATCTCTGCATGGTCAGAAAGCCTAGGGACCGCGGTGAAGCTTAGACGGACCATGGCCATGAAGACAGGCAGGTGCAAGGACTGTGAAAGCAGCAGCTTTCTTTTCGGGCAGAACAAATGACTCCGACGCCCCTTTCCTCTCGGGGAAGTTCATGGTTGGGTGGCTGAGTCGCAGGGAGTTTAAGCGAGCTCCCTGCGGCATCTTCTGCCACACACACCTTCCTGCTGAAAGCTCGTTCTGCTTGAATTAGAGCCCAAGCACCTTCCAGCCCCGAGTCATTTGCTCCAACTGTGAACCCAGGGGGCCCACTGCTGGGGCCCCCGCCACCTGGCATCCCATGGCTCTTGCTCGCCATCCTCACCATCTGTCAACAGACGTCTTCTCTTATCAGCAGACCCTGGACTCTCTTGTCTCTCTTTGTGTGTGTGTGTGAGACGCATACAAAAAAAAAAAAAAGACAGTAAATGATTTTCCAATTTCATCCTTTTTCATGACTTTTCTTATTCTTGATATCAAGATTAGGACACACTCTGGTAATTATCTATTACCGGTTATTTGTTTTACTGTCGGATAATACACACTAATCCTTGACCTGATCATCTATACTAACATGTCTTTGGGTAAAATGATATGCATCTAAACCATTAGGTGTGCTCACGGTTGTGAAGGTCCTCTGAATATTTTTCACATGAAGATGAGTAATACTAGTCAGAAAAAATTTAATGACTCATTTGTTTATGAAAGTTTGAATTTGGTTATGAGGTTCATTTCCAGTTTGCCTCCAGTAACCCCTCTGAAATAGAGGAGATCTGCCTGCCGGAGCCATGGTTTCTGGGGGGAGAGACTAGAACACCCTGTGGAGAGTTCTGAATGACTGAGCTTCAGGTCTAGAGGTGCCGGAGGTCGTCCCGCCCAGTCCCTCTGAGCTGGGGGGTGAGCCCCAGCTCGGCTGTCTTCATGCTTGAGACCAAGCATCATTGCTAATGGATAGTGAGGAAGTCCTGGAGCATTTGCTGCTGATCCCTGGGTCCCCCCAGATCCTCAAACTCAGGAGGACGCTGCTGGGAAGCCCCTGGGCTGGAATGTTCTCACCCCCCAACCCCCACTGAAGCACTTTACTTGCCCTTCAAAGAGTTATGAAGGGCTTTCCTGATGTCGGGGGCAGGGTGCCATGGTGCCAAGTAATCCCAGCCCTCCACCTGCGGGATGGTGAGGGCCCAGTGCTGGGCCTGGTGCTGGACCTGGGGCTGGGTGGGGAGGTGAGCAGATGGGCTCATGGGCTCAGCCTGGAGCTGGAGTGAGGGGGAGGCTGGGAGACGCCCCCCTCCCCACCACCACACAGCCCAGGAGGGCTTTCAGTGGGCAGAGGCCTTGTTCTCTCCTGCCCCTGTCCCTCCCTCCTGATTATCCCAATCGACACCTGCCCTGGGCACCTCGGCTCCTGATGCTAGTCTGACAGCCACGTTCTCTGGAGTCTGTGTCCACCAGCCTCATTCACGCTGGATCAGGGTGACAGTTTTCAACAGGGATTAGCATCTGTGAGTGTAGCTTACACTGTAGTATCAGGTCATGCAGGGAAGGGATGTGGAGATGCTGCACCATCTCCCTGTCAGCCCCACAAGCAGGCTCAGAACTCAGGTGAGGAGATGGGCTGTCCCTGGAGGGGTCTCTGCTGGGGTGAGTCCTTTGGGCCAGACAGGCGACTGGAAGAGAACCAGGGCAGGGGGTGGGGGAGGTGGATCATCAATAGGAAGTGAGGAGACCAGTGGGCAGAGGGCTGGACCCAGTGTTCCTCAGGGCCTGGAGGCTAGGCAGGCACAGATGGCTAGTCCCTCCAGCCCCTCAGGGCTTCCACATGGACCCTGTGGTTGAGACTTTCCTCAGATCTCTGGCGTTTGATCCAGGCTCCATGATTCACTCAAGTGTGAGTTCAGGTGAGCTGGGAAGCCTCCAGACTTTAGCGTTCTAAACCGCACAACAGGGCTTCCCTGGTGGGACAGTGAATACGAACCTGCCCGCCAGTGCAGGGGACCCAGGTTCCATCCCTGGTCCAGGAATATCCCACATGCTGTGGAGCAACTGAGCCAGAGCGGGCAACTCCTGAAGCCCATGCGCCATGGCAAGAGAAGCCCCCGCAACCAGAGCCTGTGCCCCGCAACTGGAGGGGAGCCCCTGCTTGCGGCAACTAGAGAAAGCGTGCAGCCATGAAGACCCCGTGCAACCAAGGTGGCCACACAGCAGAAAGAAGTACAAATGCCAAAGTCAGGTGCCCTCGGGGTCAGGGGAGGTCATCAGCACCTGCATGACCCAGCCCAGCACAGCCAGGACATCGCTCGCTGTAGGTCCTTAGCAACATGGTGGGAGAACCTGGGCGGATGGAGGGCCTCCTGGGGAGGCTGCCCCCTGCCAACAAATGTCTCCTGAGGGCAGGGAGCAGCGGGTGGAGGCCGAGGCTGGTGGACCCTGGCCTGGCTCCACTGCTGGTAACACCTGGCCTGGGGTCCTCACCCCCAACGCGAGGAGAATCCAGCTCAGCTCCCTGTCCTGCTGGTCTTTGTGCCCCTGCACAGGCTGTGGACATGACCAGGTCATGCTGGTCTTGTCCTTAGCAACCTCAAGACCTGAAGGGCTCCCAGGAGTGCCCCCGTGAGCCCAGGCTCAAGTGAGGGCTGACCCCTAGATCGGCCTTCAGGGGAGGACGCCATGAGATGTCCATGCAGACGGAAGGCAAGAGCCGCTATAAACGGGCCACATTTCAGAGGAGCCATGTCCATAAAGACCCCATAATCGTGCTCGTTTCCTGCTTTTATGATGTGTCATGGATTAGGTGATTAGAGTGTTTTGGGGGCTAATGGCAATAGCATGTTGAACTAAAATGCCGTTCCTGGATAAAACAATCAATCTTGCTGACTTCACCCACAAACACATCACATTGGGGGGTTGCTGATATGCTTTTATGATCTCCTGTCAGAGAGAGTACCATCATCACACTTGATAAACTGTTCTTTGGGGGCTTCCTTTTAATTTTATTTTTTATGCAATCATGGGAGCCCATAACCAATAAATTCAGCTTGATGCTTTCTCACTATTAACTAATCCCAAAGCAGCCCTCTGGGGTCTTCCTGGCACAAACCCTTCAAAGAATTTGTGCAGGATATTGGAAATGATATCCACCCTGGGACAGGGGTTTAAGGACTAAGCTGCTACTGTTTTCTTTGCCGTTAGAGTTACAACTCGGCTAAATGTCATTTAGTCAAAATGCTGCATTCTGCAGGATTTGCAGATGGGACTGACTATTTGCCTTTAATAAATTCATTGACTCTTGGAAGTAGTGTTAGAGCATTTGTTTGAGGAAAGGATGTGCGAGTGGCACAGACTGCAGATGCCCAGCTTCTCATTAGGTCCTTGCAGTCTCCAAAGTGTTCGAACCCAGATGGAGCTCCTGGGTCTTTCTGGAAAACACTGTAACAGCTGCAGAATGGGAAGGGAATTCAAATGAGGCTCTGAGCCCTCACCAGGGCAAGAACTGAGCCCTCACCAGGACACAGACCCGCAGCAAACCCTTCTCATTCTTTCCTTGAGTCGAGGCTGGGCTTTTAAATTGTGCTTTAACCCAAATGGCTTCTGAGCTCCGCCATCTCTACCCACACTCACAGAAGCTGTTTCTTTAGTTTCAGCCACAGAGGGCACTGGGTGGCAGATGACGATCTTGTTCTAACTGTGGGCTTAGTTTCTCTTCAGTGTTTCGTGTTAATGAAGCTACTGGGAGACCTTAGGAGGCACCACCACAGGCCCTCAGGATGCCGTGATAATTGCTGCTCACCCTGGATCCGTGCCTCCCCCGGGAAAGCCACTTCACTAGAATCTGACCTGAATCTGCACCCGAACATGAAAACCTGTTGCCACAAAATCAGTGACAATCACATGTCATTACAGAAGGAACTCAGTCCAGGGGCTCTTTTCTTTCTCTTGCTTTGTTCTACTTGCTTGTGTTGCCCCGGGGTTGGGTGGGGCCTCGTTGGGGAGCCCGTCAGATGCTGGTGACTGTGATGGTGATCGCTGAGTAGCTGACTTCAGCAGAGAGGTGATTACGGGAAAGACTTTCACTAATTCCCCACCTGTTTACTGAGCCTCTCCCCCATGGTGGCCTTGTTCTCATGCTCGGAAGAAACAAGGAATGATACAGCTGGAATCTTTTTTTCTCACGCAGCTCAAACTCCAGTTGGAGGAGGGAGGTTATATGTGCGCATGTTTGTGTGCGCCTGCAGGCAGCAAGTCCTTTTGAAGACACACAGAATCAGCAGGACAGGAGAGCTGGGGCTCAGGCGGGCCTCGGGGCCTGGTGGGAATGGACAGAGGGCACAGGCAGTGCCCGTACAAGGCTCCAGACCAGGGGCCCACGTGGCTGTCGAGTCCTCAGCTCAGCTGCGTGGGGCCAGCATTGCTGGGTCCATTTCACAGACAAGAAACCTCAAATTTCTGAAGAGTCAAGGTCGTGGGTGTTAAGCAGAAGGCTCGGTGTTCAGACTCAAGACCTCAAGGTCAGACATCCGGGTTTGCCTCCACGTCCAGCTCACTGCTCTCAGGCTGGACCTCCTGCCATAGACTGGAGACACATGAGGTTGGAATGGCCCGCTGCCCTGGGGCACCGGGGAGACGTTGCTGGTCTGAGGAGAGCTCACCGTGGCCCCATCTCAGAACCTCTTACACGGTGAACATTTGACAAGGACTTGCTGAGCAGAAGGGGGGCTGCCCTATGGATTCCTGGAAATTCACCTGACAGTTTATTTGGGTGTTTGCCAGTCCTAAGGGTCCTGCTTCATTCACCCTGAGCTGCGGGACACCCCTGGATAATGACTTGGACAAGAAACCCCGATGGTGGGGTCTGGCTGCGCCGTGATTTTGCGGGGGGTCCCAAAGCAACTCCACGCGCAGGTCACCCTGTTCAAGGGCACAGCAGGTGGGCATTCTTCCCTCTGTCTTGGGACTCGCTTCTTGCCTGTGTGAGTGTGGGATGTGGTTGGTTCAGCTGCTCCAGGTTGGTGTGTAAATCACGGGAGAGTCTTCCACTATAACGTCTGGCCCCACCTGCCCAGGCGAGGGGAACGCCAGGATTATGTGGCCTCTCATCCAGCAGGACCACCTGAGAGCGGCGGGTGGATTTGTTTGGTGGGGAGCAGCTGTGGAGTGGAACTGTTTTGTCTCTTGATGCTGAGAAGTCAGAGCGGATCAGACTCCTCTCTGCGGCAGGAGCTGCGACAGTCCCCCCGCAGTGAAAGCCTGCAGGTCCTGAGCGTGTTTCCGTGTCTGCCCACCCTCNGCCCTGTGGCCACTGCTGAGTTTTCCAAATTTGCTGGCATATTGAGTGCAGCACTTTCACAGCATCATCTTTCAGGATTTGAAAGAGCTCAACTGGAATTCCATCACCTCCACTAGCTTTGTTCGTAGTGATGCTTCCTAAGGCACACTTGACTCTGCATTCCAGGATGTCTGGCTCTAGGTGAGTGATCACACCATTGTGATTATCTGGGTTGTGAAGATCTTTTTTGTATAGTTCTTCTGTGTATTCTTGCCACCTCTTCTTAATATCTTCAGCTTCTGTTAGGTCCATACCATTTCTGTCCTTTATTGAGCCCATCTTTGCATGAAATGTTCCCTTGGTATCTCTAATTTTCTAATTAGAAAATTATGCTAATCAGGAGGGATTAAATATTATGGAAATCGTAGTGCCATATTTTTCAGACCATCCCCCCACCGCCCCCGGAAATGGAATCTGAGAAACAGTTCCTCCAGGGGAGAACCACTTATGATTCTCCATCAGCCTAGGCAGACAGGCTGCACAGCACCCATGAGGAGGGTGCCAGCTGAGCGATAGAAAGATTTCTTAACAAGGGACACTTTCCAGTAGTACTCTGAATACTACATGCAGACAAGCCCTAAATTAAGCACTCAGGACAAAAGAAGTTGATTTAAAGCCATTCACTGAATGAACCAAAAATAATTGCCCAAGAGGCTTGGGATAAAGCCAATGAAAGCAGGGAGCAAAGCCCACAGAAAGACATGAAGCTCTGACATACATTTGCTTCAAAATTGGTAGCTTACCAACCATTTGAAGTTGGTCCACCCTGTCCTGCTTCCTACTAAAAGGAGACCAAAAGGAGGGAATATATGACCCCTGCGTGCAGGTCAAGAGGAATGAGGAACTCCCAGTGGCTCAGAACAAAACCTTGGTTCAGCCAGTTTCTTTAGGTGGCAAAGAGATCAGCGGCATGATAGGAAGTGCGGGCACAGGGAAGAGGATCAGGTGTTACTGAGCTGAGCTCCCCAGGCATCCATGCCACCAGCCGCCCAATGCCTGGGCAGTGGGGCCACAGAGGCAGGTGGGGCTCTGTGCTCTCTAGAATCCTGCCGGCGGGGAGGGGTGGGGAGTGGCGCGGCTGGAGGTGTAAGCCATTAACTAAGATCTGAAATGTGGAAGAATGATGTGGGGCCCTACAGGGAGGGACTAGGTAAGCAACTGGTGGTCTTGCCTTGCTCTGGCCAGGCCAGAGCGTGCGGGCTGACAAAACTTTGAGGCAGAGTGGGAGTAAAGAATTGTTGGCCAAGCTTAAGAGGAGATAAGAGGGGGGAAAAGAGGCAATAAGGGGTGGAAGAGAAAGAGCAGGAGTGAAACAGCTGTTACAGGAAAAAGGATCTTGGAGAAAGAATATTTTAAAGAGGATTTTTATGAATTCGTGTGATTTGCGAGGGCTTCCCAGGTGGTTCAGTGGTAAAGAATCCACCTGCCAATGCAGGAGACGTGGATTTGATCCCTGGGTTGGGAAGATGCCCTGGAGAAGAAAATGGCAGCCCACTCCAGTATTTTTGTTTGCGAAATTCTGTGGAGAGAGGAGCCCGGTGGGCTACATAAGTTTCCGTCGAGTCAGTGATGCCATCCAACCATCTCATTCTATTGCCTGCTTCTCCTCTTGCCCTCAATCTTTCCCAGCATCAGAGTCTTTTCCAATGAGCTGGCTCTTTGCATCATTTGGCATCTTTGCTCCAAAGTTTTAGAGCTTTAGCATCGGTCTTCCCAATGAATATTCAGGGTTGATTTCCTTTAGGGTTGACTGGTTTGATCTCCTTGTTGTCCAATGGACTTTCAAGAGTCTTCTCCAGCAACACAGTTCAAAAGCATCAATTCTTCAGTGCTCAGTGTGTTTTTAACCCCCAACTTAACAAGCAGAGACTGTAACCCAGTGAGATTAAGTCACTTGCCCAAGGTCACTCAGCCAGAAATCAGCAAATTCCGCCTGAGAATTCTATCTGAGGTTTGTCTGAGCACCTTGTTCCCCCTACTGCTCTCTGGAAACGTCTCAAATGTTTGCCAACAAATGAATGTAGAGCAGGAAGAAAATGTATTCTGCACAGTCTCCATGGTCAAATGAGGTTAATGGTCAGAAGCTAAATGGAAACTGACTTTGACTCATATGAGAAATTTTCATACCAATTAAAATAACCAAACAAGCCTCCTAGAAAGGTAATGAGCTCCTGGGCATTAAAAGAGCTGGCATGTTGACTGGATACCCTGCTGGGATGTTGCCAGACGGAATTCCAGCAGTCGGCTGAGCCAAGCAGTCCTATAGTCCTGGCAGGTTTTGTTTTCGGTCCTGTGCAACCCCTGGATTCTGGGACTCTGGGACTCCAGCAAAAGCTGTTTTCACATCTATTCAGAGCCGGCCATTCACTGGACTATAATGCCTCTTTGATCTAACTGATGACCCAAATCGCTCTGAGTAGCTCTCAGCGGGTGGCCCGGCCTGTGTGCAGGATATCCAGTTCAGGGAGCGGCAGACCGAATCGTGGGCACAGCCCGGGGCCCCCCAGGGTCAGGAAGAAGGAGCCCTGTGGCTGGTAGGGCCCCAGCCTGTCCCCACAACCTCACCAGGGAGCCGTGAGGAGTAGAATGAGAAGGAGGAGAAGAAAGAGAAGAGAAAGCGGAGTAGGGAGGGGCAGGGTGCGTGTGCTGACTTGGAGGCTCGGAGGCCGGGGCTAATTGATGCACAATTAGCCCCAGTCCAACGAGACAGGTTAGCTCCTGGCTCCGGGGTCGGCAAGGCAGGATGTGCCTGTTGTCCAGGTGGAGGAGCCCCGAGCGCTACTGTCCTGTGGGCTTTGGATGCCCGGGGCCGCTAGGTCCAGTGACGGCACTTCCTCTCAGCCACACACAGAGCTCAGCGCCCTGGATCTGAGCCTGGATCAGGGATCACCTTTGTGGGAGCAGATAGGGTCCTCCCCCACATCCTCCTGTGCCAGCTGAGCCTCCACGCAGCTCCACGTAGTACCTTCACCATCGGCCTCCCAGGCCCTGGCCTCCAGTCCTCCTCTTTCCTCCAGGGTCCTTGACCTTGGCAACGCGAGAGGACAGCAGTAGAGACGGCTGTGGCTCTTGTCTTAGGAAGCCTCCCCTTCCTGGAAGTTGCACGTCGGCGGAGGCTTCCAGGATGGCTGTTTGAAAGAGGATACTGAGGTCTGAGGTTCCCAAAAAATTCACACGTTGACACTTCACCTTCAAGGTGGTGGGGTGAGGAGGTAGGGCCTTTGGGAGGTGAGAGGGTATGAGGGCTTCCCAGGTGCTGATCGTTGTAAAGAATCCGCCTGCCAATGCAAGAGATGTGGGTTTGATCCCTGGGTTGGAAGATCCCCTGGAGAAGGAAACGGCAACCCACTCCAGTGTTCTTGCCTGGAGAATCCCATGCACAGGGGAGCCTGGTGGACTACAGTCCATGGGGTCGAAAAGAGTTGGCCATGACTGAGCGCACACACACACAGGTCAAGAGGCTGGAACCCTCACAGGTGAGATTAGCTCCTCATCAGAGACTCCAGAGAGCTCCCGTCCCCCTACATTACGTGGACACAGTCAGAGGACGCCACCCAAGAACCAGCAGGAGGGTGCTCCCCATTACACGCCTGGACCGTGGACTTCCAGAAACGTATACATGTCTGCTGTATAACCCTTCACATGCACCTTGCCAGTCAGTCAAAGTCTGCTACAGTAGCCGGGATGCATGAAGACGTGTAAAGCGCTGACCGATCTATCCTGAGCATTGCTCGCAGGCAGGCCAAGGGCTTACTCTAGAGAACTGTCCACAACCACTGAAACATCGAACATTTCCTTCCACTCATTGAGCCAAAGATCTCTGCACTAGAATCAGCCTTCCACTGTCACCCTGGTCCAAGCACTGGGACAGACGGGATGGAAGAACCCTGGAGGGAAGGAGACACCCCAGGTTCCAGAGATGGAGAGCCCGTCAGCCCTCCATCTTAAAGCCACGGGGGTACAGCTGCTCTGGGAATGAGGGAGTGAGTGAGAGTCGCTCAGTCGTGTCTGACTCTTTGCTACTCCACCGACAGTAGCCGGCCAGGCTGCTCTGTCCATGGGATTCACCAGGCAAGAATGCTGGAGTGGGTAGCTGTTTCCTTCTCGGGGGGATCTTCCCCACCCTGGATGAAACCCAGGTCTCCTGCATTGCCAGCTCAACTACCAGGCAATCCTGACCAGGCCCAGGTTCCCCGTAGAAAGGGGAGCGGTCGCCCGAGGTCACCGGCAGGCCCCCACACTCAAGGTGAGGGTCCCTGTGGCCTTTTCTGTCCTCGGGCTGGCGGGGCTCCCGGCAGCGGCGCCCGCCGAGCCCCTGGGGCCTCGGAAGCTGCGAGGCCTCGGGGTGGGGCCGGTTCACCTCTCAGGAGGAGGTCAGGTGGATTCTGAAGTCAGCGCAGGTTAAGCCCGGGGCCGAGGCAGGCCTCCTGGGAGCCAGGGCCCACCGAGAGCACTTCAAATGCTGCGGGGCTCGGGCCCTGGGGGCCCGCGGGGTGTGTTCCTGGCAAAGTGTCTGTTCCTTTTGCTTCTTCCAAGCAGACGTGGTACTGTGAACCACTCACAACCCTTTCGCGTTAGATTCCCCGGTAATCCGACCGGCGCTCCCGGCAGCGGCCGAGGGCGGGCGCTGCCCCGCTCCTGGCGGCGCGGATGGGGCCCGAGCCCCGCAGCCTCTCGGCGGCCCGAGCGGCCCTGTGGCTTCGCTCCTCCCGACCCCGCGGCCCCGCGTCCGCTCGGCCCCGCCTCGGGCGTTGGGCCTGGACGAGGGCCGCCCCAGGCCTGGCTCCCTGCTGGCGCCCAGCCACAGGGCCGCTCTCCGGCCTGGGTGCGGGGCTGGGTGCGGGGCTTGGGGCGCCAGCCACACGCGGGCGCGCTGCCTGTGAGGCGGGAGCGCAGGAGCCGGGAACCTCCGTCCCCGCGGCCGGCCCAGCCTCCTCCCTGAGGACACGGACGCGAGAGGCGCCCCGAGGCCGCGCCCTGCGCCCCCGGGCCGAGCTGGCGATACCCTCCCCGGCTTCTGCTCTGCGCCTCGGGCCGACCCGCAGCTCACCGGCCCTTTGGGAGCCTCTGCGGAGAGCACACTCGGGGCGCGGGGCACGGACACCCGCGTCTAAGTCGGTTCCAGGCATTAGCAGCTCGAAGGAGTCTTTCATCCTGAAAGACTTTATTTCGTGTCCAAGACAAAACAGTATTATTCACGTATGGCTTTAAGGAAAAGAATGTCTCTTTTAAAAATACAGTTACTTGAGTTCCGTGACCTGCTATTCATAGTCTTGAGATATTTTTAAAAAATACTCCCCTCACCACGACCTCCCCAGGAAGACTTGTGGACAGGCTCCCAGTGNATTGGCCTGTCTGTCCCGTGTGGCCCACCCCCTCACCCCAGCCCTGACCTGAGCATCCGTCTGTTTCCCCCACCCCCCTTTGCCCCTGGGAAGCCAAGGCAGCCCCTCTGATGGGTACCTAACAGCCTGGTTCATTGAGGCCCTCTCCTCATTTCCCCATCTCCCATTTCCAGAGGTGGCTGGAGCTTGTCACTCCAGCTCACACCTGGACCTGGACACCTGCTTATTTACCTGTGCAGTAGGTAAGCTTATTTACATCTACTTATTTACCTATGCTACGGGTCTCTGCTTTGGAAAACCAAGGTTGGCGTGGGCTCCTATGATAAAGTCATCTGTTTCAAACTGCAGTAAGGACGTGGGAAGGAAGACCTGTTTGAGTGAGTTGCACCTTGGCCTTGCCTGAGTGCCCTTCACTAGAGCCCTGGTGCACATGCCCGCTTGAACAAGGCGGAGATAAGGAGACCCATGCCGTGCTCCAGTGGACATTATGGGACAGTGACAAGAGGACGGCCAGTGGCTTCCCCAGAGGCATTTGGACTTTAGAGGTCTCAGCAAAGACAGCAAACAGGCGATCTGCCAGGCAGTTTATTTAAGCCCATTTGTTTGTAAACCAGCCTGACGCATGTGCAGAGTGAGGAGCGGTGAGACAGACATGCCCATGTGGGCAGTGTGCCTCGCTTCCCTCTGAGTGAACACCGCTGTGAGCAGCGGAGCTGGATCCTGGCCATGGTCGATCCAGGGATGCGTCTCGCTGGGCTCCCTGCCTCTGGAGGTGGGATTTCCATCAGGAAATTTCATATTCCAGGGCTGAGCAGCTGCGCCAGTGAGACAGAGATAATGTCACTCACATGCTGCCCTGGATGGAGCTCTTGCTTCCCAACGTCCTTTATCAGAAAACAGCGGTGTTTGCTTAAATGGTGAATTAGACAGGAAATGATTCTAAATCATTTCCTCCTTCAGATTGTTTAAGCAAATGAACACCAAGAAGCAAATTTTACTGTCCTTTATATTCTCACTAAAAGCAAAGTGAGCTGGGCAGCTCCTGGAATGCTGTAACTTTCTCTGGGCAAAAGCAACTATGGATGCTGGCATTGTCAGAGAAAGCGCCCAGGTGTTGGATGTCAGCTGCGGGTTTGGTGAATCAGCCTTCACTGTGGACCAGGAAAGGAGAGGGACACGCTGGCCCTTTTCACATGCTGGGATCTATGTGTTTATGTTTATTTTTTCCTTTTCTCCATTTCCTGACCTACCTTCTACCTACATTCACCTACTGACCTTGCTAACACTGTAGGCTACCTGGGTCCCTGATGAGCAACCATCCTGAAATGCACACAGCCTTCCCAGCAGCTTGCCCAGGAGCCGTGGGTCCAGGGAGCCCCAACCACAGTGACAGAGAATAATGACGAGAACACTTTTGAGAATCACAAGATTGCTCCTAGCTCTGCTGCTAGCCAATCAGGACATCATTTAATGTCATCACGTCTTTGTTCCTTCATCTGAATCACCAGACTGTAAGCTCCACAGGGCATAGTTACCCCCACAGCTGCAGCTTTGGCTTGGAGGACAGAGCCTGTTACCTGCAATAGTGTTTCTGCCTAGTGGCTAGACTGCAACCCCTGAGTTCCTGTCACCTGCATTCGTCTCTGCTGGATATGGGCCTTGCCCCACAGGAAGAAAGTTTAGGGAAGATGACATCACACGTTTCCCAGGTGATGGGTTCTCAGGGATTTCCCATGTCCTACATGATGAGGATATCAAGTAACATTTAGGTATTTACCACATATATGGATGTAAACTTTTCAGATGGTTCCTTAACCTTTTCTTCTGCTCCTGAGAATTACACAAGGCCAGGATCTACACTGAAGTGCCCAGTTTGGCAGCATATGATCCAGAAGGGGCCACTGAGCCCATCTTTGTAGCCATCCACCATCTTTCCTCATTTTGACTCTGTTGGTTCAAAATCCGTTGTGGCAGAGACTGGCACACACCCGGGGGTGCTTGGTATTTATGTCTAAAAGTGCTCAAGTGTGTCCTGCAGATTGATGGCTATAAACTACACAGAAGTTGTGGAAACTGTGTGCATCGTAGAATCAGGGCATGTTTCCTATGTGAAGAGTGTTACCCTTTCTCACTGCTGCACATTCAGGATTTCCATGTCCCAGGTGGCACCACCAAGATGCAGCGGTTAAGAAGGTTCTGAAATCCAACAGCCTCGGGAGCGAATCCTGACTTAGCTGCTAATCACCTGAACCGTCTTGGATATCATTTTCTAATCTCCGTAATTCTCAGTTTTTCAGGCATAATCCTCAGTTAAAAATGTCTGTCTCACATGGTTGTTGAGAAAAATCAAAGGGATTTGCAATAACCACACAGTTGCCTGGAGCGGTTACAAATGGCAATTACCATCGTATTGTTGGTGCTGTGATGCCCTTAGAATGTGTCCTGTGTCTCTGGTGCGTCTGGCTGGTGGCAGTGAAGTCTGTGCAGACAGACTGGCACTCAGTCTGGCAGGAATCTGAGAGACAAAGTCTCAGGTCCTCTCCTCCCGGACTTAGGATTTCATAGGCAAGGGGGCTGGACGTGGGGCACCTGTGACCCTGGATGTGGTGGATCCCTTAGTGGGGGCCTTACTGAAGCTGGAGTCCTTCCCGTGAACCAACAGGTGGAGCGAACTGCACCTCGCTCACGTGGCGTCCCAAGGACTTTCAAATCAAAGTCTCCTGTCTTCCCACGACTCATGGAAATCCCCTGTTTTTGAACCTTGTTGCCCCTTTTTCTTCCTCGGTGTGTGTCTCCTTGCACAGCAGGTTCCTTACCTCCTGGTGAAGACCTAGAGCAATTGCTTTCTCCTTGGCAGTCATGCTTCTCCTCTTCTTTCATACTCTCACAGTTCACTTCTGAACGAGTGCACCTGAACGCTGGCCTTCCGCTGCCCCGGGGAACGTCCCAGGCCTGCTGCTCAGGGCAGTGACTGTGTTTGGGCGTGCACCCGAGACGCAAGGTCTTCTTCCAGACCTCTGCCCCTTGCTGCGCTTCACTCGATGCCTCATTTGTGCTGCTTTTCCCCGCAGTGTGGACAACTCCACGCTCTTACTAGAAGGGGAATTACAGGGCTATTGGTTATAAAGCCCTTAAGCTCTCCTTTCAGGCTTATTTCCACCTTGACCTTCCTGCACTGTGGGCCCTGCTGGCACTGGGCCAAGACGGGTCTCAGCCCCTCAACAACAGGAACCCCGTCCAACACATCTGTTGGCAAATTGATGGGTTAAGGCCTGAGTCTGAGGTCAGCAGGTTTATTATTAATATTAATAGACTTGGGCTTTAGATCTGTGCATCTTCACAGGGGATGGTACGCGGTTCTATACGGCAGTTCTATAGTGTGTTTGGTCAGGTAGCCACTTAGTTAATAATAAGTGACTATCCATTTAGATGCAGAATTTAGAAGTTGAATAATATTGTATTATTTTAAACTAAAATAATAAGTATTAATATGTAAGCAAAAAGGTGACGTACTCTTAATGTTTAACATTAGATTTGAGGATGCAATGCCAGTGTGTTCAGTGGGGTTGGGGCCACACAGCTGAGAGTGGGTGAAGGAGGAAGGGAGTCTCTGTAGAGGTGAACGTCCCCTCCTCACCTGCTCTGTGCTGGGCTTCGGCAGGGCCTCCTCACACCACCCTCCTGTCTCTGCCAGCACAAGTCCGGCATTTCCATCATCATTAAGTCCAGCAGACCAGGGTGCTTAGGATTCTCTACCTCCTTAATGCTGTAACTTTATTCTGGCCTGTAGTTCCCAGTTATTAGTGGCCCCTTCTCCCTCAACACAGCCAGCAATCCCAGTGGCCAGAGGAACAAGCGCTTTGCTCTGGGTTCAGTTCCGTTCATGCACCCTTTCCCAGTCTCCTCACCNGACCCTGGATGTGGTGGATCCCTTAGTGGGGGCCTTACTGAAGCTGGAGTCCTTCCCGTGAACCAACAGGTGGAGCGAACTGCACCTCGCTCACGTGGCGTCCCAAGGACTTTCAAATCAAAGTCTCCTGTCTTCCCACGACTCATGGAAATCCCCTGTTTTTGAACCTTGTTGCCCCTTTTTCTTCCTCGGTGTGTGTCTCCTTGCACAGCAGGTTCCTTACCTCCTGGTGAAGACCTAGAGCAATTGCTTTCTCCTTGGCAGTCATGCTTCTCCTCTTCTTTCATACTCTCACAGTTCACTTCTGAACGAGTGCACCTGAACGCTGGCCTTCCGCTGCCCCGGGGAACGTCCCAGGCCTGCTGCTCAGGGCAGTGACTGTGTTTGGGCGTGCACCCGAGACGCAAGGTCTTCTTCCAGACCTCTGCCCCTTGCTGCGCTTCACTCGATGCCTCATTTGTGCTGCTTTTCCCCGCAGTGTGGACAACTCCACGCTCTTACTAGAAGGGGAATTACAGGGCTATTGGTTATAAAGCCCTTAAGCTCTCCTTTCAGGCTTATTTCCACCTTGACCTTCCTGCACTGTGGGCCCTGCTGGCACTGGGCCAAGACGGGTCTCAGCCCCTCAACAACAGGAACCCCGTCCAACACATCTGTTGGCAAATTGATGGGTTAAGGCCTGAGTCTGAGGTCAGCAGGTTTATTATTAATATTAATAGACTTGGGCTTTAGATCTGTGCATCTTCACAGGGGATGGTACGCGGTTCTATACGGCAGTTCTATAGTGTGTTTGGTCAGGTAGCCACTTAGTTAATAATAAGTGACTATCCATTTAGATGCAGAATTTAGAAGTTGAATAATATTGTATTATTTTAAACTAAAATAATAAGTATTAATATGTAAGCAAAAAGGTGACGTACTCTTAATGTTTAACATTAGATTTGAGGATGCAATGCCAGTGTGTTCAGTGGGGTTGGGGCCACACAGCTGAGAGCGGGTGAAGGAGGAAGGGAGTCTCTGTAGAGGTGAACGTCCCCTCCTCACCTGCTCTGTGCTGGGCTTCGGCAGGGCCTCCTCACACCACCCTCCTGTCTCTGCCAGCACAAGTCCGGCATTTCCATCATCATTAAGTCCAGCAGACCAGGGTGCTTAGGATTCTCTACCTCCTTAATGCTGTAACTTTATTCTGGCCTGTAGTTCCCAGTTATTAGTGGCCCCTTCTCCCTCAACACAGCCAGCAATCCCAGTGGCCAGAGGAACAAGCGCTTTGCTCTGGGTTCAGTTCCGTTCATGCACCCTTTCCCAGTCTCCTCACCTAGTCAACCTGGTGAAAGTGAAAGTCAGTCATGTCCGACTCTTCGCGACCCCATGGACTATACAGTCCGTGGAATTCTCCAGGCCAGAATACTGCAGTGGGTAACATTTACCTTCTCCAGGGGATCTTCCCAACTCAGGGATTGAACCCAGATCTCCTGCATTGCAAGCAGATTCTTTATCAGCTGAACCACTAGGGAAGCCCAAGAATACTGGAGTGGGTAGCCTATCCCTTCTCCAGTGGATCTTCCTGACCCAGGAATTGAACCAGGATATCCTGCACTGCAGGTGGATTCTTTACCAACTGAGATATGAGGGAAGCCCCTATTTCCTTGTCCAGTCTGCTCTCCTGTCAATCTCCTCTTTTGAAAACACCCATGCTGTGTATTATACACATGTATCGAGTGGTTTCTGTGCCATCCCAGTCAGTTTGATTTATTTGTTTGCTCATCATCCATCCATTTATTCCTTAATTTCTGTGAAGTTTTTCACTCATTTGCTCCATACTTATTATGTTCCAGACAATGTCTGGGGAATGTGGAGACAGATAGATGATAAATACATGAGAGATGATAGTTGAAATGACAGGTAGATACATGGTAGACACACCAGCACAGAATTCTGTGGGAGCGTCTAAGATGCAACACATTCTCTGAGACGATGGATGTATTCAGTGCAATCGAGCAAACACAAGGTCTAGGCTTTTGATTCCTATGCACTCAAGCCCATAGAGGTTTCATAGTCATAGAATCACTAAATTCAAGCTCCATGAAGATTATAGCCATTCATTCCTAAAACTCCGCAGCAAAGATATAAAATAAAATCCAAGCGATCAGGGTTCTTCAATCACCTCTTTTCCCATCTCAAACACACATCCATTTCCTTGGTCTTTCCAGCATTCTTTTCAGACCCAGTGGCATCACAATTCTGAGTTTTCAGTTCCTCGAATGAGACTGGCTTACGGGTTAGCAAGAAAGNTGGAGTGGGTAGCCTATCCCTTCTCCAGTGGATCTTCCTGACCCAGGAATTGAACCAGGATATCCTGCACTGCAGGTGGATTCTTTACCAACTGAGATATGAGGGAAGCCCCTATTTCCTTGTCCAGTCTGCTCTCCTGTCAATCTCCTCTTTTGAAAACACCCATGCTGTGTATTATACACATGTATCGAGTGGTTTCTGTGCCATCCCAGTCAGTTTGATTTATTTGTTTGCTCATCATCCATCCATTTATTCCTTAATTTCTGTGAAGTTTTTCACTCATTTGCTCCATACTTATTATGTTCCAGACAATGTCTGGGGAATGTGGAGACAGATAGATGATAAATACATGAGAGATGATAGTTGAAATGACAGGTAGATACATGGTAGACACACCAGCACAGAATTCTGTGGGAGCGTCTAAGATGCAACACATTCTCTGAGACGATGGATGTATTCAGTGCAATCGAGCAAACACAAGGTCTAGGCTTTTGATTCCTATGCACTCAAGCCCATAGAGGTTTCATAGTCATAGAATCACTAAATTCAAGCTCCATGAAGATTATAGCCATTCATTCCTAAAACTCCGCAGCAAAGATATAAAATAAAATCCAAGCGATCAGGGTTCTTCAATCACCTCTTTTCCCATCTCAAACACACATCCATTTCCTTGGTCTTTCCAGCATTCTTTTCAGACCCAGCGGCATCACAATTCTGAGTTTTCAGTTCCTCGAATGAGACTGGCTTACGGGTTAGCAAGAAAGTGGAGCGCCTGAGCCTAGAGCCTAACAGCTTTGGAGCAGTGGATCTAATGAAAAATTTAATATCTCCTACTTCCTCTTTCTATTACCTTTTTGTTTGGTTTTCACGGAAATCTATTTCTGTGAGTGTTTGCTGCAGCAAGATGCAGCCCTGCTCTTAGCCTTAGGTTAAGAGAGCACTATAGCTGGGTGATCACCTGGACGGAGTGGTGGGGAGGGGTTGGGCAGGGTCATCATGCGTGTGTGAGCTCACACATGTGGGTGTCCACATGTGATGTATGCACGTGCTCTGGGGTTCCGGGAATCATGGGCTATGGATGAGAGAAGCAATGGGAAGGTCTGTAACTCTACACTTAATATTTCCAGCCTCAGAAATTGCAGTCTGCTGATATGAAATACACAAAGAACAGACGAATCAAATCTATGTTTGAGCCTCAAGATTTAAATGTAATTTATGTCCACAAATACATGGTGCCATCTCTTTTCACCCTTCTGTCTTCATAGCTAACTGCCAATTTAAGTAAGCACCACTGCCTTAGTGATGGGCTTTAGTAATAAAATAATAATAACTTCACAATAAGGATGAGATTTGATAAATCCTGACTTTCACATCAGGGGATCACCTCAGGAAGCACTTTATGTGCTAATAGCTGTGAGAAGGCTGCACCCTGACTTGAATAATTTCTTTCTCTTGGGTACTTCTGGGGAAGGAGGGATTCCAGGATCTACTTGTAACGTGTGCATATCAAGATACAAACAGGTCCATCTTTATAGAACTCATTATCTTGAAAATTTGAAATGGTCATAATTAAAGCTGCAGAATAAAATGATCAAACACCGGCATTGTCCTTTCCTTCAGAAATCTCATAATCCCATCTGGCAGCGAAGACCTCCAATCTGGAAACACTGATTTCACTTACTCCAATTCTTTTTACTTTAAAACCTTCTCCCAGTTCTTCTCTGACTTTTCTGAAACACTTCAGATCTCTGCTTTGAACAGTTTACTGCAATGCTGCTTCTCTATAGAGGGCTTTTCAATTCAAAGTATTTCAGACAAAACCGCCACCACCACCACCACCAAACTGTCTCCAGCAGCTTGAGGTGACTGTCCCCAGTTCAGCTGTGGGGGCTGAGTGCAGTGAGGGAGTGCTTGGCTGCTGGCAGAGTGCCCAGGTGTGCCCAGGGGAAGGGTGGCCTGGGGGTCGGCCTGGGCCACACCAGGAGAGGATGCCCTGAGCTGTGCAAGGGCACAGAGGGGAGGTGAGGCCCTGAGAGTGAGTCCTGGGCAAGAAGCTCCCTGAGTGCTGGGATCTATGCTTGTTGACAATTATGTGAAATACAGAGAACGAGTCCCTGGCGCAGAGCTGTCACTTCCCAAGCAGACCCCATTCAGGTTTTGGAACCTTCACATCTGGAGATGGTATCAATCCTATGAGCACAGAAGAAGAGTCACTGGTCCACTGTTTAATCCAGGAAACTGGCTAATCATATTTTTGATTATCTTTGTGTCTTTGAAAATGAAAATCAATGATGAACGAGCTTTGAATATCCCTAAACTATTTATTGAGCAACTGTAAGTGAACTCCGTAAAGTCGTCAATGTCATGTATGTTGATATTGTGTTAGCAGCACCTTGGTTCTTCCTTGTAAGAGGGGCGTCACAGAACACTGGTAGACACTGTAGGACAAAGCCTTTGCTTTCACAGGACCGGAGGTGGTGATTCCACTGAAGATATCACAGATAAATAAAGATCCCAGAGTACAGGAAGCAGCAACTAGTTTCTGGGTATTTAAAAATTTCTTCATCACTGCTTTTCATTTTCAGTCAATCAGGCAAGTGAAATAATAATCAATAAAAACTAACTCTTTCCCACAGCTGGCAGGAAGGCTTCCATTCCAGTTGTGAAGATCACTCATAATAAAGCTCATCAATATATGTACGGGATGCTTACAGATTAAAGGTGTAACATGCGATGCTATCTGATTTGCTGAAATGGAATGAGATATTAGAATAATTTCCCCTCCGTCTGATCATGTGTCTACGGGAGGAGCAGGACAGCCTGGCGGCTGAGACATTTGGAGTCATATGGGTGAGGACATCAGATGGATGACAGAGCGGAGAGGGTGATTCTGCCTCCACGGAGCAGGGGGTGGGGAGGAGGAGTGATGGGTCTTCGCTATCGCTAACATTCAAAAATCTATCACTCTGGATGCACAAATTAAAATTACTCACTAAGCAAGAATGCCATTGAACTGTACCTTATAAAACTCCTGGAGTAAGTGAAGAAGTGCCAGGCTGATATATCTGTGCAGTAAGAGACATATAATCACGCCACCATCAATAACAGCCCCATGCTTTATGGGCCCTGTTCTTCCCGAGGTGGCTATGAATAACAGAGCTGCGCACACAGCCTCCTGCCAGGATCAGAGTGGGCGGCCTTCTACCTGCACCCACTCCCGCCTCCATCTGAGCAAGTCCACATCCGCTCATCCTTATGGTTGTTGGCCTGTGCAGACTTTTCAACCCACTTCAAACGATGCACCTCCATTTATGGCCCTTTCAGACCACCAGGAATCTTTCTTCACAGTGCCTGGCCACACTTAAGCCTTCTTTACATATCACATTCCATCTGTGAACAATCATCTATTGAGTCCTGGCTGCATATCAAGCACTGAGTTAAGACTTACACATATGCTAAATTATTTCACAGGTTGTGCAAGATAATTCTATGAGGTTTCCTGGGTTGGTAAATGGTGGCACAGACTTGGTAAGTTGTCTAGGTCTGGAGGAATGCCTGGGGGCCTGGTTCTGCACCTCTTGACCAACCCAGGTTTTCTGTCCCCTCCCCCATCTGCACCCCTCCACCATCCCGGGTGGTTTCTGCCCCTGCCCTCATCAGTCACAATCAGGTTCTCATGCCCTCTGGGTGAGGAAGGTCCTTCTGTGGTCAAGGGATGCTCTCCCTCTGTAGTCAAAATAGATGCCTTTTTAGATTTCCTTTCCATGAAAATGGGATAGATGTATACATGTAACTGACTCAATTTGCTGTACAGTAGAAACTAACACATTGTAAAACAACTATACTCCAGTAAAAAAAAAGGTGGAAAGAGGCCCTGACAGCTCGGGGGAAACAGTTCTGTTGATGCTTCAGAGGTCCGTGGAGTTGGGATTGGGGCCAGGTCCCCGAATTAGAGGCTTTCTCAGTGGCCTTCCCATGGTAAGCAGATCTAGGCTAGACTGTGGCCAGCTCACCACCGCCTTCAGGGCTGGCACAGAGCTCCACACAGGCAGGGCATGGTTAGGGGTCCTTGGATGAAGGAATTAGTCGACAGGCTTTGTCTTCTCAGCAGATCAGAGGTCATTTAACAAATCTGACCTCACAGATCAAAGATAACAAAGGCCTGTGGGGCCCATGTGCTTCCTCCCAGGTACTCTCCCATGAAAGGTGTACCAGACCCTGTGGGAGACACCTGGCTGCTTCCTGGGCCTCGGGCTGTTGACGGTTCCTAGATTCAAAGTCCATGTTCAGCCCCAAACAGACCGCCGGTCTCCAACCCTAGCCTGATGGTGGCTCAGTGAGCAGTTTATTCACTAACGTGGTAACTTTACCAGCTGATCATTGTTCTAGCCAAGCAGTAACTACATATTTTAAACCCAAGTTTTCTTCCTAAAAAAGGGATGAAAGAATTCCATGCCTGATTTCCCACATCACTTTAAATTCCTGCCAGCTCTCTGTCTTTTCCACTGTTTTCAGAAACCATCACAAGCATCTCTGGCTGAAAACTGACATCAAATACATCTACGCCTGCAATTTGAATCAGAGCAAAACATCCCTGTGCACTGTCCCCGAAGAGTTAATTATTACTGTTTGCACCGTCTGCTTTCTGCGGGCATTTTCTTGATCAGCAGTGTCTCTTACCCTGAAGACAAATCATCCTTCGAGTGTGATGTGGATGTTCTGTTTTCTCCTCTGAGATACTATGTCAATCTTGGATTCCCTGTACTGTTTTTTTTTTTTTTTCTCTTTTAAGAAACTAGCAAAACAAATATCAGAGAGTAGTTCTCCACCCTCATTGTCTTCACCCTCATTGTCCCGTCTGAATCTCATCTGAAGGCAGGAGGAGACCAATGTGCCAGCTCACAGTCAGGCTGAGAAAAGAACTTTCTCTTGTTCTATTCAGGCCTTCACCTGATGGGATGAGGCCCACCACTCTGGGAGGGCAATCTGCTTACTCCGTCTTCTGACGCAAATGTGAATCTCACCCGGACACCCTCACAGACACTTCCAGAAGTCGTGCTTTTCCTGTCTGGGGTTCTGTGATCCAGCACAGGTGACATCATACATCTACAGGTCAGGCAGCAGGACACAGGTGGGTCCAGCTCTCCACGAGCCCTCAGGAGCCCTGGCGTCCTTGCTACCCCTCCAGTGTCTTTCTCACTTGGGCATTTGATTATAAAGCCCTCAATATGCTGATGCTTGGTGATTCAGCCAAGGGTGCCCTTGTGCAGTCTGTGGGGCAGGTCCTCTGGCCCTTCAACTTGGTCAGTGATGAACTGAGGGGGATCCCTGGGCCCCTGAGCCCTCAGGCCATGGGCAGACACATGGGGCTGGACCACATTTGGGGTGCCCCAAAGGGAACTCAGTGGATGTTCAGAGCCCAGGCCTCCCTGGGGATGTGGTTCTTCAGGTGGGGTGGGAGGGACCCCAGGTGAGGCACTGAGGATCCCTGGCATGGCCCACTTCTATCTTTGGAGTCCTGGGCTCCTGTGGAGAACTTGGATGCCCCAGGAGATGCCCACAGAGTATCACATGAATGCAGAGATGCTGCCCATGGCTCCTCCACGGCTCCTCCCACAAGCCCTGTGGCTGGAAGCTGTCACTCACACCCATCTGCCTCCCTTCACTCCTCGGTGCTTCTGAAACCATGTCCAGGCAGACATGCCCTCTCCATTCTCAGGAGGGCCCGCACAGCTTTCCCCTCACCCAGAGGCACCCCCCGACCCTGTCCTCATGCACATGGCCCCTGACACAGCAGAAGTGAAGTGGCTGAAAGTCATCGCCTGTCCCCACCCTGGGCCGGCATGCTCAGGGATTCCCAGGCACCTCTTTCTGCCCCGTCTGTCCAGGCTCCAGGGGCCCTGCGTCATCACTGTCCTGGGGGACGCAGGAGACAGAAAGGAGCCCCGCTGGCTTTTCTGTCCCATCCTGTCCTGAGCAGGTGCCCGGCACCCAGGAGCCTCCCTCCCGGCCCCACAAACCTCTCCTGCCTGCTTCGAGAGAGACGAGACCCCACAGCATCAGTGCACCCGAGCTCCCGGTAAACAGGACAGACGGAGCTGATGCCGCACGGCTTCCTCAGATTAAATGTATCTCGTCCTCAGATTTATACGGCACTTTATGGCTCCTGCAAATGACTGCCTCAGCCCTGCAAAGTAATTCCACCCTGTCATATTTGTCTTTGGAAATTGTAACAAATTACGGTGATTTATAACCTCAGACTCGACTCTCCCGTTTCTCCCCAGACGGCTGTGCCGCTGGGGGCCAGGCCCCACCGTCCATTTGTTCCATGTGAGGTGACAGGGAGGCATGTTTCATCTCCCTGCTGACACGTGCTTCCCTTTGAGGGGAACCTGTCATCATCACTCACGCTGTCACTGCACCTCTTGGGTTTTGAGCTGCCTGGGCACGGCTCACCTGCGCCTCCTGATGAGGTGCGACGTCCCCCCACGCTGGATGGATGGTGCGTCCACGGTCTCCTCGTCTCCAGCTCTGGCCCCACAAGCCCTGCTCTGTCCCACGGGAGGAGGCCAGTGTGGGGCCGTGGCCACAGGTCCAGGCCTCCTGCAGTGGACACACACCTCCCACCAAGGCCTCTAGTCTCCTGACCCCACTGGAAGTAAGTGCCCCTTCACCCTCGGATTCCAGGACGATCTGGAATCCTGGCCTCTAAGAGTAGGAAGAAAATGGACTTGCAGGAGACCTGAGAGCACAAGGCCTGTGGGGAGCTTCCGGCTGAACGGCAGCCCCGAATTCAGATGATGGTGTCAGGAGGGGATTTCTGCCACTTCTGGGAGGTGATGAGGTCATGAAGGTGGAGCCCCCAGGAAGGGATCAGGTCCTTCTGAAGAGACTGCAGAGAGCCCCCTGTTCCTCTCTCAGGTAAGGACACGGAAAGAAGATGTGCCTGGGAGCAGAAGAGAAGCCCAGAAAGAAAGGACAAATGCTTATCAAATGCTCCCTTTGGGGTCAGGGGAGAAGAGAACAGCTGAGGGCAGTGAGGACGTGCTGGGAGCTTTATCCTAGAAATGCAGGCACCGCCAAGAGGACCTGGGGATGCACTGCTGGCCAGGCCATGGACATGGGAGCTGGGAGTAGGCCGAGGGAATCCTCTGGGCTCAGGGTGCCTGGCCAGCAGAGCCCCCTCTGCTGGCTGATCAGACTCTGAGGGTCACACACACCTGCCTGGAGGTACCACCCCTTACATGGCAGCAAGACCTGGCCCAGACAGGCCTCTGCCTTCTGAGCCAGTCCTTCCAGGGGCCACAGAAAAGAGGCGGCCCTCATGGGACATGCTCGCTGACCAGCAGCCTCATACTGCCCTGCCCTGTCCAGCCTCCACTTTGCAGGACATCAGGTTCAGCTGCCCCAAGGCCGGGGTGTGAGGTATCCAGGATGACTCTCAGAGAACTGGCCCTTTTTCTCTAAAAATGAGAGAAAGGCAAAACTGAGAGTGGGGTGGACATGGTGAGGCTGCAGATTGTGGGTCCTGCCATGACCCCACCCCTGACCTGGGAACTGGCTCCAGCCTCTCCTCACTAGGGGGTGTGAAGCCACTCAGCCCTGGCGACAATCCTGTGATTATTTACAGGGCTGGGATCAAATGTGTATTTTATGTGACGAGTAGGAAGTGTCAGAATGAGCCACATACAAAGTGGTGACAAAAGAAATCATTTCAATAGAATTACATAATGTACAACAAATCATTGAAACAGCCACATTAAGCACGATTTGCAGGCAACATAACATTATACAATTTTTGACACTCTGCAGAGAGGTATTAGGTCTGAAGTAACTAGGTTGAGAAAGCAATTTGCAGAATTTCTGTTCTTTTAGCTGGTTTGAAAGCAGTGATTTTTTTTTTTTTTTTTTGTGGCTGACAAGTGAACAAAAAACAATAATTGAATAGCACCATTTCACCCGGAAGGCAGACTGATAATTAGAGGTGGAGCAGACAGTGGGATGTTATCTCAACAGTGGCAGCTCAGAGTCCTTTTCAGCTGAGAACTGAATCCAGGCCCCTGTTCTCAACAAGGAGGAGAGGAGTGTGTGTTCCTTTCCTCATTCCTGGTGGCCTCTGTTCTCCTGTCCTGAGGGCAGGCCCACAGGCCCTACTTGGGAAGGGATGTCCAAGGATGTCCCTGGGGATAGAGGATTTCTCTGGAGTCAACAGAGGCAGAAATGTACGGTCAGTAAACCAGCTTATGCCACTGGGACCTCCAGGAAATCTCCTCTGAGACTCCTTGCAGAATGTTCCACTGGACAAGATTCTCCCTGCACATCTTAGGAGGTGGGGCCCAGCCCAGACATGGTTTAGACCTGGCATCCAGGCTCGCAGGTTTCCAAGGCTGGCGCTTGGTCCTGGATGGTTGAGGCGGTGGAGACGAGGCTGCATGGAGACTGCAGTCTTGCCCTGTTTGGCTGGTGGTACAGGTGGGTGCACAGGAAGGAATGTTCCCCAGCCCCATCACATTCTTAGCCCCAGAAACATGAATCAGGTACAGGACCCTGAAGAGCTGATGCCCAAGGCCCTCTGCCCTCCTTTCCCCGCCCCCACCAGCCATGCCAGGTCCTTCAAGACCCAAAGGAGGGCATCTATGAGGTGGATGGATCCTGGGGCCTGGTGTGATTAGTGCGCTGGGAGCACGGTTTAAAATAGTTCCTCCTCCCCGTGCAACTCGCAGACAAAAAGCCTGCTATTTAGTATTCCATTTTCAATAGCTCATTGTATCTAAAAAGAGATCAATTAAAGCTCTCACGAACCTCTCAGACTTAATGGGAGGACAATTTAGACATCACAGCACCGACAATGTCATTCTAGTTGCATTTATTGTTTTGGAACTATTTGCATCTCCTGTAGAGCCTCTGCAGATGAGCGGATTCACACGGCAAAAGAAACGTTTGCATCCGAAGGAAGATAAATTGTCACTGACTTCATTCTTCAACGGATGAAGGGAGCCTTTGAAACGGGAAGCACTCTGACAAATGATGTGGTGAAACACCAATGCCTGATGCTCTGGGTGATGGGTGCTTTATTCACCTCCCACCCTGCGTCCTGTGGGAAGAGGGCCGATAACTTCTGAGCCCAGAGGGTGTGCAGCCGTGGCTTCTATGCAGAGTGGGGCTTGCGTCACAGAGATCAAGCTGGTCCCATCCAAGTGGACTTTGTTTCTATCTTAGGAACTTCTATCTTTCAAAAAGGGGCTTCTCGGTGTTTCTGAGAACCCACGAATAGCTGTTGTTGAAAGCAAGACTTGAAAGCACACAGAGTTCATGCTGAGGGGCTGTTTTCTGTGTGGACAGCGGAGCAGGCCTGCGGGGGGTGGGGGTTGGATCAGGGCAGATCCCACTGTCCCCGCTCAGCATGCCCCAGGGGCTCCAAAGGAGCGGGATGTGCAGCTAAGATGTGGGCCACGCCGGCCACATCGCCAGTGTGATACTGGACAGGGCAGAGCGAGCTGTCTTGTCTGAGGAAGCCGAGCGTCAGCACCCTGGACAGCGCACTGCGCAGCCCGGCAAGCGGCCGGGCATTCTCCAAGGTGTCCCGGGCACCCTTGGCCTTGGCTGTGCCATCCCATTCTCTGTGAGCTCTATCTGCCAGCTGGGCTACACTGAGAGAACACGCCAAGGCACTGGATTTGTTTTCCTTTCTCCTGTCTCTGAGCAAGTCTCCACGCTCCCGTCTTGGTTGCTTTGTTCTCCCTGAATTTCCTGGAAGTGCTGACCTCAAAGAACTGCAGAGATGCCTTCCTTCCTGTTCCTTAGCTTGTGACAGAGAGCACCAGCAGTTATCTAAGAAGCTCCGTTTTTCAAGGCCACTGTACTAATTTATCTGGCTCTGAAACCTCGGCGGCACCACATGTCTTTGGAAACCAAGAAAAATGCGGAAGACATTTTTGCTGCTAAAAACTGTGGAAGGGACGTCAGCTTTCTGGCTGGTTACAGCTGAGTGGCTCATGTGGGTGACACACCCTGCTTCCCAGAGACCTGGAGGCACCAGTCCATCCAGTGGCTTTGGGGTTAAGTGACTTGATTGTAGGGGAAGGTTGCAGAGCCCACAGAGGTGGTGGAGACTTTGGGGAGCATGTGGCAGTTACCCTGACTCCACAGAGGGGAAAACCCAGACCACAGGCTCCCTCCCCTGGAAAGAACGAGGCTAGAAGGCAGCAGAGCTAGGGCTCCCAGCACAGCCTTCTACCTGGACATCATGTGCTTGGGGCAGCCGCTTGGGCCATGACCAGATGAAGTGGTGCAGAATTCAGAGACTTCAGCATATGGTGCTTTTAAAGCATGAAAATGGTGGGAGAGTGCTGTGCTGTGGCCTGAGTTATGCTCCTCAGATTCACATGTGAAGTCCTGACCCCAGGACCCCAGAGGTGACTGCATTTGGACATGGGCCTTTATGGAGGGGATAAACGAATCATGATGTCATGTGAGGTCAAGACGATCAGTCTCCTGATCCCATGTGACTGGGGTCTTTATGAGAAAGGAGGTGAGGACACAGACACACACAGAGGGATGACCACAGGAGGACACAGGGGAAGGTGGTGTCCATGCCCGAGAAGGAGGGCTCTGGAGGAGCCAGCCTGCTGCCCTGGATATCAGGCATCCAGTCTCCAGGGCTGGGCAGTGATGAACACCTGCTACTTAAACCACCAGACTGCGCCCAGTGCTGCCCTGGGTCAGTGGGCGTGGTGTAAAAGCCCCACTGCAAAATGGAGAGTGGACAGCAGAGCAGACCCTAATCTTGGCTAGGGGGCTGAGCAAACAATGTCAAGCACCCTGAGGGAGGCCGAGTGTGGTGGGCTTCTGCCCCGGCCCTCGTGTGGCCCTTCATCACCAGAATGCTGGGGGTCTCCTGGTGGGGGTGTGCAGCCCCTTGCCCGTGTTCGCCCTCTCTGAGCAGTGGGACCCATCACTGTGACACAGCAGCACATCTAGGGTGCACTCTGAGAGCGGGGGAGGCAGACCCACATGTCACCTGTGCACCCCATGTGACCTCCCGGGCTGGGGAGCAATGGGTGCAGGGAGCAGTGGGTGGTCTGCTCTGCACTGGGTCAGGGTCCTACAGGTAAGGGTCAGAGGACATCTTTCTTACACTGACAACTAAATCTATGAGGAAGGAGGACAGACGTTCAGCCTCACTAGGGTGCCAGCTTGGGTGGGACCTCAGCCAGGCCTGGCCCAGGGAAATGGGGAAGGGGACCCCCAGGTCTCCACAGGCACTTTCTCATTTCCTGTCTGCTTTGTTTTTTGTTTCCTATGGAATCAAACTATTAATTAATTCATTGATGTGGTCACTCATTCAGCAAATGCTTGTAAGATGTTTTGAGGCAGAAACTGTACACCAGCCTCACAGACTGTGCCCATTGTATCTGGAAGGTTCTGGGCTGAGATGGGGCAGCTGGCTGGGGCACAGGATCTGGGGTGGGGACACTCCTACCACCACGAGGAGACAGCCCAGCCCTGGCAAGCTTCTCTCACTGCCACCAGACACCAGGTGGCTGTTAATGTTGGGAAATTACTGTTTTAATCATTAATTACCAAATAAATGTCACTTTGCTGGTACAATATATGCAGTGATTTCTGTCATAAATTGACATCTGTAAGTCATAAATTGCTTAGCTTTAGCTGCTTTTAATTGCTGCGTTTTCCCAAGCTGCACGGCACATGCATTTTGGATTCGGTTCAAACTCCGCTGTTTCCGGCGCCTCTGAGAACTGCCCTCGTATCACGCCAACGCTGGATTCCGCGGGGTCACTGGAGTGAGAGAGGCCTCTGGCCTGACCCAGGAGGGCGGGCTCAGCAAGCAGGAAGAGCATGCCTCATCAGAGAGGTGATTCCAGCCTTGAAGGAAGTGTGGTTCCCACCAGGAAAATGGAAATCAAAAGGAAGGGCGCGCTAATAGGCCCTAGGCATCCGCATTGCTCAGAAACATCTCGTTCCTTCTGTTTGATTTCAAAGAAGCTATTCCTGGAGGAGTCACAGTCCTTTCTGCCTAGAGGCCTAAAAATACACGTGTTGAGAGGGAGATGTAGTGGGTCAGAGAGAAAGAAGGCATTGGAGCCAGGCTGAAAAGCTCACAGCTTCTCCTTCCCTGCACTGACGATCACAGGTGTGAGCACCCAGTCCCCACATGCATGCCCAGCTCATCTGCAGGTGAGGTCCATGCTCCCTGAGGACGGGAGAACTCTGGAACTAGAGGAATGACAGCAGAGGTGCCCTGAAGCCCGTGACCTCCCTGGGTGCCCAGGAGGGCCTGCCTCTGGCCGGCCTTCCCCTCTCTGTCTTGCAGGGCAGGCCTGTCTCCGGGTCCCCACCTGCTCGCTCTGTCCCAGCCCAGGCCTCTGTGATTCTGGCCACATCTGGTTTTCTCTAATCTTCCCAGCCCTTCCCTTGCCCACAGAACCAGCTCTCTGTGCTCATCTCTTTGAATCTATGGAGGAGCCTTTGTTCTCTGATGGGGACCTGTCGGGAGACACCACATCTATCTTCCCAGTTGGAACTGGAGCTGAAGAGAACTCAGACATCTGCTGGCTCTGGGTGCTCTACACCCTGCATACCAGCCTCCCTGCTATGACCTGCACACCTCCCCACCCCCACTCCCTGCAATCACCCCAGTTCCACTGGCTCCTGGCCCGGGGGAACCCCAGGCCTGGCCTTCGCCCTGCTCCACTCCCCAGCCTCCCCACCACGTGTCCACCCAGGGCCGCAGCCCAGCTGTCCCAGGTCCGGCAGGATGGCCGGTGGATGGGCCGCACAGCTCTAACAGAGCATGTCAGACCTGGTCTGTTGCCCAGTCATCCTTCTAAGGAAAAGTGAGGCAAACACTGTTTGGGAGATGCTAAAGGAACCACCTGTGTGTTTTGGTGAGCATGCGGGCTGGCCTGCTTGTCCTGGGAGAAAAGGAGGTTCTGGCCCTGGCTGTGAGAGCACCTGTTCTTACACCAGCTGCTGTGGTGGTTCTCGTGACCCCAGCAACCGCATTTCCATCTCTGTCTAACTGTTCTCGAGGATAAGCCAGGAATCCAGCCTCTTTGCACAGGGTGGTCCAAGAATGATGGAGTTGAAGACTTTCAATACTTTTGTAATGTTATTTCTCCTCCTGGTTGAGACTAGTCTGGAAAAAGCCCAGAAGGGCCCTGGGCATGTGTGCAGGGCCATTGGACCTCTTGCTGTTGATGCGTCAGATTGACTTCCTTTACGTGGAGCCCTCAGCCTTGGTCCCTGTGACTAGGGGACCAGCCCCCTGGTTTCCTGGGGACTGCCACATCTACACGTCTGGTGCCTCTGCACTTGGCTTCCGTAGGGATCTTAATTTCTTTCCCCAGTTGCTGCCCTAAAGGCCAGGTCCTGTGAAGTCCTGGTTGCTCCCCTTGGTCACTGCTCAATGCAAGAGAGTCAGATCCTGGGGGATATAGAGGATACAGGGCCGGGAGTTAGGGGAGATGAGAATAAAGCACACCCGTCAGTAGTATCTGGTCGTCATGCGTCTCAGTGATGTTTACTCTTGACAGCATATGGCTGATTCGACTGGAGGAAACACACCTCTGACTATTATTTAAAACTAAAGCCACTTTGGAGATAATTTGCATCCTAAACAGAGAGTTGAAGTTGCACACTCTTTACTTTTACATGTTCTATATAGAATCTCTCTGCATACTCTATATACAACCATTTTAACGATAAAGTCTTAATTTACACTACTGCTATCTGTTCTTGTTTTAAATTGCTTCCAAAAAAACTGTTTTCTTTTAAATTCTAAAACGAAGCTAAAGTGATTTTTATGAACATATAATGATGTGGCTATGATTGACTCAAAAGCAATAAGAAAACCAGACACAATACATAAATATAAAACACTCCTTTCAGAAAAGAAGATAAAATTCAGGGTGAGAGGAATAGAATTCAAGTCAGAATTCTCTTCAGTTTAGACTTCAGGGCAGACNATAATGATGTGGCTATGATTGACTCAAAAGCAATAAGAAAACCAGACACAATACATAAATATAAAACACTCCTTTCAGAAAAGAAGATAAAATTCAGGGTGAGAGGAATAGAATTCAAGTCAGAATTCTCTTCAGTTTAGACTTCAGGGCAGACATGGGGAACTGAAGAGCTTTACAAAGTGAAGGGCTACCTGCTCCCATTAATTCCAGTGATGGTAGATGCTGGGCTTGAGTGCCTTTGACAATCACAGGAAGTCTACGGGTCCTGTCCTGAGAAAGATAAACCTGCTGACAGTCTCCTGTGCTTGCACGGAAGGTGGTGGTCTGACCTGAAACCACCCATTCTCCTGTTGAGACTCCTGACACAGCCTGCTGCATCTGGACTGTTTCTCCCAATGGGCCTTAAACCTGGACACATTTGATTCTTAACACACTAGATGAGATAGAGAGAGAGACTGAGGCAGAGGGAGAGAAGGAGAGACAGAGAGAAAAGGAAAGACAGAGAGAGGGAGCGACAGGGAGATACAGAGACAGGCAGAGAGGGGGAGAGGCAGAGAGAGACACAGAGAGGAGAGACACAGAGAGAAGGAGAGACACAGAGAGAGGNCTAGTTTACATTCCCACCAACAGTGTAAGAGGGTTCCCCTTTCTCCACACCCCCTCCAGCATTTATTGCTTGCAGACTTTTGGATCGCAGCCATTCTGACTGGTGTGAAATGGTACCTCATTGTGGTTTTGATTTGCATTTCTCTGATGATGAGTGATGTTGAGCATCTTTTCATGTGTTTGTTAGCCATCCGTATGTCTTCTTTGGAGAAATGTCTATTGAGTTCTTTGGCCCATTTTTTGATTGGGTCGTTTATTTTTCTGGAGTTGAGCTGTATAAGTCGCTTGTATATTTTTGAGATTAGTTGTTTGTCAGTTGCTTCGTTTGCTATTGTTTTCTCCCATTCAGAAGGCTGTCTTTTCACCTTACTTATAGTTTCCTTTGTTATGGCATTTTTATCTTTGCTATCTAAGTTGTAGCTATGAAAGTCTCTCCCTTTTTAATATTATCTATATCCTCCTTAGATAATATTGAAAATGGAGAGACTATATCCCCCTTCAGAGAAGGCAATGGCACCCCACTCCAGTACTCTTGCCTGGAAAATCCCATGGACGGAGGAGCCTGGTGGGCTGCAGTCCATGGAGTTGCTAAGAGTTGGACACGATTGAGAAACTTCACTTTCACTTTTCAGTTTCATGCATTGGAGAAGGAAATGGCAACTCACTCCAGTGTTCTTGCCTGGAGAATCCCAGGGACGAAGGAGCATGGTGGGCTGCCGTCTATGGGGTCGTGACACAACTGAAGCACCTTAGCAGCATCAGCAGCATATCCTCCTTATTATTTGTTTATCAATTTTACCAGAACATGAAAACCTTATTAGTTCTGTTTTTTGGGAGAACACTTTATTAATTTACCTCATGCTGTCTTTGTTTTTCGTTTCATTAATTTCTGATCCTGTCTTTATATCTTGTTTTTATATTTTAATATATTTACTTAGAGTTTTAAAAAAATTCCATTAAAATTGAAAATTTAACTTCAGTCATCTTTTCCAAATATGTTCACTTAAGTTTAAAAACACTCCTCAAATCTGGCTGCTGATACAGGATCTCCAGTGACATTTAAATTTCAGATAAACAGAAATATTTCTTTAAAAAAAAGCCTCAAATTAGCATTTTCAGAACATGATACATGCTTGAACATGTCATATTGGTATTCAGTTTTATGCTAGATACATTCATTATAAACATATTTTAAATTTTATGAATTATGAATGAACTTGTATGAATGATGAATATGAATTAAATACAGATGTGAATAAAATGTAAATATAAGATTTTAATATTAATGAACTATAAATGTATTTTATATAGTATAATGGAATATACTATATATTGATGGAATATATTGTATAAGTTATATTTGTATATAGTGCTTTTATATATTTACATGATGAATACTCATATTCATTATATGAGGTTTTAAAGCTTTGTAACAGCAGAATGTATAAAAAGATATTCAGTTAAAGCTCATTTTCATCACCTTATCCTGATATGCTTGGTTACCTATCCATATATACACTATTTTTCCATTATTTTAATGCATTTTTAGGCATATGTATAATTAGATGATAAATTTTCATCTTTTTCTAAACAGAAATGATGTATGCACTGGTTTGCATCTTTCTTACTATAAATATATAGCATAATGGAAAAATTTCTATGTCAATACACAAAAAACTAACTTTATTTTTAAAATAGATGTAAGGTATTCTACAGAATGGAACTTCTGTTGAATAGAGCAGTCTTCTATTGAAAAACATTGCACTTCATGACTTTTGCTATTACAAGCAATGCTGAAAAGAATGACTTTAAATGAATATTACTTCACAGATTTATTCACATACCACAGATTGGGAGAAAATATTTGATTTTCAAATATCAAATATTTGATAAAAGACTTGGATCAAAATATACAAAGAGTTCTTACAACTCAGTAGGAAGACAAGCAACCTGGAACTTCCTTATCAGTCCAGTGGTTAAAACTTCAGGTTTCTCATGCAAGGGGCATGGGTTCAATATCTGGTGGGGGAACTAAGAACCATGCATGCCATGTAGTGCAAAAAAAAAAAAAAAAAAAAGACAAGCAACCCAATGAAAAAAGGGCAAATTATTTGAATAGAAATTTCACCAAAGAAGATATACAAACAGATGATAAACATAGGAAAAGATGCTCAATATCATTCATCATTAGGGAAATACCAATTAAACCCATAANGTAGTGCAAAAAAAAAAAAAAGACAAGCAACCCAATGAAAAATGGGCGAATTATTTGAATAGAAATTTCACCAAAGAAGATATACAAACAGATGATAAACATAGGAAAAGATGCTCAATATCATTCATCATTAGGGAAATACCAATTAAACCCATAATCAGGAGCCCTCACACACTCATCAGAATGGCCATAATAAAAAAAGAGTCAAAATTCAAGTATTGGTGAATATGTGACGAAGCTGGACCCTTTACACATTGTTGGTGGGACTAATATGGTACAGATTTAGAGAGCAGCTCTATAGGTACCATACAACTCAACAACTCCACTTTAGGCACAAAGAATGAAAACATATGTCTCACAATGACATGGAAACAACCCAAATGTTCAACTGGTGAAGGAAAAACTGAATGTAATATATCCATGTGATGGAATACTATTTGCCATAAAAAGGAGCAATCTTCTAATAACTGCTACAACATGAATGAACCTCAAAAATATTATGCCAAATAAAATAAGTTAGACACAAATACATATATGTTTCCATTTGTATGAAATGTCCAGAAAAAGCAAATTTATAGAGAAGGAAAAGAGATCAGTGTTCGTACTGGAGGCGAGGGAATGAAAGTGGTGACTGACTGCCAATGGTCATCAGAAAAATATTTGGGGTGATGGAAATGTTCTAAAATGGATTATAGTGGTGATTGGATAGCTCTGTTAACTTATTTGAGTGTATTCAATGGTACAATTAAAACTTGTGAATTTTATAATAGTTAAATTATATCTCAATAAAACTGTTAAAATTATAAGTTGTTTTACACTTTGATCTTTTAAGTTCACTAATCTTAGTTCTTTGAAATAGACACAACCCTTTTGATCTTATCTTTGAAAGCATGTACCACTTGCTTGTTCCTCAGAGTATAAATGAAAGGATTCATTACGGGGGCAATTGACGTTGTTAGCACTGACACCGCTTTATTCATAGCAACCGCTTCTTTTGCATGTAGTTTGATGTAGATGAAAATGCAGCTTCCATAAGTGATAGAAACCACAATTATATGGGAAGAACATGTAGAAAAAGCCTTTTTCCTTTGCTGGACAGAAGGGAATCTGAGAATGGTCCTGATGATGTATGTATAGGACATGATTACACACACCAAGGTGAAAATGAGTCTCAACACAGTCAGGACCAAGAAGAATCACTCTAGGAACTCTGTGTCTGAGCAAGTAATCTTCAGGATGGGAGCAGCATCACAGCCAAAATGATATTAGAGTCACAAAACTCAACCTCAAAGCCCATGGCAAATGGTGGGATGATGACGATTAGAGCAATCATGCAACAGCCAATGAGGAACTTGATGCAGACCATGTTGCTCATGATGGTCGTGTAATGCAGGGGTTTGCAGATGGCCACATACCGGTCATAGGACATGGCCATCAGGAGGAAAAACTCAGTCACACCCAGGACAGTAAGAAAAAATAATTGAGTGGCACAAACATTATAGGTAACTGTATTGTCCCCAGAAGCAAGGTATACAGGTATCTGGGAATACAGACAGTGGTAAAAGAGGCTTCTAAAATGAAGAAATTCTGGAGAAAGAAATACATAGGTATTTTAAGGTGAGAATCTATAAAGGTGAGGGTGATGATTGTCAGGTTCCCAATCACACTCAGCAGATAGATAGGTGATGAACAAAAAGATAAAAAGCAGAATCTGTAAATTCGGGTCATCTGTCAGTCGCACCAGGATGAATGTTGTTAACACAGTGTAATTTTTCATCACTGACCTCTGACTTCTGCACCTTTCGTTGGTTAAAATAACGTAGAAACTGGATATGAGTAGGGTTCAGATGGCTTAAAAATGCGAGTAGAGTAAGAATGCCAGGCAAGACAATATAATTTTATTTGATAACGTGATTGCATTGGTGACTCATGCTCCTCCAAGATTCATACAATAGTGTGGCCAAAAGCTGGTATTAAACATTCTTATCATTATACTTATAAGTCTGTGGTACAAGGACTCCCAGATAAAGCCCTCTAGAGAATGAATCTCTTCAAGATGACATTAGTCATGTAGAAAAGGAAAAAATAAAGGCAAAAGCATTATTTATCATGAATCATATAAAGACACCAGAGAGGCAGCGCAACACATTGGCTTGGGGCATGGATTCTGGAGCTTGACTCTCTGGGCTCAAATTATGATTATTTAGCACATGACTTTAGGCAAACTATTAATCTCTGTGTATCATTTTCTTCATGTAGAAGAATTATTCCATGGAGAATAACTGAATTTATTGCATAGTGTTAAAGGAATAAATGAGTCAATATGTTTAAACCACTTAGAAAATTATCTGAAATATAATCAACACCATATATGATTATGTTATTATTATTATTCTATACAAGACTTCAAAATGAATGCCAATAGGTCATAAATACTGTGTATCTTCTTTCATGGAATGTAAACAGAGTTGTTATAATGAAAGGTGGGATGTTCCTAGAGCTTTTTCTATCACTCTCTGTCTTTTCTGAATTCCACAGTCAAACATGCTCATTTAACAATTGCAAAAAAAAAAAAGAAAAAGAAAAAAAAGATTGCTTTTCTACTCTCTTTACTTTCAAAACTAGAAAAAACAAAACGAGGCAACTTCTACATATTAACCAGAATGCTCTTTTAAGCTGATACATTGAACTGTGTCATTTCCTGGTTTCAGTTCCTTCCATGGTTTCCTTCTGAACTTGGAATTAAAGCGAAATTCTCACTTTGGCCTGAAAATTCCCACGTGACCTGGCTCCCTTATCTCTCTCCAACCTCAGTTTTTCTACTTTTTCTCTCACTTGACAGGTCCCATTTAGCATGCCCTTTTTTAGTTCCTCCAGCTTCAGAGAGGAGGTCCTATGCTATCCTAAACAAACCCGTGAACTTGAGGTTTTCAGAACATCACTGTTTATCTTATGGCACACCATTGCTATTCACAATTATGTATTTTCTTTTAAACTTCTTCATCTTTGCTCTCTTACCCCACTGCAAGACCCACAAGAACACAGATCATGTTTGTTTTGCTCACTATTCTCAGTGGATTGTTTTGCAACATACCTGGCACTCAGGAAGAGTTAAATAAATATTTTTCAGGTCAATAAGAAGGACCAAGCATTTCATACATGGAAATAAGTTGGCTGATTTCCCTTTAATTGAAATATCATTCATCTATTTCCATATAGTCTTACTTACCTCCCATAATGCCTTGAAGCTTATTGAAGCTATTTTTGGCATCAAGGGTAAAGAGATCACTTTTACCTGAGTCCCCTCAACTGACGTGGGTGTAGGCTCGCTCAGTTGCTAAGTGTTGTCTGGCTCTTTGTGACCCCATGGATTGTAGCCCACCAGGTTCCTATCATGGGATTTATCAGGCAAGAACACTGGAGTGGATTGCCATTTCCTCCCTCAAGGGATCTCCCCAACCCAGGGATTGAACCTCTCCCATGGCTCCTGCATTGGCAGGCAAATTTTTTACCATTGAGCCGCCTGGGTAGCCCCTCTCCTCAACTGACACCAAGTGTCTTGGCCTTGGCCCAAGAGTAAATCAGACAAAAGTTTTTACATTATTATAGATTAATGTGCAGAAATGTTTTGTGGAAATGAGCTGCTATAGGACTGAATTCTGTTCCAGCCCTTGAGTCTACCCCCATTCCCAATTCTTCTCTAGGAGATTGGCTGAGACTTCAGGAAAGGTAATTCCTGAATAGGCAGAGTTCAGTTACCTGGGTCATTTTGTAAATGGTGATGGTGAAGGACTGAGGTATTGGAATCAGTCAGATTAGGGTAATGATCTAGGTAATGAGCCAAATAATGGATCTGCCGCCCTCAGCTTTCTTTATTTCATCACCCCAAAAGTGCAGATATTAACATCATGTGCCTCATTGAATTATGGTGAGAATTAAGTAAGATTAAACCCAAGGTTCTTAGCATAGTTTTAGGGACATTATTAATACTAAATAAAGCCTGAGTATTTTTGCTCTTCTTTTTCCCTTAAAAAGGAGTTGTGTGTGCTAAGTGCTTTCTCTCTTTGGTTTTGTTTGTTTTTGGCTGTGCTGTGTCTTCACTGCAGCCTGCAGGCTTCTCTTCTTGCGGAACATGGGCTTTGGAATACACAGGCTCACTAGTTGGTGGCTCTCAGGCCTCTCTAGTTGTGGCATGTAGGCTTAGTTGCCCTGTGGCATGGGGGATCTTGGGCTTCTCTGGTGGGTCAGTGGTAAAGAATCCACCTGCCAACGCAGGAGACCTGGGTTTGATCCCTGAATTGGGAAAATCCCCTGGAGAAGGAAATGGCAACTCACTCCAGTACAGTCCTCTTGCCTGGGAAGCCCGATGGACAGAGGAGCGTGGCGAGTTGCAAAAGAGTCAGACATGACTTAGCAACTAAACAGCAATGACATATGGGCTCTTTCTTCCCTTACCAGGGGTTGAACCTGCATTCCCTGCATTAGAAGGCAAATTCTCAACCACTGGACCTCCAGCGAAATCTCCTACTTTCCCTCTTTGGTTAAGTGAAGTTTGGTACCCTTTCCATTCTTTCCTTCACTGTGATCATAGTTCTACCCTCCTTAATTTATTTCCCAGACTTCCATAAACTTTTCTATCCATTTTTATTTTGAGGACTTCTGGAATCTCACAAGTAGTGCTTCCTTGGAAAGTCTAATTATTAATAGAGCTCTTCATATATGTAGCACACAGTATGATCCCTTCTTTCCAAGAGAGAAAGAAGTACTTAGGTTTGTCATTTACTGTTTGCAGTTTGTGGCATAACATGCTGACCATATTTCTTAATCCATTCACCTCTTTTTGAACTCACTCTACAAATGCACATAACTTTAAGTTATCTTCTGGACTTGTCNCAGAGAGAGACACAGAGAGGAGAGACACAGAGAGAAGGAGAGACACAGAGAGAGGGAGAAACGGAGAGACAAAGACAGAGAGATGGAGAAAGAGGGAGAGACACAGAGAGAGGGAGAGGCAGAGAGATACAGAGACAGGCAGAGAGACACAGAGAGATTCAGAGACTGGCAGAGAGACACAGAGAGAGGGAGAAATGGAGAGACAGAGACAGAGAGACAGAGAAAGAGGGAGAGACACAGAGAGATACGGACAGACACAGGTAGAGAGAGGAAGAGACAGAGATAGAGACAGGAAGAGAGACAGAGAGAGGGAGAGAGACAGAGACACAGAGAGAGGGAGGGAAAGACAGAGAAAGGGAGAGACAGAGAGAGACAGAAATGGTGATGGAAAGACAGGGACAGAGAAGGGGAGAGACGGAGTGGGAGGCAGGAGACATGGAGCTGGGACCCAAGCCGACTGACTCCAGCGCAGTGACCCCCAGCCCGTCCGAGGGCGCCCGGTGTCCCCGCTGCACTCTGGCTGAGCCCGGGGCCTCGCAGCTGCTGGGGCGGGGTGGCGGCAGCCTCTGCCCGGGATGAGCAGCCGAGGTCTCCTTGGGCTCCCGCGTGGCCTGCTCTTCAGTTTCTACTTTCACTCTTGGCTCCATCTGGAGGCGCCCAGGAAACTTGTGTTTCCCTCAGCACCTGCCTGCTTTTGGACCTTCGAAGCGTCCATTCACTGGGTCTTCCAATCAATTGAGGACTGAATTGTCTGTGAACCTACTTCTCTAGACAGAGAAATTGTTTTCTAAGGAAATCATTTTTTTCTTTAAAACACAAAACCAAGGCTGGTTTAATAAGATACTATGCTCAAATTAATCCCGTTTCTTTATTCCAGTAAATCAGTATTGAATATTGTGGAAAAACCCTTTCTAAAAACAACTTCCAATGTGCCCCCTCTTAAGGTATGTTACACAGGAAAGACAGGTCCCCAGCTTCTTCCCCCACATGTCTGTGTGTCTCCTCCTGCCTGTGGATGCCCGCCCACACCCTGGAGCAGAGCGCAGGCACCCTCGGAGCACAGAGAGCTGCATGAACTGTTACTGAACGAAGGGAGTCCTTTTGGACATGAGACTTTTGATCTGCTCTTATTTTTTTAAAGCCTGCACCACAGTTTTTCTTTGCGGCTTCATGGAAATATGTACAATGTGCTTGCTCACAAAACCATAATTTATCTGTCAGGTTCGCTTTCTCTGGTTTTCTCCCTCTGTGAGTTCAGGGAATGAACCAGAGCCACCACCCCTTCCATCCAGAGCGGAACAGCCAGATGTGAGCGTGCTCCCGCTGAGGACTCTGGGGGCGTGGCGGTGCGTGTCCGCCGGGGGTCGAGCATGTTGACTAAGAAGCTGCGGAGCTGGGCTTGGGAATGGCTCCCCCCTCCTCCCCCCACTGTCCTGGGGGCCGGCGGGGTCCTGA
>SJYV01049899.1:1099402-1125070 GCA_006410875.1 Neotragus pygmaeus | reverse complement strand
AGGTGTGGGGAGGGCTGGCCCCTCCTTTGGGTGTAGTTGGCCATCTTCTCCTGGTGTCCCCATCTCCTCTTCTTATAAAGACCCCAGTCCTGTGGGATCAGGGCCCACCTGTGACCTCATTTCATCTTCATCACCTCCATCACCTCCTAAGTCCCATCTCTACCTGCCATCACCTTCTCGGATCCTGGGGGCGGGGCTTCCATGTGGGAACTTTGTGGGCATACCGGTCAGCTTGTCACAGGCTGTCCATGACCTGCCATGGGGAGCAGGGCGGGTAAGAGGGATGTGGGGGTGTTTTCTAGGGTGTGGGACACCCGGGGCGGTATGGACAGACAGACATGCAGTCCTGAAATGAGAAACTTCAGGCAGTCCTATTCTAACAGGGCCCTCATTTTCCCAACTTCCCTTCACAAGTTATTAAACTGAACTGGTTCTATGGGTGAATTAAGATTATTGATAGAGCAGGATGAATCAATAACAGTAAAACCTTAATAAGTAGAGCTAATTAATTCACCCCTCATGAAGCAGCTTGCCTGGGTCTGGATTTTACGAGCAGAGAAATTCTGCTGTTTTGTTTCCTAAAAAGAATTAAAACTCATACATTCCCCTGCCTGCTTAAGAAGCTGCTGTAAATCGATGGCCAGGCTGCCTGGCTTATTAAAAGGCAGAGGTGTGAGTCTGCTGTTGCATGACCAGCCACTCCTCTGGGTGGGAGAAATGACGACTCCACTGAGCCAGGGCCTGGGCCGTGCTGGGGAAACGGGGCCCCAAAGACACCAGAGCAGTGAGGAATGGGACAGAGCACGTGAGGCCCCGCTGGTCCGCGAGCCCGTCCTCGGTGCCAGCGTCTTCCTGTAGTCCTTCACCTCCTCCACCTGCGGTGTTTCCGGCCAGGTGAGGGTGGGGCCCAAAGCTCCGCCCCCGTTCCTGTGGGGGGTCCAGGCCCTTCCGACACCCGGCTCCCCGGGGCACTCCATGCAGTGGAGGGGCAGTCACCTCCGTCTGTTCCTGGAGGAGCCACCTGTGCCCCCACGGACGTGGGAGCACTGTCCTCCAGGGTCAGTGGTGTTGGAGGTGCCTTGCCTGCCTCCCTGGAAACACCCGCGCTGGGGTCTTAGGGAGACCAGGCTCTTCCAGGGGCCCTGGGGGGCCAACTAGGGATAGGATGCGTGTGCACAGAGCGGGGCGCTGTAGGGCTTATGGGCGACCCCAGGCAGGCCGGGACATGCTGGGCATCCTTCATGGGCCTCGCACGGCCCTGTGACTTCGGAGGCCATCTGGCTGAGGCCTGTCCTCACGTCCGGTCTTGGGGATGTGGCGCTCGGGGAACGCTGTCCCAGGCCACACATGAGGCTCCCTGCTGCCCCCTGGTGCTGGTGGAGGTCCTTCCCCTGAGTCTGGGACACGGTGGCCATGGGGCTGGGGGCATCTCTACCACCCCTGAGATGGGGGAGGCGGGGAATGCCCAGCATTGTGCCCTCATGGCCGGCAGGCAGGGGGTGCTCAGCTATCTAGCCGCTGTTAAGCACTCAGGTCCCCTGACCCCCTCTGGGTTGTAAGGGTGTCAGCTCAGGACCCCAGAGCTCTTACTTTGGGGTTCATGATGCTTCTCAGGAGACGGCACTTGGAAGAGCACCTGGGGCAGAGGCCACAAGCAGGCCCAGCCCACCAGCACGGGGTCACCACCACGCACGGGGACCAGCAGACAGTCTAGGCCCAGGGGTCCACCAGCACGGGGCCACCACCACGCACGGGGACCAGCAGACAGTCTAGGCCCAGGGGTCCACCCCTCCTCACAGCTCCCAGGGTGAACCCCACCCACTACAAACTGCACCGAGACACGTGCTTCCCCGAGCGACCGTGGGCTGCGGCCCAGGAGGTTCCACACGGCAGACTTCAGTGTTCTCAGATGACGGCTGGCCCAGTCTGGCCACGCCCTTGTTCTTACAGCTGATTCATGTCATTTCTGGATTTTATTAAAGAAAGATGAAGATGGGGGAATTACAGGACGCACGTAACTTGAAGTTAATAATCACTAGTAAGAAGAAGCCTGTTGGCTCCATCAGAGAGCTTGCTGATCAGCAGTGAAGGGTTCTCTCTCTGAGGACTAAATGTCCGTGTATGTATATACATAAAATGTATGTATATTTCTACATCTATAGAGATCTAGCCAAGAGCCCAGCCCAAGTGATGGATGGGAGGCTGGATGGCCACGGGAAGTGGGCTTGGCCACGTGGTTTGAGGGCCACCGTGTCCTGGATGTAAAAAACTGAACCAGTTGGTGGGACAGGAGGGAATGGCAGGAAGAAGTGAGGCCTTTCATGTGTGAAGACCCACAGGGGTGGACACTCAGAAAATGTCTGAAACAGCGCCCTGGTCCTGACTTTACCTTCCCCGTAACCACCTGGTCCCAAGGGATTAATCCACTCATTGTCCTCATCAGATAGAATAGAAACTCCCCCCACCCCCCATCATCTTTCAAGTGCAAATGGGAACCCATTTTGCCTGGAAAACCAGGAGAACAGACTTCCTTCTGAACAAATACTGGATTCCTGGTTTCCTCTTGATTATTTAATGTCACTTAAACAACACCGTCATGATTATAGAAGAGAAAAAAAAATGTGCCACACAAATTCCATTTCTATTCAAAGCATACTTTGGGTTTGTAAGTGGTTTAAAGGAATACATAAAATGGCTCCTTTATTAACTCGTTAAAATGTGAAACGATAAACAGAAATGAAATACAATGTAATGAAATCAATATATAAGTTAGATTTGTTTTTAATTATGACTTAAATTAACTAGCATATCTCCATTATGGAAGAATTAATTGCCAAAACAGAAATAAAGTCTGTAAAAGTATACTCAATTACACCAGGGAATTGCAAATTTTCTGTCTCGGCGCTCAAAAGATTTTCTCTTAAATTCTGGTTAGGATGATCATAACTACACTTATACTCATCTCTCCACCAAGAGTTCTCATCTCCTTTCTTGTTTATACATCATCTGGCTATAAAATTGGTTTTCCTATAGGCAAGGTTTTGACCTCAAAGAAATGAGTGATTTCTGGTGCAGACTTCTGAGGGTGAATTGAGCTCCTCTGACCCTCAAGGGTTCTGTCAAGAGAAGAGACTGTGCACACCTTCATCCAGAGAACAGAAAAGCTAGGTTTTGTTTTAAATACATGACTTTCTTGCTTAATTTGAAAAACAGAAATATTTGAGAAGCACTGGTCCATGGAGCTGGTGACCTTGCCCAGGGATGGTGACCTTGGCCGGGGATGGTGACCTTGCCGGGGCAGGTTTCAGGCCCCACCTCCATTCGTGGCTGCATCCCCAGCAGGTGTGAAACCATGTCCGTTAAAGCTTCCAGACAAAGAAGACCCTGGGGACCCCCCAGTTCTCTACCAGTCAGGCCGTGGACTTGCCTTTTTCCCTGAATTTTCACACTGAATGCTGCCTTTCTGTGATGTGAGGGACCAGATTCTGCAGCCGGCAGTTCCAATTAGAGCAGGTTTGGGGTTTTCTGAGGAGGGACCCCTGGCCAACTCCAAGGCTCCGATAAGCAGTTCTCTTGGGTCCCTGCCCTGAACTCAGGCTCAGAATTGACCCTGACGGACCTGGAGCTCTTCCATCTCTGTTCCCTGGGTAAGACCTGTCACTTCTCAGGATTTGGGGCTGACCGGGCATGGAAGCTCCCCAGCAGTCACCAATCGGAGTCATTTCAAGAAGATGGTAACTTCCAACTCCAGAGTCCCAAGGACCCCTCTGATCCCACTTGGCACGGCAGGTTCCTGGAATACAGTGCACCCTCCCTACAGAAATGCTTGGACCCTGGGCCTCGGCCCCCAGTGATGGCCCAGAGAGGATGAGCAGTCAGCCCTATGGTGGGTCTGGACATGGATCCCAGCAACACATGGGCACAGGCCCAGGAGGACCTGGGAGATGCAGGAAGGAACCACACAGCAGCGGGTAGCCAGATGGGGTGGGGGGACCCGTGATGTGGTCACTGCTGAAGGAGGGGGCGGGCCATCCCATACAAAATGCCACTGAGAACCCACCTCTTTGCAGATACAGGAGGGTCTCCTGTGGGCACTCAGGCTTCTAGAAAATGGTGCCATGGACAGATGAACGCCTCCCAGGCCACTCCAGGCCAGTGGGAACCCAAGACGTTCATTCCAAGTCCGATGGCTGGGCATCCCAGGGACACTGGGACCCTGTGGAGGTCCAGGGTTTTCTGGAGGCCACTTCTGGGGTGAAGGGTCATTGGTGGGAGCCCCATGTGCAGTGGGCACCCCTCTGGTCAGCATGGGTGATCTCCTTCTCAGGGACCAGGGAGCCCTGGGGGTTTTGTGTGAGAAATGAAACTGCATCTAGAGACGGGAGCATCCTAGCAGAGTCAGAATCAGAGGTGAATCCTCAGCCTGCACTGAATTCACTCGTCAGGTGACATCACACACATCCCTGACCCTCACAGCCTCAGAACCTGAGCAGAAGTGGCTCCAGGTGTTCTTCTCCAGGTGCGTCCCACTTGGTGCGCATGTGTCTGATGCACAAACTATTACTGCGGTTCCATAAACCACCCTGGGGTATAATTCGACCCACACTGTTCCTTTCCTTCACATCCGACAATCTCCCGAGCTTTGAATGCTGAAACACACTTGGAGCAGGGGTGGTGAGTAGGCCATCAGCCTACCTGGGTGTGAGGAGCCCTGAGGGGGAATGAGACAGGTTCCAGACACGACTGTGAGGAGGTGGGCTCCAAATTCCACTCTCTGGCCAGACGTCAGGGCCTCCCACCATGGCCCTGAGGCAGGTTCCTATTTACGTCCTCCTTTCTCCCTCTTAAACACACGTTGCCCCCTCCAGCCGAGTCTAATTTCATCAGTGCTGCTCAGAGTCAGTCTACTGACCTGACTAATTTGACTCTACTATTTGCATTCTTTGGTGACTGGCATGGACCCAGAGATGTTCCCAGCTCTGGGCAGTGGGGCTACATTTAGGGTGGGGTCCTAACTGGAGCCCCTGGGCTCAGCCCCCACCCTCAGGTGGCTCTGCTCCGTCTTCCCTTCAGTATCTGGATGGCAGGTAGAGCTCCTCTCTGTTTTCTCTCTTCTGCACTACGGGAGCCTCCTATCTCTGCCTCTGTCCCCATCTCCCTCCCCGCTCACCGGGAATACCACCCGTCATGTTTGATGAGACAGCAGGATTGCGTTCTTCTTGTTCGACATGATTCCACGGGTTCCTCGACATAGAAAACTCCTTAGGGCAGAAACGTGGTTCAGCACAATTTCATCTATTATTCAACGATCTCTGTGTAGCTCTGGTGTCTTGTAAGTGATAAATTATTATAAAGAAAGAAAATCTGCTTGCCAGTTAGTCTGGGGAAATGCAAGATCAAATTCTTCCAGCCAGCATTATTCACCCCAATTGTAAGCTCAAGACTGGGGCTCCTAGCCCTTGGGAGGGGTTTCTGTTCACTGCCTATCCTGGCACAGGTGGCGTTTACACCTTCCTGTCACCCCCGCTCCTCCAGTTGTGCTGGGATCACTGTGCAGCGAATCTGAGGCTGAGGAGAACATCCTTCATGTCAGTTACGTGCTCAGCCTCCACCTCCCAGCTCCCATCCTGATTCTGGCACAGGGAGTGGCCCTGACCCTCCGTCTCCATGACACCCTGTCCTGGTCCCTCATGTTCCCCTCAGCCATGCCTTCATTTCCCCTACTGCTTCATCATGGAGTCAGTCACCACGGCACTTGATAGCCTTGAATTTATTTTACATTAAGCATTCTTTGAGGAATTTGCAATTAGAAGTAAAAATAATAATGATCATTAAGAAATGATAATTTCCAAAGCATGTTCTACTGAACACTCTTTCTGTAAAATACTCTGACAGTTTTTTTTTTTTTTTAACAAAGGGAGAGAGTTCTATCTTAAAGAGTTTGGAGAAGTCTTTTAAACTTATTGATTGATTATTTGTTCTCTTATTTCTGTGGGACTCCTCAGAAAAGTCAAACGTGAGTGAATTTACAACAAAGCTTGTTGTTGTTGTTGTTCAGTTGCTAAGTCATGTCTGACTCTTTGAGACACCATGGACTGCAGCACTCCAGAGTTCTCTGTCCTGCAATATCTCCAGGAGTTTAATACAGTTTATGTCCATTGAGTTGGTGAAACTATCTAACCTTTATTTCATCATCTGTTGCCTCCTTCTCCTCCTGAATTCAGTCTTTGCCAGCATCAGGGTCATTTCCAATGAGCTGGCTCTTCACATTAGGTGGCCAAAGTATTGGAGCCTCAGCTTCAGCGTCAGTCCTTCCAATGAATATTCAGGGTTGATTTCTTTTAGGACTGATTGATTGGTTTGATCTCCTTATTATCCAAGGGACTCTCAAGAGTCTTCTTCAGCACCATAATCCAAAAGCATCACTTCTTCAGTGTCAGCCTTCTCCAGGGTCCAACTCTCACATCTGTACATGATTACTGGTATACAACCTTTGTTGGCAAAGTGACGTCTCTGCTTTTTAATATGCTGTCTAGGTTTGTCATAGCTTTCCTTTCAAGGAGCAAGGGACTTTTAATTTCAAGGCTGCAGTCACCATCCACAGTGATTTTGGAGCCCAAGAAAAGAATCTGTCACTGCTTCCACATTTTCCCCTTCTACTTTCCATGAAGTGATGGGACTTGATGTCATGATTTTAGTTTTTTGAATGTTGAGTTTCAGGGCAGCCTTTTCACTCTCTTTTTTTACCTTCATCAAAAGGCTCTTTTAGTTCCTCTTCACTTTCTGCCATTAGAGTGGTATCATCTGTTTATCCGAGGTTATTGATATTTCTCCTAGCAATCTTGATTATAGCTTGAGCTTCATCCAGTCTGGCATTTTGCATGATGTACTTTGCACATGTGCTTAGTCACTCAGTCATGTCTGACCCTTTGTGACCCCACAGACTGTGGTCCGCCAGGCTCCTCTGTCCATGGGGATTCTCCAGGCAAGAATACTGGAGTAGGTTGCTGTGCCCTCCTCCAGGGGATCTTCCTAATCCAGGGATCAAACCCAGGTCTCCCACATTGCAGGCAGATTCTTTGCCAGCTGAGCCACCAGAGAAGCCCTGCATAGGGTTTCTTATTTACCCTGCATAGAAGTTAAATAAGCAGGGTGATGATATGCAGCCTTGATGTACTCCTTTCCCAATTTTGAACCAGTCAGTTGCTCCATGCTCAGTTCTAACTGTTGCTTCTTGACCTGCATGTAGGTTTCTCAGGGGCAGATAAGGTGGTCTGGTTTTCATCTCTCCCAAGAATTTGCCACAGTTTGTTGTGATCCAGACAGTTAAAAGCTTTAGCATAGACAATGAAGCAGAAGCAGATGTTTTTCTGGAATTCCCTTACTTTCTCTATGATCCAGTGGATGTTGAAAATTTGATCTCAGGTTCCTCTCCCTCTTTGAAACCCAGCTTGTACATCTGGAAGTTCTTGGTCCCCTACTGCTGAAGCCTAGCTTGAAGGATTTTGAGCATAACCCACTAGCTTGTGAAACAAGTGCAATTGTATAGGTAGTTTAAACATTCTTTGGCATTGCTCTTCTTTGCTGCTTGGTTTTTCCCCTGAATTTGTTTGACCTCCACCCTCTCCCTCTTTGTTTCCTATTACAGTGCTTGATGGGTTGGTTTGGGAAAACTTCGTATAAATGTTGCCTGAGAGCATCCTTGACTGTCTACTGGAGGTCCTGAATGCAACCACGTCTCATCAGGGCTCTGGGGCCTTTGGGACGAGTGGGAGCATTCAGCGGGCCTGGGGCTGCATGGCCACCTGTTAACGGCACAACCATTGCTTCTTCTCTGCTGACTCAAGAGCTCATTTCTGTTTTGGTGCCTGGGCTGCCAGGTGCCAGGTTCCATCTCATGCCCCAACTGGCTCCTTTGCTAGGGTCTCAGTGGTGGGGCCACTTCCATCCCCACTGAGTTTGGTGGGGAAGGGTTTGGGCTTGGACGCAGGCTCTGAGTCGACGCTGCTAATTATTTGTCAAAGGGCCCAGACTCCTCGAGTCCCAGTCCAGGCTCTGGGAGTTGCCAGCCCACAGGCTCTGACAGACACTGGGAAACTCCTTCAAAGTTACGGAAACATTTGTTTAGCTGGTGGTTGACAAAAGGTGCCGTGAGGGGTGGGAAATGCTTACAGAGCCACTGCAACTGACGCCAGGGAGTGATCTTGGAGCCCAAAAACCCCACAGGAGAGACTCATGGAGCTAAAGTGAGGGCTCCCCACCTTGGCTTTTCCTGTGTCAAGGTCAAAATGTGGCCTGTCTGCTCCTGATGTGACTGTCTCCATAGCAACTGTCTCCATGGCAGCGCCTCCTGCTGGACTCACGAAGGCTCACTGGGCCCTAGACCATGTTAGACAATGTGACTACACTAGTGAGGAGCCCATGATGACACACCATGACGACGGGTCTTTCTTTTGAAGAGTTGGAAGTCTTTGTGAGGGTTCACAGCCGTGAATGACAATAATGAAATGAAAATAAAACCTTTCAAGCCAAGCCCTCTGGGTTTTCCTTTCTTTCTTCTTTTTTGATATGTGTGTGTAACAAAATGAAACAGATATTTAGGCGACTGTGAAAAGTTTTTTTTTTTTTTTTTTTTAAGAAAACATTATCTCTAAAGCAATACCCTATCACTTGGGCCCAATTGCAAGCCCACACGTAGACCCAGAGCCCATCTGGAAGTGAGGGGTTCATGGTGAGCTTCCTGATGTTGTGGGACGTGAGGGGCTGTCTCTCCATGCACGGTGCAGATTCCGTTTGGCCTGAGCAGCTGCAGAGGCTGCTGGGAGGGATGCCTTAGAGGGGGAGTAGGGCATCCCTGGGCAGGGCGAGCCCTGGAACCAAGGGTCACTCTGTGGTCACGTCCTCCCTAGGTGGTGGCCTGGGCAGGAGGTGGCTGCAGGGCCTCAGGCCGGAAGGGAGCACCTGGAAGGAGGTGGATGGCCAGGATGGGGGAGCTGTGTTGGGGAATGGCATGCCAGGACGGGGCCCCACAGAACCTTGTGCTTCTATGGGCCTGCCTTCCAGGCTGGTTGCCCTGAAGGAAGAAGTGAGCCCCAAGGACAGAGCCTGCCTGCTGGCCTCTGGGGCAGCAAAGGTGGAGTGTGGCCACCTGGGAGGTACTCAGGGTCTCCGTGCTAGGCACATTTCCTTCCTGAACTGTGTAGGCAACCAGCCTGACTGGCAGGGTAACAGGGTAACAGAAGGACCAGAAATTGTGTGGATGAATTTAGGAAGTGTGCCTGATGAGTACACGGCACCCCTTGAGTATCCCAGGTCTTGACTTGGTCCTGGATATCCTCCATCACCTTTGACTTGCTTGACAAAGGTTTCAGGACTGAGGGGTGCATGGGAAACAGACCCCAGAGGCCAACTGATGATGTCATGCTGCATCATCAGGCCGTCATAGGTGAGTATCAGGTGGGTATCTGTAGGTGGGATGGTGACTGCAACCATGAAAATAAAAGACACTTGCTTCTTGGAAGGAAAGCTGTGACAAACCTAGACAGCATGTTAAAGCAGAGACACCACTCTGCTGACAAAGGTCTGTATAGTCAAAGATCTGTATCGCTATGGTTTTTCCAGTAGTCATGAATGAATGTGAGAGGTGGACCATAAAGAAGTTTAGTGCTGAAGAAATGATGCTTTTGAACTGTAGTGCTGGAGAAGACTCTTGAGAGTTCCTTGGATTGCAAGAAAATCAAACCAGTCAGTCTTAAATGAAATCAACCCAGAATATTCTTTAGAAGGACTGACGCTGAAGCTAACACTCCAGTACTTTGGCCATCTGATGAGAACAGCTGACTCATTGAAAAACACTCAGATGCTGGGAAAGATTGAAGGCAGAAGGAGAAGGGGGTGGGAGAGGATGAGATGGTTGGATGGTCTTATTGATTCACTGGATATGAACTTGGGCAAACTCTGGGAGACGGTGAGGGACAGAGAAACCTGGTGTGCTACAGTCCATGGGGTCTCAAAAAGTTGGACAGGACTTGGCAACTGACCAACAATAACAGTGGTCCTATGTTCTATGATGGCATCAACATTTAGAGTTGTGATCAGTGGTTTTCAAACTTTTTCAAATTACATGATAAGAAAATGCATCGAAAATTTCTGGACTTAGACAGCTCTTATGCAGAGCCCATCCTGGCCTCTGGCTGGCTCACTGCCCCTTGGGGTCCACGTTTCCATAACGGGCAAGGCTGTATCAGAGCTTTAACAGCCTGCCACACTAGATGGTATGTTTCCCTGGGTTCTAAACTCAGAGGCGCCCGACCATTTCCAATAATAAATTTGGTGAGAAAGTTTGTGTGCATCAAGCTCTGAATAAAATTACACATTCCTCTGAGTTTTATCATTTCTGCCATGCTGAAGAAGCGTGGCATTTTTTATCTGCTTATTCGGCCGTGCCCCCAATATCGCAGCTAAAACTCAGAAGACTGAGATAAGGAAAAGGGCAAAATAGAATGGTCAGAGAATTCATAAGGCACATTTTCCATGCAATTATTTTTGTAATGGCAGAATAAACCCATTTATATAATGGAGTTACACTAATAAATAGTATATTGAGTTTTCCTATTGGAAAAGTAATGAAAGGATGATGTGATTCTGATCTATAGGAAACCAGGTTCAAGAAGCTGTTTCCAGAGTCCCAAGGGAAAGTTGGCTCCTCTGATTCCTTCCTTTTCTTGGAAAACCCAGCCTGTCTCTGTGACCTCAGGGTCTCTGTGCCCTCGTTCCCATTAGTGGTGAGTTAGAGAACTCTTAACAACACCTGCAGACACTAATTTAATCAAGGTTTTTGGACTATGTGTGGCTCCTACCTTAATTACACCATTGCCCCTTATATCAGGACGCTGAGGGATGGGGGAGGTGGAGGTCCCCTGATGGCCTTTCTTCAGTGTAAACCTGACTCTCACGAGGGAGGGAGCTGGGTTCAGTACAGTCCCCAGGGTGGTCACTTCCCGGGGAGCCAGGCCTTGAGGAGCTGCAGTGCCCCTTGTTGGGAATTATCAGCAAGTCCTGCAGTGACTCGTAATTCAGTTTTTATTTGTATAGGTTCTATTGGGGGCAGAGAATACATAGTTTACTTGCTAAAGTCATAGTAACCTTTGATTATTATATGCATTTTCTTAAACAACCCAATCTAATGTGCAGCGTGGGGACAGTGGTTAATAATACTGTATTATATTCTTGAAATTTGCCAACGAGTCAATCTTCTGTGTTCTCATCACAGGAGGAAAGTCAGGAAGGTGTTTGTGAGGGGGATGGGCTCGTCAGCTGGACATGGTAATCATGTCCCCGTGTGGACACTTGTCCCCGTGTGGACACTTGTCCAGCATCACGTCGTGCACCTTATACATATACAACTTTCATCTGCCAATGATACTTCCATAAAACTGGAAAATAATGCTGAGGACCAGCTTCCAGCTGCCCCTGTGTGATTCAGGGACCCAGAGAGTCTGGAAGCTGAGCGGGGCCCTTGCCTCAAGGACTAGGTTTCCTGCCCTGGGAGACTTCTCAGAAACACTAAGGGTGATGCTTGAGGACTTCCTAGTATAAGGCCCCAGAGCACAAATTTACTGACGAGTTAGGGACTGTCTAGAGAATATGGCATGTTATTTGCTGATTTACCCTGTGTGTGGGCAGCTTTTGGGGTGCGATGTCTCCTTGAGCTGAGCCCCAGGGACACCCTGTCTTGCTTGCCAAGCCTGCCAGGTGACAGGAGGCACTTGGGTGTGGCTGAGGGCTCTGGGATGCTGTTTGCAGCCCTGGGGAGGGGCAGGAAGCTCTGGGGTCTGTGAGAAAGGGGCTTGTAGGCAGGTGGTTGGCTGTGGACTGGTGATGGAACTGGCCCCCCAAGCCCCTGAGATGGAGAGATGTCGGGGAGGGGCTCTGAGGCCCCAACAGCACCAAGAGTGGGTGGAGTGCCAGGAGGGACCAGGGCTCTGCGGGTTGCCGGAGAAGAGGGACTCGGGCGGTGGGTGGGGACGGGATGGGATGAGGGCTGCCTTGATGCCCAGGCAGCAGCCCCAAGGGGGCTGTCCCAGTAGGAGCCAGTGAGGGAAGCCAGGCCCCGGGGGCTCCCAGATGCTGGCTGGATGCGTCAGACCTGAGACTCCAACCACCTCAGTGAGAGGACATGAGCTTTTGTACCTGTCGGTTTGTTTGTATCTATGATACACGTGGGGCAAGTAGACCAGGGTGGATGACAAAGAATGAAGAATTCCCCTCTTAGGACCTGCTGGGCAGTGAGGGTTGTTGGCTTAAAAACACACTCCACACTCAACACAAAACAAAATAGCCCAACACAAACAGAAACCTTGTATATGAGACCCGTAACCATGAGCTTGTACTTTTAATTCACATCCCATGAGAGGATCTATTACAGAAAGCGGTCTCTGAGCTTCGATAGATGACAGTGGGTACCATTGGTGGGTCGCATCAGTGGGTACCATGGCCTCTGCCTTCACAATTCCGGTGCCATATATACCATTCTCTGGCTTCCAGTGGGGTCCAGTGAGGTTTAAGTGGAAAAGGGGCTTCTAATCGGTAAGCGACTCCTGGCTACTGAGATCTGTCACGGTAATGACAGCCTGGTGTTACCTGATTAGCTCCTGAGGCACCAATCCTGTCCCACCTGGGTTCGGCCCAGTGGTCTCTGATCTCTGCGCTCTGGGGGCTCTAGAGAAGGACGGGGTGGTCTCTGCTACCAGGCCACTCATCGTCGTGCTCACAAGAGGGGTCTGTGCAAGTGACGTAGCTTCAAACCAGAGCTAAAGTCCGCAGGCAGCCTGGGAGGTCTGTGGGCCGCTGGGGAGGGGGCGGGGGAGGGACGGTTTCTATTTGCCCCAAGGCTTACTCCACAGATTGATGCTAATCAGGTCCCCATCCCAGAGCTAATGAAGAGTTGGCAGCCTGGCCTGCGTTCAGCCCTCACTGTTTGTCCCAGAGCATTTAAATCTAATCACCAGCGGGAAATAAGGAATGAACAGAGCATAAAAGTGTCCCTCTGGTCTCTCCAGTGTGCTGGCAGTGAGGAAGGGGGAGGAGGAAGGAGAGGTCCGCACAGGACCAGGGCGCTGGAGAAGAGGCTGGGGAAGGAGACAGCTTGTGTCACGTCCTCTGCCTGCCCAGCTCGGGGGCTGATGGCAGCAGCGGTGGTGGGTGCTGGGCCAGCTGGCCAGACAGTCCAAGAGGGTCAGTGCTTTTACATTTTCTTGTTCAGTGAAGCTTTCGCCTGCCCATCTCGGGGAGTGAGCAAGTCCGGGACAAATCTGCTCCTGCTGGGACTTCTGGCAGAGGCTTCAGACTTTGCCTCATCAGACCAGTTTCACCCAAGCCTGAGATCCTGCCAATGAGGGCTTACTGAAACCACTGCAAGCTGGGCAGGGGATGTGTTTTTCCTATCTTTTATTTTATTTTTAGTTGCAAATAAATTCTGGACAACTCCAGGTTTGGTATAATCCAAATTGGAATCAACCTTCTAAAAACCAGTCCAACAGTACTTCTGATGGTGACTTGTGCTTCGTGACTTATTTTGGAAGGGGGAGGGGTTGGTAAGAGCCCCGGAAAAGGGAAAGGCTACTAAGTCCAATATTATTACCCACAGAATCCCAAGGACAGAGAAGCCTGGCAAGCTACAGTCCATGGGGTTGCAAAAAAGACAGACACAACTGACCAATTAACACTGACTAACTGGGGCGCTAGTGGTAAAGAACTCGCCTGCCAACGCAGGAGACATAAGAGACGGAGGTACAATCCCTGGGTTGGCAGGATCCCCTGGAGGAGAGCATGGCAACCCACCCCAGTATTCTGGCCTGGAGAATTCCACTGAGAGAGGAACCTAGCAGGTTACAGCCCATGGGGTCACAAAGAGTCAGACATGGCTGAAGCGTGCACACGCAGGGTAGGCAAATTATATCTGTGCTGAAATACAAAGTATGACGATAGAAAAGGGCAGTAAATATTAAGCGACCACCTTTGGGAAGCCAAGAAACACTGAGTCACTAAAGGAGGAATGGTATGCAGAACCCCGCTGTACAGAAGAGGTATGTTCAAGCTTTTCAGAAAGAAACAGAGACCAGGAAGAGAAACTAAGTTATTCAAAGATAAGATGGTGAGCTGGTGTCCTTGTGTGAGTGTAAGCCTGGATAGATTGGTAATGTCTGCCTTCAGATCCAAGGGAAAGAGTAGAGGATGAACTAGTGATGTCTGAAGCTGGCATAGCACAGAAGCAGTGGCCCACATGCCATGGCCTGCCCTACTCCAGGGACTGCCTGGAAGTTTGGTTCTATCCGGGTCATTATGTTTTTCTTTGGAACTGTTGGACTGTGTTCATGTGTTTGATAGGGTAGGGAGGCTGCAAAGAGGTCTCCAAGGTCTCAGAGGTCTTTGGGATTGTGCTCATCTGAGTCCATCAGTTGTCCACAGACCCTCAGTAGAGGCCAGANTTCTCGCCTGGAGAACCCCATGGACAGAGGAGCCTGGTGGACTACAATCCAGGGGGCCGAGAAGAGTCGGGCCTGACTGAGCACCTTTCACTTTCACTTCACTTCCATCTGCAGGGCTCTGGCCTGGGAGACCCTGTCGAGTGTGTGCTCTGGGTGGTCCCGCTGTGACCAGGCCAGGCCTGCTGCATGTCCATGGAAGACAGAGGCACTGGGGATTCCCCAGGACATTGCATCCTCAGAGAGCCGGTGAGCCGCACCTAATGGCAAGTGAGTAAACACCACCAGGAGACCGAGTTTTCAGAGCCTTCCTCCTGCTTCTCCTGAGCTGCTTGCAGGGGGATATGCACTTAGCACATACATCTTAAAGGACCAGCAGGGCCATGACAGTGCTTTGTGATTGCCAAGTGTAAACCCGGGGTGTGATGGTGGTCCCGTGATTAATTGTGCTCGGTCGACATTAGGCTGTGCTACTATCGGCGGCTTGCTGCTCAGCACTTGCTAGGCAGTTAATTATTGTTGTGTGGCTCCAAGGAATGTTTTCAAAACATTTTAGAATTCTGTTATAGCGATGGCATGGGGAGGGGTTTAATAAGCTACTATCATACGCAAGAAAGACAAACATATTTTAAGACATGAAAATAACTTCGTTATGGCTTTTCCTTCCCAAGCTATTGCTGACAAAAAAAATGTATTCCTAACATTCCATTGCCTGTCGGCAACAAGTCTCACCTTGAGCCCAGTTTTATTCTGCACACAAGTAGGGCCGCGTCCCCTAGGGATTAAGAAGGTGCGTCAGAAGGGAAGGGATTAGAGTGCTGGGTGTTTCAGCGTGATCTTCACACACTTGATCCAGCCTCATTAGTGGTCCCTTTTGCAGTTGGGGTAGATCAGAAAGTATTTCTTGGTGAGACTGTTTCTTTTTGTAAAGGATGGAGAAAATGGGATTACATGCTTGTGTTTTCTTTTAGTCCTTTCCCGCCAGGCCACAGACTCAGCACATGGAGACAACAAGGCCACTCCCCTGAAATTCTCTGGTCTCCATTTGGAGTAGGCAGCTCACAGAAGTGACCTTGGAGGCCTGGTTGTTCTCAACACTGACCCTTTAAACTTAGAGATGGGCTCACCAGTGACCATCTGGATCAGCAGTGCCCAAGTCCTTCTCCCAAGCTACAGGCTCTCCCTCTGACTGACTCCCAACCCAGGAAGGCCCTTCTCTTCTCTCAAGTGCGCAGGTTATAATCACTCCAGTTGTAAGAAGTCAACCTGCCAAGTTGCGTCTCATACTCAGGGACATTTCTGCTCTCATCTTTTTTTACTGTGACATGAAGGTCACTTTCAGAGCTTCAGAAGCAACACAATACCTATACAATTTTTCCAGTTGATACACTTTAAAGATGTACCACAAAATTAAAAGATGCTTGCTCCTTGGAAGAAAAGCTATGACAAACCTAGAAAGCATATTAAAAAGCAGAGAGATCATTTTGCCAATGAAAGTCCGTATAGCCAAAGCTATGTTTTTTCTGGTAATCATATATGGATGTGAGAGCTCGACTGTAAAGAAGACTGAGTGCCAAAGAACTGGTGCTTTCAAACTGTGGTGTTGGAGAAGACTGTTGAGAGTAACTTGGACTGCAAGGAGATCAAACCAGTCAGTCCTAAAGGAAATCAACCCTGAATATTCATTGGAAGGATTGATGCTGAAGCTGAGGCTCCAGTACTTTTGGCCACCTGACGTGAAGAGCCAACTCATTAGAAAAGATACTGATGCTGGGAAAGATTGGGGGCAGGAGGAGAAGGGGCTGGCAGAGGATAAGATGCTTAGATAACATCACTGACTCAATGGAGATGAGTTTGAGCAAACTCCAGGAGATAGTGAAGGACAGGGAAGCCTGGCATGTTGCAGTTCATGGGGTCACAAGAAGTCAGATATGACTTAGTGACTGAACAACCACAAAGGTGTATATATTTCTGTGTATTAAAAATACTTTAATGAAATTTGTTTCATTACCAGACAACTAATAGTGGTAACTGAAAGCATTATAAGTATACAAATATTCATCAATAATCCAGCTTTAACTAGCTCTAAGAAGTTTCTCACAAAACCAGTACTTTCCAAAACAAACACTTGTTCATATTTCTGGTCTATTTTCATTCTGCCACAGCTGGATGTAGTTAAGCCAACCAATCTGTATTTATAGGAGCCAATGCTCATTTAAACCCTTGAAGGCTGATATAAACTTAAACTTTTCCCTGAATTCACTACATGTGAACTAAATTAAGTGTATTTGTGAAACTGAGAAGATCATAAGGTACTCTGGGAATTTATGGCATTTTTACAGTTTTACATCTATCTTATGTATACCAACACGTCTATCACCCCTGGTCATTAAGGTTAAAATGTGTGTAGTTTTAATAGGCTATCTTGAAAAGGACCATCTCCATTCATTATTTAAACCATTTCTCAGGGTGCAATGTTCGTACCTGAATTCACTCAGGAGACTTCGGAGCCCTGTGTCTGGTCTGGACAGAGTGGTGCTGGCAGGCGTGGTGCCTGGGTGTGATATCCTTTCCGTGCACGTCTGGTGTGTGTCACGGGTGACCTGCAGCCCCTGAAGGGCCCTAATCTGGGATGGCGTGAGCCCTTCCATCACTGCCATGCTCACCAGGCTCGCCTGCTGACAGCACCCACCCCGAGAGGTCCAAGCCAGCCGTGACTCGGCCCATGGCTTGTCATCACCTCCAAACAGAAGCCTCCCTATGTGGCTGCCCTGAGCCACTCCATGCTGCCCCTCTGGGGAAATCCTTGCGGAGCTCAAGCCCCTACCACGCGCGGCTCCTTGTCCTCTGGAGGCGGAGTCCGCCGGCCACACTCCTCCCCAGCTTTTACGACCGTCATTAAGTGGCTCTCCAGGTTCCTCTGTGTCATGTGGGGGTGATCACGGCCCCTTACTCTTCCCTCCATTGTGCCTCAAGCCCGGCTTCGACTTCCGTCTGTGCCTTGCTGCTCTCATCCTGGCCATTCCTGGGGCTGTTATTAAGGTGTCACTTCACTTCCCAGAGGGGAGGCCCCTCACCTGGCACACAGATGACCAAGAGCATCATGAAGAACCTGAGTCAGAGAAAGACAGAGGCTGCCTGGAGGTGCGGGCTCACGGGTGCAATTCACGCCCTTCTCCCGGGGCTCTGAGGCAAGGGCTTGGGGCGCTTAGGCCTTCCTCACGTGTAACTGTACACGCGCTGTACCCTAGGTAATGGCTTTGCAGCACAAATCATATGGGAAACAGCTTGTCAGAAGCTGAGCCAGGGGACAAGCGACAGCAGGGCTGAGGGAAACACTGGGAAACGAGCTGGTGACAGTGGCCCCAGGGTGACAAGCATGGGAGAAAATGGGAGCCCCGTTCCTGTGGAACCCTTCGGACTCTCGGCCCTGCTGGTCTCAGAGCAGGAAGGAGGAGGGGCGGCAGGTGGCACCTCCCACTGGGAGGCCTCGCGGGCATCACCCTCTTCTCTGGCCAGAGCCGTGATCCCAGCGATTCCTAGAGGAAATGTGTCTAATGAAAGCCCACATGTTCTTGAGAAGCAAACGTGCTCTCCTTGAGATAGGGAAGAGGTTTCCTTACATAATTATTCTCAACTTGGAGCTTCAAGTCTTCAAGTTGTTTTACATCAACTGACTCACTTGTTCTGGACACTAAAAAGCTAAACAGGATGCTCGCAGGATGTAGGGGAAACGTTGTGATGAGACAGAGTCTGTCCTGACCTGTACAGGGGGCTCATGGCCTCGCCTGGCCGGGCTCCGTGCAGAGCAGTTACGTTTTCCTGCGGAGCTGGGCCGTGACCCTCCAGTGAGGCACCTCTGTACCAAGAGGGGATTCTACCAGCAGAGCGAAGACGCTGCCACACACTCTGTTTCTCCAGGAGTATTTGTGTCAGGGTGGCAGGTGGAAGAACAGGGATTAAAATGACAAATGCATTGGCCTGGCTGTGAAAGAATACAAATATTTTTGTGTGAAAGTCACTCAGTCATGTCCGAATCTTTCCCACCCCATGGACTGTAGCCCACCAGACTCCTCTGTCCATGGGATTCTCCAGGCAAGAAGAGTGGAGTGCGTTGTCATTCCCTTCTCCAGGGGATCTTCCCAACCCAGGGATCGAACCTGTGTCTCCTGCATTGCAAACAGATTTTTTTTTATCATCTGAGCCACCAGAGAAGCCTGGGGCTCACCCAGCCAGCAGACTAAGCCTTTGAGGTTTGGGCAGGGAACAAGTATTTTAAATTTCTTTACTGGGGTAATGCTGGTTTATAACATCGTACGTGTCTGGGTAAACATTGTTTCTGTTCCTTTGCATGGAGGTTGTCTTTAACTAGAGAGAACTTTGCAGGAATGAGAAGTTTCTTCTCCAGCTCCCCTTGGCCCCCAGTACCCTTCCTAAATTATCCTGTCAAGTTCAACACGTAATATAAATGAAGCAACTTTTAATCATTTTAGGAGAGACGCACTAAGACAGATGTAGATATTACACTTCAATCTAAGGAAATAGCCTCAAAATGTCATTAACTTTTGAATTAACAATGAGCCCTGATTGTTTGAGAAAAGGTGACATATTTCCCCATTTAGAGTTTGGGACAAGAAGTTAATTTAAATGCCAAAAGTACATATATTTGAGTAACATGATGTCAAATAAATCTTTTAGCATTAATATAAAAATGGCATTTATAAAAGCTATAATGAATGTAGCTAAAGGCACATTTTCTTAAACAGTTTTACTCGATTGAGACCCTATAAAGTGTCAGTCTATTGTTCCACTTTCATTAGTGATTTTTTTCCAGGCCAATTATAGTGAAGGGTATGTATTGTAAGCTAATACTCACCAAGCATCAACTACAGGACAAGCATTGTTCCTGACACTCTGTGTGCCTGATCTTGTTCTAACAATAGCCCCATGAGGCAGCTCATTTTGTTACCAGCCTTTTCCAGAGAAAGTTAGGCTTTGGATGAAGTGTGTTTTCTGGGGGGACACATCTGTAAACACCGGGTCTCTGGGAGGGTGCCTACTTCTCCCAGGAGCTCCTTCCCTGTCTGTCCACCCGCCATAGCCGTCAGCCCTGCCTCTGGCCACGAGGGAAGACAAGCTGCCCTGTCTGAGTATCTTCAACGTGTTAGCACGGTCACAGGGCGGCTGAGGTCCCAAGGTCCGCACCCACCTGGCAAAGAACAGGGTGCTTCTTGTTCTCACTACCTGCCTCACATCCACAGCAGGCCAGGCAGGAAGGGACAGTCTCGTTGAGCTTCTGTTTTGGGATACAGGGCTGTTATCCTTCATTAGGTCAAGGGGTATTTACAACTGGGGTACCAGTGACACAGAAGAGCATCTGTTGGTATCAGAAAGTTCTAGAAGAATGAGAGGAGTCACAGTCTTAGGAATGACCTGGTTTCTCTCCCCTCCACTGGTTGACCATTTGGGAGCTGGGCTCAGAACCTGTGCTGTGAACGCTGCTGGCTGGAGAGCCACCCTCTCTGCCAGGTCCGGGGGGGGGGGTCCCAGGGAGCCCTCACTGTGGTCCAGACTACCTTTCCTCAGCTGTTCCTCCTCTCCCTGCCCCCCGGACCAACTGAGAGCAGCTGGAGAAGTGTTTGCTTCACACTAATAACAGGAGGCTTTAGCCAGCATACCAACTCTACCCAGGTCCCACATCATGAACCGCTGGAGCCCAGGTATAGCCGCAGGTCCTCCAGGTGCCCTTGGAAAGGGTCTTCAAGTCAACTCCAGTTTGGAGCAAAGTTTGGGACCCACCGGACACCAGGCTGGCAGTCAGAAGAGTGTTCTAACCCCACTGCTCACAAATGTTTGGATGCTACTGGCCGAGGGGGTACGGTAGCTATGCTTACACACTCCCATGATGGGGAACTCACTACCTACAAAACATGTCCCCAGTTTTCCCCACAGAAGTCTATTTTATCTGCAGGTAGCTTGCTGGAGACACTCAGCTTGACTGTTTCCCTAACTTATGCTTGATGATCAGAGTCTAACTCCTCAGACTGATGGGGTTAAATCTAAGCTCATCCTAAATGTACAGCTCTTTAATAGAGACAAGCAGGGAGGGAGAGGTGGGATATTATTTTTCCCTTTCAGTATAGTAATCACTGGTGATGTTTAAAAGAAAGTGGGTGAAAAGTGACAAATGAGCAAAAAATTCTACCTTTTAGTAAGGTTAAAAGCAAGAGTCAGACCTCACAGTTGATCACTGCTAAGGGGACTTCAAGTGGCCCATTAGCATTTTGACTTGAAGTGTGAAGAAAACACGACTAATGGAGAAACAGCAAAAATCGGTTGAGGCCCTAAACTACCCGAGTAAGCTGGTCAAGTCAAACATTTTAGACAAAGGACCAACCTAAGTGAAGTCTCTGGTTGTCTGGGAGACTCATAGACCTGTGTGAGATATCCTGTGTATATATATTTTATATGTGTGCACACACACACACACACTTAACATACTTTCAGTACACATTTTTATGGTAGATCTTCTGAAACACAAGTCAACTATATAAAGAAATATTTTCTGATTTCTTTGTCTATATGAGTTGAACAATATATTAGTGCAGAAATTCCTTTTTAAAAGGAAACTAATTGCTGATAATGAGTTTCAATAATATAAAGTAGGGAATAAAGAAGAAATATCCAGATGAAACAGCCTGGTAGACCCAGCACACACTGACAGGATAAAAGCTGCCCTTTATTTCTCCCTGGCAAAAATAACAAGAGTCTAAAACTTATTCTTAGCTACAGGTAATGCATACTATGAACCTATTAAGAGTTAAAGCTTTTAGGGAAAGAAAAAAAGATTGCTTCTAATTGCTTTTATCCTGAGGCTGAGATGTTACTGCATAAAGATTAGAATTATTATAACTACATCCAAGAAAAGTTTCAGTAAACTGTAAATACATATTCAATTTACTGAAATGAAAAAAACACCTGCAGTTCTTGTGGAAGCCACACGTTACCAGCGCGAGCAATTGTGTTATTTAACGCCTGATATAAAACAGCTCATAAAGTAATCTCCGGGTACTCTGATCTGAATCGGCACCAGGAAGGAATGAAATGTTTCCCAAAGGTTAAGAAGCCAGTGGGTTCCACGCAGAGCATCAGCAGGAGGTGGGTGTGCTACTGTGTGGACCTGCCGTTCTAGGAACTTCCTGGGACGTGACGAGACTGCCCCACATCAGCTCTGAAAACCGCACAGTGTTCTTTAAAGCAGGGTGTTTTTTTTTCTTAAAGAAAAGGACAGGTCTGCATTTATTTCTGGAGTGTAGAAGCTGTAGGTTTTAACCCTGGAAGCATCTACCCGAGCTCCACTGTGCAGGCAGTTTCCTGTGTCACCTTATCTTTGCTCTGAGAACTGCCTGGAGATCCCAGGCCTGGATGCATTCTGCCAGCGGTCAGCTAAGGACCCTGCCGCCAGGCCAGGGGGCTCAGAGTGGGGCCTTGGCTTACCTTGTGAGTTTATTTCCAAAACCACCAGTGACTTCTATTTCACAGCAGGTAAGGAAGAGCACAAGTGAGGTTGGGGAGGGGGATTAGGGCCTCTCAGAGACCCTCCTCCTTGTCGGCTAAGTTGCTGGATCTGGAGAAACCCGGCTTGGATCCCAGCCCAGTTCTAAAACCCGCCAGGACTCAGGAGCCTGAAAACCTTCAAGGACCTGCTGCCACCGGCTCAGTCACCTGAGAGCAGGGCGTGCTCAGGGGCCTACACGCCCGGTCACCGCAAAGACAGTGGGGGGCAGGGTTTACCATACCCCTCTCAGGGGCTGAGCAGTGAGGATCAAAGCTCCGAGTCAACCCCCCAGAGCTTGGCACCGCATCCAAATGCAGGGGTCTTCCCTGGGGCTTGGCCCTGGGCCACCTCCTGGGGGAGCACACCCCCCTGGGGGAGCAGGCCCCACGTCATGAGCGCCAGTGCACTGCTCGGGGCAGCACTCCGTCACCGTCCCCACCGCCCTTGCCACCCAGCTCTGCTGTCCCTGGGCAGTGCGCTTGCGGAGGACATTATTCACTTGCGTGTGTGTTGCATGCAAAATAAACTATTTTGAGCTGCCTCCATCTATCACCTGGCCTGGCTGCGGGCTCGGTGGGGAGCAGGGGGTGAGGACGGAGGACGGAAGGTGCAGCCTTCTCCTTGGAAAGCAGGAGACGCACACGCTGGCCAGGACAGACGGCCGGTGGTCCAGGCACTGTCCCTGGGCTTGGTCCCATCCCGCCTGTGGCTTATAGGAGCAGAGCCCCTGCCCGGTGGCTCACACTTCCTGGTGGCCAGACACCTTTCAGACCCTCAGACACAGGGACACTTGCACTGATGCTGGAGCCTCTCTCTGGGGTCTAGGCTTTCCCACTTTGTTTCCTTAATGTTTACGCCTAGGATGCGAGGCTTCACCCAGAAAGAGGATGCTCGGACACTGGGCTCCGTCCACATGGGCTCGGCACCTCCAGGCAGCCCCCTCCTCGGCTTCAGTATCCTGGAGGTGCTCTGGGGTCAGTGTAGACCACGGGGGTGAGTAAGGGTGAGGGTTCTGTGCGGTCCCTGAGCAGTGACATCACTCGAGTCCATGTGGTCCACCTCCATCTGCGCCTGTGGCTCAGGCAGGCTCAGCCGCTGAGCCTTGGTTCTAGAAGCCCAGGGAAAAGCCGTGGGGAAACGCCAAGTGCCCAAAAACGTGGAGAGAAAGTCCAGCAGGGAAACTGCACCCACATTCTGCCTGGGCCCCTGCAGCCTCCGCTGTCACGGCCGACATTATTTATGGCAGCTCCACGTTCCTTTTGAGGCATAATTAAAAAAGATGAATAACTGGAGAGACCCTCACCAAGATGAATGAGTAGTTTGAGGCCTTTTCATTTGGATGCCTTTTCAGGAACATTAGAAGGAAGGGAAGTGCTTTGGAGCGCTCTGAGGAAACTGCCCAGCAAAGGGCCACGAGGTCGCGTGGGCCACCACTCGCTGCCCTCCGTCTGTGGTTCCTTCTACCACTGGTCCCGTGAGAAAACAAAACCCAAGATATTTCATTTCATCTTTTTAGGGGGTATCCAGATCTGGAAGTTCTAATTTATGAGCCTGAAATACCATTAAGCTGATGCAGGAAATTCTAAATGAGTATGTACATGCCTCTCTGTGAGGAATAATTTAGGGAAATCCAATGAGACTGGGTTTAAAGACATACAGGCACATTAGCAGAAAGCTTAGGACACCAAGAAAAAAACATTTTTTTTACAGTTTTAAAAAGCTTCTTCTTTTTTTTGAAGTGCAACATTCCTGTGGCCTTTTGAGCATCTGAAGATTATGGTATGAGGTTTGTACCCTATCTGCTCTGCACGCTCTCCTTTGCTGCCTAAAATAATCCCTCTCCTCAGTCACAGCCCCTTCAAAGCAGGGTTTATCTCTAACCCTTCTGCACAAAACCAGGCACACAGTGACCTTCTTCAACCAGAAGCTCCCNAGGGATCGAACCCAGGTCTCCCACATTGCAGGCAGACACTTTAATCTCTGAGCCACTAGGGAAGCTATATATATATGTAATCAAAGTCCAACTATCACCTTGATGTTGTCCTGTCAGAAGGATAACAAACCTCTCATTGCTTTTATTCATCCCATTTGGCAATGTCCCACTCTAATGCACTAATAAGTATGTCTTTTCAATTCAATATCACAGTCTTGTCCAACTCTGTGACCCCATGGACTGCAGCAGGCCAGGCCTCCCTGTCCATCATCAGCTCCTGGAGTTTACTCAAACTCATGTTCATTGAGTCGGTGATGCCATCATAGTGTCTCATTCTCTATTGTCCCCTTCTCCTCTCACCTTCAATCTTCCCCAGCATCAGGGTCTTTTCAAATGAGTCAGTTCTTTGCATCAGGTGGCCAAATATTGGAGTTTCAGCTTCAGCATCAGTCCTTCCAGTGAATATTCAGGACTGATTTCCTTTAGGATGGACTGATTGGATCTCTTTACAGTCCAAGGGACTCTCAAGAGTCCTCTCTAACCCCACAGTTCAAAAGCATCAATTCTTCAGCACTCAGCTTTCTTTATGGTCCAACTCTTGCATTTATACATAATTACTGGAAAACCATAGCTTTGACTAGACCTTTNTTACAGTCCAAGGGACTCTCAAGAGTCCTCTCTAACCCCACAGTTCAAAAGCATCAATTCTTCAGCACTCAGCTTTCTTTATGGTCCAACTCTTGCATTTATACATAATTACTGGAAAACCATAGCTTTGACTAGACCTTTGTCCTCAAAGTAATGGCTCTGCTTTTTAATAAGCTGTGTAGGCTGGCCATAATTTTTTCTTTCAAGGAGCAAGTGTCTTTTAATTTCATGGCTGCAGTCACTATCTGCAGTGATTTTGGAGCCCCCCAAAANCTCAAAGTAATGGCTCTGCTTTTTAATAAGCTGTGTAGGTTGGCCATAATTTTTTCTTTCAAGGAGCAAGTGTCTTTTAATTTCATGGCTGCAGTCACTATCTGCAGTGATTTTGGAGCCCCCCAAAATAAAGTCTCTGACTGTTTCCATTGTTTCCCCATCTATTTATTTGCCATGATGTTATGGGACTGACTGGATGCCATGCCCTTCATTTCTTGAATGTTGAGTTTTAAGCCAGTTTTTTCATCTCCTCTTTCACTTTCATCAAGAGGCTCTTTAGTTCTTCGCATTCTGTGATAAGGGTGATATCACCTGTGTATCTGCCTTTATTGATATTTCTCCCTGCAATCCTGATTCCAGTTTATGCTTCATCCAGCCGAGCATTTCACATAATGTGCTATGCATATAAGCTAAATAAGCAGGATGACAATATACAGCCTTCACATACTCCTTTCCCAATTTGAAACAGTTTCCATATCCGAATCTAACTGTTGCTTCTTGACCTGCATGTGGATTTCTCAAGAGGTGGTCTGGTATTCCCATCTCTTGAAGAATTTTCTGCAGTTTGTTGTGATCTACACAAAGGCTTTGGTGTAGTCAATAGAGCAAAAATTTTTCTGGAACTCTATTGCCTTTTCGATGATCCAACAGATGTTTGAAAATTCATCTCTGGTTCCTCTGCCTTTTCTAAATCCAACTTGGAGATCTGGAATTTCATGGTTCATGTACTGTTGAAGCCTTGCTTGGAGAATTTTGAGCATTACTTTGCT
>SJYV01049899.1:1059376-1092654 GCA_006410875.1 Neotragus pygmaeus | reverse complement strand
ATACATCACTCACATTTACTATCCAGTTATCGTTTCTCATCAACCCTTGAAGCTATTTTCATCAATTCTTATTTAAATACTGGGTAGAGATTATGACTGTTTATCATGATGAAGTTGAACTAGTTAAGTTGTACATCCTGGTCATCAAATGATAATCAAGATAGTTACCTGAAAACTTATTAAAAGCAGTACAAGCCATGTGTGATCACATCCCTTTAATGCTACCCTTGTTTTGTCTATCTATTCATAAGTGCATCATTAGCATTCAGAAGAGATTATAAAAAGATAATGACTAGAAAATAACCTTTTTAATGACTGCTGTTATATTTTTAAAGAATGATTCATTGGCAATAAAGCTTTAAAACTCTACTGAATCATACTTCACAGTGAACATGCACTTGCATGTTAGCCCATTTCAAGAAAATGGTCTCAAGGAATGTGGACTTCACCTGACAAAGAATCAAGCTCATTACCACCAGAGTAATCAATAATCTCTGCTAATGTGTTCAGCTGGCGACACAAACCAGATCAATAAAACCTGCCACATGCTTTTGTTTTAGGAAATGAAGCCTTTTAGTTCTTAATTAAGGGAGAGACCTCACATCCGTAATGATGTTTGCAATGAATATTACCACAGAGGACATGGGAATGAGTCTAAGATTCTCATTAATGGACTGCATAAGGAAGGGTAAAAAAAAAAAAAAGTTAAAAATAAGGGGCTTTGTTTATTGCTGCCTTAGCATTTAAAACGTATAACCATAGAAAATTGTGTTCCCTCTAAATTGAGAAAATGGAAAAGATTCAGTTTGAGAAGCTCTGTGGCAGAAAGCAAAAATTATTTGCTCAATAAATCTCTCAACTTCAACCAAGAAAGGAAGTACCTTTCAAACAGAGGCCAGAGAATCAACTACCTGGAGAATTTACAAACAGAGATGACACAGAAAAGTGAAGGAAGTTACAATAATATATAGCTATTGACTAGAGTCTGGTTCTAGAATTTAACACATTCTGATCTAGTTTAATATTCAATATTGTTTAGTTTTAAACCTAATGTTAATATGTTTATATTGATGTTGTTGTTTAGTCACTACGTCATGTCCAACTCTTCTGTGACCCCATGAATTGTAACCTACCAGGCCTCTCTGTCCATTGTATTTCCCAGGAAAGAATACTGGGGTGGGTTGCCTTTTCCTTCTCCATGTTATCTTCCTGACCCAAGGATCGAACCTACATTTCCTGCATTAGCAGGCAGTTTTTTACCATTTAGCCACCTGGAAAGTGCAATATATTAACATTTATATATAATGCTCATATTTATAATGTCATCTTATCAATTTTGGAGAAGGCAATGGCACCCCACTCCAGTATTCTTGCCTGGAAAATCCCATGGACAGAGGAGCCTGTTAGGCTGCAGTCCATGGGGTCCCTGAGAGTTGGACATGACTCAATGACTTCACTTTCACTTTTCACTTTCATGCATTGGAGAAGGAAATGGCAACCTACTTCACTGTTCTTGCTTGGAGAATCCCAGGGACGGTGGAGCCTGGTGGGCTGCCGTCTATGGGGTCGCACAGAGTCAGACACGACTGAAGCAACTTAGCACTTAGCAGCAGCATCTTATCATTTAGGGTTAACAGGATAGAGCCCCCAAACAGTATTATAGTGAAGAATTAGTTTACAAAATACTTGATTTTTATTCAATAAAACTATTAACACTGGATTAAATACCAACCCTGAGATATACCAAATTTTAAAGCTAATAAACAAATTAACAGAAGAACAATATTATTGTTTGTTTTCTTTCAAAACTATATCACTAAAATCTTCGAGTATAAAAATCACAAGTTTCTTAGGGCATAGCTACACAAATAAGGGCTACTTGACTCTTTTGTACTTATAGGGTACAGAATTAGAGGGCTCAGTTTTGCTCTGAGTCAATAGCTGATAACTAGTCTTTGCTATTCCATATACTTATTTATTGATCTTGCCTGGGTAAGAGATCTCCTTGGATCAGGATGACTTCATCTATACATTTATTCAAAAGATAAAAAGGTCTAACTAAAGTCTTTATTAACAATTAATATTAGCTTGCATGTGATGGAAAAATGTGGTTATTTCTAAATATTTTCTCACCAGTTTGGGGCGTTTGTAATTTAAATAANAGGATGACTTCATCTATACATTTATTCACAAGATAAAAAGGTCTAACTAAAGTCTTTATTAACAATTAATATTAGCTTGCATGTGATGGAAAAATGTGGTTATTTCTAAATATTTTCTCACCAGTTTGGGACGTTTGTAATTTAAATAACGTTTTCTGCTTATAAGTGAGTTTAACTCATCAGTTCAGTTCAGTTCAGTTCAGTCGCTCAGTAGTGTCCGACTCTTTGCAACCCCATGAATCACATCATACCAAGCCTCCCTGTCCATCACCAATTCCCAGAGTTCACTCAAAGTCACATCCATTGAGTAGGTGATGCCATCCAGCTATCTCATCCTCTGTCATCCCCTTTTCTTCCTGCCCCCAGTCCCTCCCAGCATAGATTCAAATAACCTATTAGGTTTCCAAGTTTTATTTATTTATTTATTTTAACTCATTTGTTACAAATTTAGACCCAGTTCTGCTTTGGAAACTTCACCTTTTTATCTACCTAGGAGATGAGGACAGTGACTGCAAATACTTTATATACCTTTAAAAATGTTTTAAAACCCCAACATGTTTGTACATAAACCTTTTTGCTTACAGTGGTATATTTTTAAATTTATTGGCCTCTTACTACATATGGTGCCCAAGTAGGTATGTAATCATTAGTGAATCTATAAAGAGAGAACTGGTTTCCCTGGTGGCACAGTGGTAAAGAATGTGCCTGCTAATGCAGGAGATGCAAGAGACGTGGATTTGACCCCTGGATTGGGAAGATCCGCTGAAATAGGAAATAGCAACCCACTCTGGCAATTTTGCTTGGAAAATCCCATGGACAAAGAAAGGAGCATGGTGGGCTACAGTCCATGTGGCTGCCAAGAGTCAGACACGACTGGCAACTAAACGCCACCACCAACAGGAGAAATGGAAATAAAAACACCAGCCTATGAGAACCTCAAACCAGTAGGTAGTGCTAATACAGCTATGTATTTGTACAGATATATCTCCAGGAGTTGGAAAATATTGACAATAAAAAACTAAAATGAATTATAAAACTCTAATATGTTCACCCTTAATAGCAATGATAAGCCCTTCATATCACACTTTATAACATATGTATATGAGTAAATAAGTTAGGGCATGGGGAAAGTAGGGGGAAGAGGAGAGGCAAGGAAAGAAGAGAAGAAGAAAGAGATACTGAAATGAGTACTTTATCAATCATGCAACTTTCTGGCTGGGTCTAGCCACACCACAGCAAAGTGGGTTTCTCTTAACTATTTCATGCTTTTATTTTATTCTAGTTAACAAACACTTGCATCAGACTTGGCAATAGCCACTTTACATATATCAACTTATTCCATTTTTAAAGTAAGTCTATAAAGAATGTAGTTTTACTATTATCCTAAATTAAGTAATAAAGATTCTTGAAATCAAAATTTAAAAATAGCTGCCCAAGACAACTAAAATGTGGAAAAACTATATTTTGAGCTTAGAATTCTCTTCAATATATTGTCTCTTTGTTGTTGGCAAAAATCTTGACATTTTCCGAGAATTGCAGGGAATCTGAAAAACTCATTTTGTTCCTCTCTGGTCAAACTCTAAATATTAAGACAGGCATAATTTCACTATTATTGGAAAAATGTAAGAACAATCATTCAGTAAGAGGAACAAATTCTAGATTCTAACAGAAACACTAGAAATTAATTCTGTAATTCTGTGAAACTTTCTCTCTCTCTCTCTCTCTCTCTCTCTTTTTTTTTTTTTTANTAAACACACTGTGCTTACAATTACTGCATCCCCAGAGAGCTGTTAAGCTGGAGAACACGTGTGTGCCTGAGCGTGGTCCACGTGGATCTTGTCTGCAGACTCTGGTCCTCAAGAGAGCATCTGTCCACCCACTAGCCTCCAACAGCACCTGAGTTGCCTTTCTCATGTACATCACATTCAGAGATGAGTCTAGGGCTGTAACTGCCAGCAAGGTGATAACAGTGAAGCCGGCACCTCAGTGCAAAAGAGAGGCCAACTCCTGAGCGCTGTCACATGCTGTCCGTGTCAGAAGCAGCCTGTGTGTGCTGGCCATGCTGTCTTCGCCATGAGCTGGAGATGGCACCGCCATGACCCCCTCTGCAGAGGGACTCGGGCCCGAAAGGCCTGGACAGGATGTGAGGGGTGAGGCCGCTCGTCACCCCGTCTCCAGGCTGGGTCAGGTCTCCATGCTTTGTGTTCCTGCAGCTTCTTGCAAGGGTGCTATTTGGGGTGAGAGCTACCCTGAGAAAGGTGGTGCTCAGATGAAGCTCAGAGAGAGTCGGACATGGTGCGCAGACACATGCTACCAAGTCACACACCTGGATCTCAGACTGACATGAAGCCACTTGGACTTCAACCTTTCTTGGCTGGTATGCAACACATTTCAGAGAAAGGGGATTCTTATGTCTTGAAATGTCCCCATTATGTATTTAGCTTGAGTTCATATTATAAATTGGTGCCTCTTACAGATTTTTTGAGTCCANTGACATGAAGCCACTTGGACTTCAACCTTTCTTGGCTGGTATGCAACACATTTCAGAGAAAGGGGATTCTTATGTCTTGAAATGTCCCCATTATGTATTTAGCTTGAGTTCATATTATAAATTGGTGCCTCTTACAGATTTTTTGAGTCCAATATGGCTCTATTTGCTCTGTCCAGCACTGAGTTGCACCATTTTTTCCCCCCACAGAAAATGGCCTTTCCAGACTCTCCTTGAGTCTTCTCTGGCCCCTTTCCTTATTTGAATCTTTCCTGACTGATCTAACCTACATTTCTCCCTTCGATGTTGCCATAGTGTATCTGGTGGATGATGTTACCCACGTGTACCATCAACTTTTATAGTTGCAACTGCTTCTTCACCCGGGTATGGGTGTCTCGCATGTGGAGAGCACAGGAGGAATTCTAAGCTGTTGATTGTGTTGCAAAAAATAATCCTGCGATGAGGGTCAGCCTGCAGATAGCACAGAGGGTCGGCTGATGAGGGTCACACGCCTGGTGTGGCTGGGCATGAGGAAGTCGGATGCCCTGGGCCAGTGGCTGGTCTCTGGGTCCCAGCTTCAACTCTACCTTCTGGCTCCCTGAGGCTCTGATCAGCTGGGGTTCAGCTGTGTCTTCCTGGAAAGCATACATGGATGCAGATGGGACCGTTAGGTTCTGCTGAGGTTCCCGTATCTGTGATCTGCACTTGCCCTGAATCACGTGGGACGACGTCTGAAACTGTGGATGCTGACACCCTGAGGGGCGGGGGCTCCCCACACTCAGGGCTGGCCTGGAGGCGCTTCTGTTCGGTCCTCAGGGTGTCCAGAGCCCACATGGATGGGGTTACTCCCGAAACACTGCTCCTTTCTTCAGTTAGAGCACAGTTACAGACTCTCTGAACACCTTCACAGCACTGACTGCTGGAGTCCCACATTGTGGGGGTCTTTGGGGCCCTCCAGGGTCCCCATTTCTCTCACAGTCTTTGAGGCACTGGATTAGCTGACAGTTTGACACAGAGGGGGCTGGGCCGTGCTTACATTGGGAGGGGTCCGCTCGCCCTCTGTCCAGGCCACTCGAGGAGGAAGGTGCTCCTTGAGGAGAAGGTGAAACACTGGCTAAGTGTGGACAAGACGGGGGCTTCCGGGGTCATAATGGAGGAAAAGTCACAAAGGAAGGGGAGAGGGTCAGCCTCGTAGGTGAGCCGGGCGAGCAGAGCTGACAAGGCCAGCAAGTGAAGGTGGAAGCTTGCCCCAGTCCCTTCTTCATGGAGTCAGCACCTCCCACCATAAAGGGGCCGGATGCTGGGCCTCCTGCACTGAGTCCACACTGCCACTGAAGCACGTCCTGCCCGCTCCATCCTTCACTCTCCTAAATTAAGCTGGCCTCTCCCCTGCTCGACCCCCAGCAAAGAGCCTCCTCAGGACGTCCGGCCCCTGTCTGTCCTCTGCAGAACCACAGACCCAGCGTCCATCCCATGGGGAGGGAAACGCCCGACCTGCTTGAAAAGACACACGGCTCACGGTGCAGGGACCCCGGGCGTGTTCCTTCACACGGAGCCTCCCACAGAGGCCACATCTACGTGCAGAGGCACCGCTGGCAGGACAGTCCCCGCCCCCCAGCCGAGGTCACTTCAAGGATGTCGGGGGCCGCACTGCCTCCCTTCTGTCAAGGTGACCCACTTGAGCTGCAGGCGTCCGGCTAGGCCTGCTTGGAGTGGGCTGCTCGACTCTGGGGAGCCTGCGTGGTCCCTACCGCGGGATGACAAATTACCTCTCTGCCGTGTCACCTGCACCACCCCTCCCCCACTCCAGACGGGCCTGACTGAACTCTGGGCTGTCGGCTAATGTGACGGCTGAGGGTCCAGCAGGTGACCCGGGAGGGGCCTCTCCAGGCTTGCCTGGGTGTGGGCACTGGGCTGGCATCACGAGGCTGCGGAGATGATGAACTGCTGGCGGGACCCTCAGCCCTGATGCTCCGGTGATGCCCCAGGACCTGTGCATGAGCTAATGTGCACACTGAGCTAACAGAGTGTGAGCCCCGTGTGAGCCCCGTGCACACTGAGCTAATGGAGATGGCATCTGGGCTCACGTGCAGCTGCGTTCCGGACGAGTTGGCCCTCATAACAGGGAGCAGAAGGTGGTCACTGTGGAGAAGCAGACCCCTCCCTTGGGGGTCCCCTCCAAACCGTTGGGTGAGAAAGCTCTGCTGGTGGTTCTCAGAGAACCTGGCCAGCAGGCCCCCAGTCAGCCGGCTCCCCTCTCTGGACTCCTGCCCCTCCTGCTGTTTCTCCTGGACTTGGGGTTCTCTCCACCCACCATGGACCCATGGGGAAGGCCGAGCCGACCCAGCTCCAGACCCACCAGGGCCCCTGCACATCACGTCCGCACCCTGGAGCCACTGGCCCTGCCTAATGTCTTAGTGCAAAGGCCACTCGTTCCTCTGGAAACTGAGGCCAGGGGACAGGCCTTGCCCAGGACGGGCTGCGTCTTCAGCATGTGGTCCCTTCGCCCTGCAGACCCGCTTCGTCCAGCCACCTGGGCTGAATCACCCTTCCTCCCGCATCTCTGCCTTCTTGCTGGTCTTTGACCATCACCTGTGTCGGGTGGTGGTGCTGGCAGATCCGAGAGAGCGTGGCCTGGCAGTCAGACTCCGTATGGAGCTCCACCCAGGGCGGGGAGGGGGTCAGGAATTGGCNCCTCCCGCATCTCTGCCTTCTTGCTGGTCTTTGACCATCACCTGTGTCGGGTGGTGGTGCTGGCAGATCCGAGAGAGCGTGGCCTGGCAGTCAGACTCCGTATGGAGCTCCACCCAGGGCGGGGAGGGGGTCAGGAATTGGCACTATCCCTGGGGGCAGTCAGGACAAGGACAGGTGGGGGGAGGGGACATGGGACACAGTGGACGGTCTCCCTCCACAGGCATGTCACCTCCCTCTGCTGAGAGGGACCGCCTAGAATGACTAGGGGAAGCTTTTCAAACCACCTCTCAGGGCGTGGCTGCAGGAACAGATGCCTGCAGAGGCCCTCGCCGAGGACAGGGTTGGGGGACAGTGGATGAGCCCCTTGAGGCTGGTTTGTGGGTTCACTGGCCCACCAGGAGCAGGTGCTTCATCGTGAGCAGCTAACACGTCTGACACACGCTCTGTTGTAACTAATTCCCTGTCCATCAGCCATTTGTGCTCAGGGAACCACAGCAAGGATGCCCGGCACGTTTAACCATTGAAACCGAGGAGCATCAAAATCTCCTGTATTTTCGGATATTTCGTCCTCTGGGTCAAAGGTCGTCATTCTGACTGATCCTAGAGTGGACGTGGAAACCACACTAGAAAAAGTGAAATTATAGGAGTGTGTGATCTGGAGGTGGTCTCTCTACTCCGTGGCTCCCTCCTGGCACTGCCGATCATGCAGGCTTCACACTGGTGCTGGCCAGCACCTGGCCGGCGTGTCCGGTGGGCTGTAGACAGCATCTCTGCCCCTAAGCTGTCGGGCGGGTGTCACACCACCTCTCAAGGGAGGCAAGAGACCTGGTTTTCCTGTTCACACTACAAACAAGTGTATGAATTAGTGGGTTTCAACACTACTTGTTGTGAGGTGTGAATCTCAATGTATCTACCTCCTCCCACAAAATAACACACAGATTTAATTTTTCAGATAACTGCAAAGAGCCCATGGAAGAGTAAAGTCTGTAGAAAACATTGAGCAGCTTTATGAACATATCTCTGGGACATTTTACTTGGTGCCTGCCCTTCAGAGGAGAATACACGCAGTGATCCAGCCTTTTTAAGGAACATGCTCCCCCTTTTAAGGCACATTGGCACATGGATGTCAATGACTATCCTGAAAAGTCACTGTAAAATAACTTCCTGTGGGTTAACAGTGTGTTCAAGACAATCTATGCTCATCTGAGGGTCCCAGGTGGTCTCAGACCCTGGGATTCACTCTCAGCTCACCTCCTGCCCCTGCTCCGTGGACCCAGAGAGAGACAGACAGAGACAGAGGTAGACAGAGAGGGACAGAGGAACAGAGCAAGCTCGGTTGGATGAAACTCTGCTCCCTGCGTTATAAATTCTTGGCTCTGTGAGTGGCCTTCACACCTGATACTGGGACCCTAAGGTCTGGGCTGTGTGTGGGATGAACGTAGAATTTTCTGAAATTAAATGCTTTCAGGCAAATGTGTTCACTGGTGTCAAATTAATTGTCATAATTATAGCTAGTGATTATTAAGCAATGTACTTGTCCTACGGGGCAGAGCTCTCCTGTGGCCCAGGGACACTGGTTTCTCCCACGTGAAGCATCAGGTCAGGCAGAGAAAAGCACAGGCAACCTGCTCCAAGAAGATGCTGCCGGAAGGTGGATGCCCTTGTCCCTAAAGGGGCGCTTCCTGCCCAGTGTGTTCTGAGCACAAGTGAGGGTGAAGCTGGGGTCTCCCCAGGCAGTTCTCTGGACCATGGGTGATTTCTCCAGCCCTGGGCACCTGGCAGAGTGTCAGCTAGAGGTTGGCTCCCAAGGGGCCTCCAGGTGGCACATCTCTTCAGATCTAGGCTTTCAAGGAAACATGAAAGCGGGGTGCTCTTAATCAGCCCTCCCTACATCTTCTCTGGTAGCCGGTTCTAATGGATGGTGTGCTTGCTGCCAACAGGTGGTGAGAGCCCTGGGAGGGCTGGTAACTGGTGGAATTTGAGTATTTATATTCTTTTGTACTTCAGTGTTCCTTCCTCTCTCTAAAACACAACAGAAGCAGCACTTTGGCTTCATCTTACTGAGAATTCTCAAGTCATTCCTGCTCCTTGGTTCCTGGCCTCTCCTGTCTTGTCCAAGACCACTGTGTCCAGGGCAGACGTCTCCCATCCCTAAGGTCTGTTGAAGGCCCGACGGTGGGTGATGTCCCCTTGGCAGGGAACAGCTACCTGGTGACAGATTTCAGGAGCCTTCTGAGGACGAAGGCGCTATTTCCTGGACACTGAGTGGAGTACTTGGGACTCCAGAGTCAGAGCTGGAGTCAGGAAAGCTCCCTTTGGTTGGAAGGCACTGATGGAGAGAGAGGAGCTGGGGGACCCCGGGGGCCTAGAGATGCGACCCCCCTCTCTCTCCCCATCTTCCTTGTCTCTTTGCATCTCTGTCTCTCTGTCTCCATCTCCAGCTCCATCTCCCCTCCCTGCCCTTCTCCATCTTTCTGACTCCATCTCTGTCTCTCTGTCTCCATCTCTCTCTCTCTGTCTTCCTTTGTCTCCATTTCTCTGTCTCCATCTCCGGCTCCATCTTTCTGACTCTGTCTGTCTCTCTGTCTCCATCTCTCTCTGTCTGTCTCCATCTCTCTCTTTCTCTCTGTCTACCTCTGACTCCATCTCCAGCTCCATCTTTCTGACTCCGTCTCTGGCTCCACCTTTCTGACTCCATCTCTGTCTGTCTCCATCTCTGTCTGTCTTTCTCTTTCTCTCTGTCTTCCTCTGTCTCCATTTCTCTGTCTCTATCTCTGGCTCTGTCTTTCTGACTCCGTCTCTGTCTCTCACATCTCCCCCTGTCCCCGACAGTCCAGCACAGCACATGGTGTGACAAGGGTCCTGGCACCAGTGCATCTGGGGAGCAGCCTGAGTGTGGGGGCCGACATGGGCTCCTCTGTGCTGGGCACCTGGCCTTCAGAACATTGCAGAGCACCCACCGCTCCATGTTTAGGGGATTCTTTGTATTATCTTGTGAAATCACACTGAATTTCCACGTTTCTGTCTGAAATGCCATGATGCCAACCAAGTAGGGAGAAAAGGTTCTTCTGGGATTGATTTTTTTCCAGATACCATGGTTCTGTTCAATTGAATCCACTCGACTTGTGGTTAACATAAACACTACGGAGAGTAGGACATGTCAAATTAGCAGCTTTGCAAATCTCCTGTTAATTGTCAGCCTAATTAAAAAATTGCTAATTATAATGTTTATAACTTCAAATAACTGCTCAGCTATAAAGTATGGCCTGTCAGGTGTAAACAGGGGACTAGAGGGAAAAAATCAATCGCCATCTGTTAATTTATCAGCACAGCACACTGCATTGAAGAATGGATCGCCTATTGCACTGTAAATCTGCATTGTGATAGAAAAGACCAATTCGCTCAACACCTGCTTAATAAAGGATAATGGCCATTGTTACTGTTGGCCCCAGGGTGTCTCTGCTTATCAAATTCCCATCCTGCCCAGAGCAGAAAGGCAAGTGCCAGCACTCAGGGTGGGTCTGTAGGAGGAAGAGCCTTTGACAGGATGCTGGCCACATTGATCAGAGTGTGTGCCTGCTCAGTGATGGCTGACTCTTTGTGACCTCATGGACCATAGCCCACTAGGCTCCTCTGTTCATGGGATTCTCCAGGCAAGAATACTGGAGTGGGTTGCCATTCCCTTCTCCAGGGGATCTTCCCAACCCAGGGATCAAACCCATGTCTCCTGCTTGGCAGGGATATTCTTTACCACTAGACCACTTGGGAAGTCCTCTTCAGAAAGTACAGTCCCCCTGCAATGCGACTAAAGAAAAACATTAAACATCTGGAGCCACGCAAAATTTCAGAAAAAAGCAAAACCTTACACACACAGACATGGCATTCAGACGGTGAAAGGAGGAGATCTCTTGTTTCCTGAAAGAGCCCTGATGCCCATCACTAGCTGTCTCTGGTCCAAACTGCCCTGGTCTTGAGCGTCAACACTGGGTCCTATGGACCCCGTCCCACTCTGTCCTCCACAAACTCATCCGCTGACACCAGATCTGCAATTGCTGGGTCATACTTTCACCCAGGGAGTCCCCACTTGACAGGTGCCAGGGTCTGGAGGCCTTCTGAGGGTGTGGGCCTCCAGCTCTGACTCTCACTCTGGTCTGCTCCCATCAGCTCGCTCTCACCACCTCCCACTGCCCTCACAGACTCTGGGGCCCACGGCTTCACTCATCCCTTGGATAGGAAGCACGAGGCATCTGATCGCCTGTAACAGCAACTTTTTCCGCTGGAGCCGAAAGACATATGGCTGCAGGGTCATGAGACATGTTTATCCCCCACCTCTGCCCAGAGCCAGGGAAAGGGGCTCAGTCATGAAGCTCCAGGAACTGAATTCAAAGACCCAGGGAACCTGGATGCCTAACCATGGAGCTGTGATGTGACAAATGGCTTGTTTAAAGCTGCTAAGTGGTGGTACTTTTGACCACAGCTGTAGAAGAAAAACAAGTCAATCTCTTGCTCAAGGAGCTGTCAGATCTGGGTGGCAGCTCCTCATGGCAATTTGAGCCATGTGGTCACCTTCAGCCCCATGAAAACCACTGCTCCAAGCTGGTCAGAGAAGAAGAAATTCTTTTGAAGATCCTGGCCCAGAAGGAGTCCACATCATTCTACTTGCTTTCTGCCCGTAGTAGTCACATGACCATAGGGACTCCCAGGGTTGGTGCTGGGTCCTAGCTGCGTGGCCTGTCCAGCAGTGACCCTGCTTGGGTTGAGGCAATGCCTTGCTTGGTGGATGGACGGCTGCCTCTGCTCTCGTTGGCATGGAGGTGTCCTGGCTGCCCACTTGGCGGGTGCTTTGTGTGGGTGAGGACAGCATCCGAGGGACCTGGGTGATTACCTGAGAACTGCGGGTCCAGTCTGATGGAGCAGCTGGTGATGCATGTGGAGTGGTCAGGATCTCTGTCAGGAGGTGCTGGGCAGAGCTGAGTCTAGGTCCATGCAGTGCACACATTAATGGTTGTGTGTTCAGTTTAACACTGGAGCAACTCAGTTAATAAAATGCTACAGCGGGCAGTCATGCGTTTTTAAATGAGTGGACTACCTTTAGAGCAGCCAGCTGGGGTGAGAGGAGCACTCAGCGGGATGTGTGGACAGCTCCAGCTGCCCTCTCCCTCCACACCCCACAATGTTTACATCTGGTCAGTGTGCTGGCTTGTGAAGCAACATGGACACACCGTTAACTCCTACATTCACATTTGGGATTTGCACGTCTGCTGTGAGAGGACCATCCAGGGCATGTTCACTGCCCTGAAAATGTTCTGTGCTCTCTGAAGCCCCCCTGCTCCTGGACCTGCCATGCTTTTCACTGCCTCCCTTGTTCTGCTGGGAGGTCATGTAGGTGGAGCCACTCAGGAGGCTGCTTTTTCAGGCTGGCTTCTTTCACTAGTAACATGCATTTAAGCCTCCTCTGTGTCTTTCATTGACTGATGGCTCATTTCTTTTAATCACTGAGAAACATTCTGCTGTCTGGACGTACCACCGTTTGTTTATCCATCACCTACGGAAGGACGTCTTGGCTGCTCCCAGGTTTGGGCGATGGTGAATAAAGTCGCTGTATACGCATCCATGAGCAGGTCAGTTTCCCACCTCTTTGGGTAAATACTAATGAGTCTAACTGCTGGGCCATGCAGCAAGGGCATGTGAACTTTTAAGAAACTACCAAGCCATCTTCCAGGGTGGCTGTGCCTGGATCCCATCCACCAGCTGTGAATGAGAGTCCCTGCCGCTCACGCCCTTCAAAGACCTGGCGTAAGCGCCCACATGTGGCCGACCTCAGGGCATCTCTATGAGGGAGCTGCGTTTACTAATGAATTTCTATCAGCGAACGAAGGTGCCGCCGTCCCTTCAGTGCCCACCGTGTGCCGGGCATTCTGGTTGCCGTCAGCTCCGATGGCCATCTCTGTGGCCCACAGGGCACGTGCCTTCTGTTCTCTGTCCTTTACTGATAAGAAACTGAATAGGGAGGCCTCGTAGCTCCACAGAGCTCAAGACAGAGCCCGGTGGGAGCTGAGGCCCAGGTTCTCCGACACCCTGGAGCCTGGGTGCTCCCTGCCCATGAGGTCTCTCCGTCGGAAGTGCCTCCCCACCACCGTCCAGGGCAGGGGGCCCGGCCGGGCTACCGGGGCTTAACTGCTTAGAACGAATGTGGGAAGGAAGAGACGAAAAATGAGGAAAGCAGATCCAAGAGGGAGGGCACCGAAGGGACAGCCATCAGGGAGCCCTCATCCGCTGGGCCCCTCGGCGGACTTGGGGCAGGAGTCCGGGGTCTTGCCTTGAAAAGCCCGAGAGGAGCCAGGACTTCTGGTCTTACTCTTACTAATAAGAGCGCCCTGTCTCCAGGAGCCCATGGATGGTGACCTCTGAGAGGAAGACCTCGGGCTGTTGTAATGACTGCTCCAGTGTCTCTAATCTCGGTTATTCCCCAGCTCCCCCTGCCGCTGCCCCAGATATGTCCTTAAGAGTTAAAACTCCACTCAACGGGCCACGGGAAAGGTCCCCAGCTGTTTCTAGCTACTTCACAGAGCACAAGGGGGAGGGCGCTGAAGGGTGTGAGGCTTGGGTGCGGGGGCTCCCGGGGGGCTGGGGACTGCTTCGGAGCCCCTGCCCTGTTTGCAGGAGCAGACTTCAGGAGTCCCTCGCACATGAGCTTCCTGAGGCCGAGTGGGTGGTCAGCCCTCCCTGGGGCGCGTGTAGGTTGATGCTGCCCTGGCCCCCTGGACACCCCAGGCCATGTGCCTGTAGTGACAGAGGAAAGCGTCATCAGCTATGGAACAGCACAGAGAAGCCATACTCCTCGGTGTGGAGGAGATCCCGGGTGGAGGAGAGGGAAGGGCTGGGAGGGTCGGAGCAGGACGGAGGGGCTTCCGTGGGGATGGTCCTCAGAGAGGAGAGGAGGGGAGACTGTTGTGCGGGCTTTCCAAACAGACAGACAGTCCGCACACCTGAGCACTGCTGTTCAGGGCTTCCCAGAGCCCGGGGCTTGCTGGGCCCAGACACAGAGTGGGAGGGGGAGGGGGAGGACAGCCCAGGACAGGGCAGGCGTGGGCGTGACGTCACAGGTGTCACACCTGCGGAGCACACGGGAGGACGAGGCTGGGAGGGGCGGCCCCTGGCAAGCTGTGCCCCGGGGGGTGGCTGGGCTGATGGACGGCCGGGGCCCAGCTGAGGCCTCAGAGCAGAGCAGCAGCGGTTTAGGTTCCCAGATGTGCAGGGGGCCACACCTCAACCTCTGGAAACTCTCAGGGTCTCCATCCCCACTTTCTTGGGCAGCAGTCTCATCAATAGTTTCCTGACGTTCATTCCAAATCTGCTCTTCAGCTTATGGTTTGGCAAAGACACTGGGGCACTGGGAGAGTGTTGACTCCACAGGCAGACGTGGTCTGTCAATAAGCATCACCAACATTTCTGACCCAGATCTCAAGCCCTGGAGATGGAGGGACAGTCAAGCTTTGCTGAGACCCATTTGCTCAAGGCTCACATCAGTATTCTTGGCAAAGGTGTGAGCTTTCACACCTTCATAATTTCTGTACATTCTGAAAAGATCCCTACTGTGATCTACTAAAAACAGAGGATTTGGTTTTTTTTTTCCAGTTATTATTGTAAAATTAACATTTGTACTAGCAGTTGAATTCAGGAAATGATGTTACATTTATAGTAGGCACGTTTGTGTGGGAAATTATCTACATAGATGGTCCCAAACAGAGTTTAATTTGAAACCAGAGATTTCGTGCTCTTGTCTTTGGAAAGTCCAGGGCAATGAGTCAAGCATTAAATTAAATGTCATATGATAATCGGTCAGGTGCTGCGAGCTCAGACCTAAGATTTGGCTCGCTCTCTCTTTTCTTTAGGTAATCAGGCTGGAGCATGTGTTTTATGAGAGTTATAAAACATACGAACATTTTATTTAGCTATTTTTTAAGGACTGTACAGACATTTAAATTTGGTATGTTTAAGCATAGCTCATATATCATACAGGATAAGGAAAAGCACACACCACAGTACAAGTGTGTGTGGGGGTCCTCTGTGAATATCTCTGCTAATAAAATGTTTTCACAGTGTAGATAATGCTGGAGGTGGTCCAGGGAAAGTAAATCCCACACTCACAAACAGTGAGTGCTTAAAAGAAGCGACATAAGCAATTTCCCAACTCCACTGGAACCCAGGGATCCTTGTGTTCACAGCTGAATATTCAAAGGGCTGTTTACCATAATTGGAAGATACTTGACAGTTTAAGTAGCCCGCATTTAGCAGGCTTCAAAATAGGTCCTAAATTATTTGTTGCCAGCCCTTCAGATAAACAAGGGGCAGAACCGCTCAACTGTCCTGAAAAGCCACCAATTAGAAGTCCCGGGTTATCCTGAATGACTCCTAATGTGATGACAGAATTCAGAGTCTCCTTTGTAACTGCCTGAACTTCACCAGAGCCATCTTTCCAGTTTTATAACCTTTCACGAAACAATCCCCAAAGCCACACTGTGGACAGGGCTTCCGTGTGGCCCTGGGCAGCATGGGGACTTGTGAGGGATGAGAGTCCCTTGTTCACACTTTGTCCAGCTCTTCGGGCCCCCTTGGGGACCTGGCCTTGCCCTGCCAAGCTCATCCAGTTTTACCAAGAATCCTGCTAGTTTGTAAAGAATTCAGTTTACGAAGAATCCCCTTGGATGTGAGAGTCCCAGCCTGGGTCCTTGACGCCGAGGGGTTTCCACCAGCTCCTGACCCTCCATCCGGTCCCCCTGGGGCGAGGCCCTCTCCCTCCCCATTGGATACTCCTGAAAAAAGTCTTTGCTGCCTGTTTAACTGACCAGGTACGATTTCCTTTCACACTTGCTATGCTAATTTTGAGAATTCAGTTGCATGGTGAGGACTTGGTTGATCCTGAATGAGGCATTAAGGACATCTGAATTGTCAAAATAAACTTGGTTAGTTTAGTGGAAAGCCACTAAACATATTTTTGGAGACAGTTTACCTGTATTTTATGTTGACATCGAAAAGACTTGAATTCTTGGTGTCCAAGCTCAGTGCAGAGGTACCAGAGATCAAATTGCCAACATATGTTGGATCATAAGAAAAGCAAGAGAATTTCCGAAAAGCATCTGCTTCTGCTCCATTGACTGCTCCACAGCCTCTGACTGTGTGGATCACAACAAACTGTGGAAAATTCTTCAAGAGATGGGAATACCAGACCACCTTACTTGCCTCCTGAGAAATCTGTATGCAGGTCAAGAAGCAACAGTTAGAACCGGACATAGTACAATGGACTGGTTCTAAATTGGGAAAGGAGTATGTCAAGGCTGTATATTGTCACCCCGCTTATATGCAGAGTACATCATGCGAAATGCTGGGCTGGATGAAGCACAAGCTGGAATTAGGATTGCCGGGAGAAATATCAATAACCTCAGATATGCAGATGACACCACTCTTATGGCAGAAAGGGAAGAAGAACTAAAGAGCCTCTTGATGAAAATGAAAGAGGAGAGCAAAAACAGTTGGTTTAAAGCTCAACATTCAGAAAACTAAGATCATGGCATCTAGTTCTATCACTTCATGGAAAATAGAAGGGGAAACAATGGAAACACTGACAGACTTTATTTTCCTGGGTACAAAAATCACTGCAGATGGTGACTGCAGCCATGAAATTAAAAGATGCTTGGTTTTTGGAAGGAAATCTATGACCAACCTAGACAGCATATTAAAAAGCAGAGACATTACATTGACAACAAAGGTCCATCTAGTCAAAGCTATGTTTTCCAGTAGTCAGGTATGGATGTGAGAGTTGGACCATAAAGAAGGCTGAACGACAAAAAATTGATGCTTTCGAACTGTGGTGTTGGAGAAGACAAGTGAGTGTACCTTGGACAGCAGGATATCAAACCAGTCAATCCTAAAGAAAATCAGTCCTGAATTTTCATTAGAAGGACTGATACTAAAGCTGAAGCTCCAACACTTTGGCCACCTGATCGTGAAGAGCCAACTCATTAGGAAAAACCCTGATGCTGGGAAAGATTGAGGGCAGAGGAGAAGGGGATGACAAAGGACAAGATTGTTGGATGGCATCGCTGACTCGATGGACATAAGTTTGAGCAAGCTCCAGGAGGAGATGGTGAAGGACAGGGAAGCCTGGCGTGCTGCAGTCCATAGGGTCACAAAGTGTCGGACATGACTGACTGAGTGAACAACAACAAGCTCAGTGCAATTCAGATTCGCCAGTTAGAAGCAGCAGAGTCTACAAGGCATATTGCATGCATGTGCTAAGTCACTTCAGTCATGTCTGATTCTTTGTGACCCCATGGACTGTAGACCAACGGTCTTCTCTGTCCATGGGATTCTCCAGGCAAGGATACCTGAGTGGGCTACTATTTCCTCCTCCAGAGGATCTTCCCGACCCAGGGACTGAACCCATTTCTCTTAAGTCTCCTGCATTGGAAGGCAGGTACTTTACCACTAGCACCACCAGGGAAGCCCAACAAGGCACATTAATAGTAATTGACTACTGACAGTTGAAAAAAGCTACAGAAAGCCTAGGAAAAACCAGGATGAGAATGCAAGAGAGCAAACTGCAATCTGTGCCACACAATAAAGGAACAAAGACCATCAACTTTAAGATCCGGTTCCCAGACCTCTTCTGGGAGTGGCTTGCATAAGGATGAGCCTTGGACTTTGAGGAAAGGTTGACTCATGCCTCTGACGCTGCTTCCTGTCAGCAAAAGGCATCTTAATCGCTGAGAATGTGTCCCCCACGCTGCTGTCTACAGGGTGAAACTGACACAGCGGGACAGCTCTGCTACATTCCAAAGTCGCTCCCTGAGACTTCAACTGTTCCAAGACAACGTCACAATATTTTTTCTTAGGGGAAATATTTGAGAAAGCAATTCATTAAAACAAAAATAAAGCATGAAATGATGACTATTTCTTAACAGTTTCTCTATGTTTTCACAGCAAAGAAGGGAACAGCAAGGTCCCTGACTGCACAGCTTGCTTCTGAGATGCTGATATGGGGGTGAGATGAGCAGAAAGGGGAGAAGGTGGTGTCCACACCACAGGGAAGGTGACTGGAAGCCCAGATCTGAGGGCCTGGGCGCCAGGGCCTCGCTGCCACTCGTCGAGCTGGCAGTGCAGGGCCCTGGGCCCCGAGTCTGCATCCAGGACTGTGATCGCAGGCAGTGTCTTAACCTCCCTGGGCCTCCTTCCCCCACTTGTTAAGTAAAATCATCAGATGCCTGGGGGCGGGGGGCAAGCCCCTTCTGCATGGTGGGCACCAAAGAAAGACCTGCGAGCCACGGAGCACTTCCACAGACTCCTCCCATCTTCTTCTTGTCTTGCCCATTTAGTAAGATGATGCAAATACAACTCAGAGCAATAGCCCAGCAGGACAAGTGACCTAAGATACCATTCTTATTGGAAGCACAGCAAGGCTTTCACAACGAAGACCTATGCACAGGTCCGACTGCAGCCCCTTTGTAAAAGCAGTGTGTCTGCAGGAGAATGAACTGTCGACAGTGGTGGACACGTAAGTCACACCCAAGAATGGAGTCATTGTGCATTCATGCTACAACATGTATGCGCCTTCAGGATGTTACACTGAGTAAAAGAAGGCAGTCAAAACACAGAACAGAACAAAAACAAACCAAATACGGTAAGACAGATGCCAGTTAGATGATGCTTAGAGTCATCAAGCCCAGAGACAGACAAGACAGTAGGATGATGGGGCTAGGGGCCGGCAGGACATGCCAGGCAGGACACACCAGGTCTTGTTTCCCATGGGTGAGGAACCAGGGTGCAGCTCAGCTCTGCCTCAGGGCTTACCTGGAGACCTGGCCCCGGAGGACCCACTTCCAAACCCACCCCGTGTCCACTGCCGACCTGCCAGAGCGGGCGTGAGGTGAGAGGCTCAGTCACGTTGTCACCTAATCTCCAAGTGGCCTCCGCAGCCTCTGCCACATTCCCAGCATGAGAAGGGGGTCACTGGGCATATCCAGCCAACATGCAGGTGTGCTATGAGTGGGGGAGGGGTGTCAGAACACACATCATCTGAGTGTGTTTTGGTGAAACACATTTAAGGACTCATCCTTCAACTCTCAGTGTGGTGTGTGCCTGTTTTTCTCCATTCTTTGCTTTGGGGATCTGATGCAGAGAGAAAGGAAACATTCAAGCAGAGACGACCACCCAATCACCGCAATGCAATCTGCGCTTTTGTTCTGAGCACGGTACTTGGTGTGTGAGATAATACACGGTGTCCTGCAGTGTGGACCCTTAGACAGGGTCGTGAGTGCCTGCCCCGTGCCCGCTCCGCCTGTCCTTGCTGGGCGCAGCACCATGCACCACCCCTCCTTCAGCGAGCCCCTCCTCGTTGTTCCGTGGGTGCCTCACTCCACAAAGCCAGCCTGACTGGGAAGCGTGAGGAACCCTGCATGGAAATGCAAGACTGACGCTGGCGGTCGAGCCCAGGTGTGCCTCAGGTACCCGTCACCATTATTGTGCTCCCACTGTTTGTCTCCAGCTTTGACCCCATTACCCACCCAGAACAGTTCCAGCGAACTCTTCACTTAAGTTGCTTGGATTGATTTCTATTCTTGCCAACAAAGAAGTGAAATTGGTATGGATGCCTTGTCCAAGTGGGCCCCACGCTGAGTGCTGAGAACACTGCTGTGAGAGGCACAGGATCTGAAGGAGCTCTGAGCCCAGGGGGGAGACCACACCCAGAAGAGTGATTGGAACACACGATGGCAAAAGCACAAAGCCAGTGTCCTACTCAGATGTGTGGCCTTGGAGAGCTGATGGGATAGTTAAACCAAGAATCAGTAATTAGATGAAACCCCAAGAGGAGGGGACAAGATTGTCAGGCACGAGATGGAGGAAGAATTTTCCAAAAGGCGCAGCAGAATGAAAGAGACCAGAGGGTCGGGATTTTTTGTTGTTGTTGTTGTTGTTGTTTTTAATTCATTGATGCATCCACTAAGCCTGACCACATACTGGGCTTTTGAAAACTTGCTCTGATAAACACACCAGTGCACAGAGGCACCGAGAGCCTGAGGATGATGGAGGAAGGGTGACGGGGGTAGGGGGGACAGGACCTTCATAGGGAAGGATGGCCGGCCAGTTGTGTGGCCCATGAACCCTCCCATGAGGGTCTGAGTCGGATCAGCTGGCAGGGGAACCCACTGAGGAGTCTGAATTTACTGGGTGACAGGATTAAGTGTGTCCTTCCACAAGTTAAGCTTGCAGATAAGCTCTGGAGGGAAGATTGCTGAGGCGGGAATTCCACGGGGAAGTGAGGGTGATGGTGCGGATCACGACTGGTCCTCGTTTCCCACAATGTGAAGCCAGCGTTTTCCGTGCCGCCTCCTTCCAGTCTCCACTGAAAGCTCCTCCAGTGGCTGAAGAGCAGGCTCACAGCTCAACCAGCCACCAGGTGATGGGGCTGAGCCTGTGACCTGGGACCCACAGTCCTACCTGCTGTGGCCTCCGGTGACATAACGAGACCCGTGGTCACTGGGATGCCGAGAGGATGGGCTGGAGAGGTAACTTGGGGCTCAAGGGACAGGGCCCAGCAGCAAGTGGGCCAAAAGAATTCAGAGAAAGGGGTTTGTGGAGCCTTGGATGTCTCATGTAGACAGCTGAGCGGCTGGTGATGACCCCCATGTGCTGATGACCCCCATGTGCTGGCTGGGGGGACCCAGCCCTCCCCACTCCCCTGCAGACTGACCGGCTGGTCATTCTGGGAGCTGGTCAGATACTACAGCCTTCACCTGTCCAGTTTTGGCTTATCTTTTCTCTCTTTTCACGTCTGTTGAACTTACTGGCCCATTGCCTGAGTGGGAAGAGAACAGACGGAGAGGTGAACGCTCTGGGCAGCCAGGCCTTAAGTCCAGAGGTGCTCAGTCCAGAAGCACAGGCCTAGAGGCAAAAGGGTGGGTGGAAATCCTATGAACCGTTACATTCAGTGTGAAGATTCGCACTTGAAATCTCATAGATTCATTAAAATTAAGATATAAAGTTAGATTGGGTTTTCCACTATTTAATTAAAGTTTCATTTCCCAGACTTCTATAGCGTTAGCATGACTTTGACACGACCACCATCTTGATGTAACAATGGTGAGTTCAAAGCTTTTTGGCCCCACGGTTGCTCTACTGTGAAGGGTGGGCCCATGTCCGAGGCCGATTTTGAGACTGTAGAGGGTGGATGGGGTCTGGAATGCTGCTGGTAGGATGGATGAAGCGAAGTTTGTGGGCAGGGCTGGCCGTATGGACAGGGCTGGTCTGCATCAGTGCTGCAGGGCCCTGGGGGCTCAGCTGCTAGAGGGGAGAGGCAGGGGGTTGGGAGAGGGTGATGATTCCAGGGACGGTGAAGTCTCCAGGGAAGATGGGTCAGGAAAGGTCAACAAAGGGAAGGAGACAGTTTAGAGACATTTGGAATGAGTAAGATGATTGAACTGAAATCTTCAGGCAGAGAACCATGCTCCCCAAACTGAGGAGGGGGCAGTTTTACATATGTCACACCCTGGGGCCATCTGTGGAACAGAGAAGCCTGGGGTGCCCCAGGGCTTCCCATGGCTCCAACCCTGACTCCGCTCTGCATTGCTGACTCCGAGATGCAAGTGGAGGCATGAGAAAGACCTAAGCTCAAGGTCAACATTCAGTGATTTTCTTTCTGTTCAACAGATATCACTGGATCTGAAAGTTATACTTTATAGGACCATCTTGGTGGTTTAAGATTTTTAAACATATATTTGCCATTTTATCTTTCTTTCTGTTCTTTATCTGAGATTCCAGTTCCCACTAACAGTTAACCAGTCATTAGCTTTTATTAGTGGAGCTAAAACGATGACACCCAATATGAGCAGCATAAAACGTTGACCCACTTTCATCGGGTGAAAGGACAGAAATTATGGGACCAGCCAGACCCCCTGCTTTGTCTTCCTTGGCTGGTTACTTACTTTGTCTGTGAAGATGCTGGTGTTTTCTTAGCCTGCTCAAGGAGGGCAGGTGCCTGTTTATCTCCTGAACGGGCTAGGCCTCAGGTCCCGTGCAGGCTTGTGGAATCTCTGATAGCATCTTGCCACTTAGAAGCGGGGATATTCTGTGTGTCAGGAATCGGGGTGAGATGTGGGCATGGACAGGACGGGGGACGGTGAAAGGTGGGACAGCAGAAGGGGTTACTAACCCGACTGCAGAACCAGCTCTTCCTGTGCCTTCCTTGCTCGCGGGCTTGTCTTCCTTCTGGAAGCCAAGAGCAGTGCGTGGCTGGCATCCACATAACTAGATGATAAAGTTTGCTACAGTCCTTCCTCCTTCTCAAACACTGAGCCCAAAGGATGTTCCAACAGCAGTGTTTTCAGTTCCTCTTGGGTCCTTCAACTAGTTTCATTTCAAGGAAAAACAGTTCTACAGTTTCAACAAACTGGGAATCCGTCTCTGGACGTCCAACTGTGCAGCCATGTAACTTCTGCTCTGAAACAGAATCTGGTCCCTCTGATCCTGTTCTTCCTGCACTGAGGCCGCAGATCTCTTGCCACTAATAAACACACCGGTGTCCTCACCAGGAAATACTCTCCAGAGCATCCCCACTTCAAAGACAAATACCGTGTCTCCTCTGGAGATGGCAGCACGAAGACGTGTTGACACCTTTTGACATGCTCTTCTCTGCACACACCCAGCCCCAGGGCTTCTCTTAGTTTATGAAATAGACATACAAATTATTTGCATCAAAGCGAAGTGTTTCCAAAGACAGCTTTGTCACTGAGTTCCTTTCTTAAAGCTGCCTTCTCCAGGAGTCCTGGATTCCTGCACAATTTCACAGGTCAATGTGCTCGACCCTGGCCACTGTGTGGATTTGATGTGTGGATGTGCACTAATTCTTTGGTAGCATCACCACAATCGGCTGAGAGACATCCAAATCTCCCCAAGTGACCTTTCCTTGTGTACGTGTGTGTGTGCATGTGTGTGCAGTAGCATCACCACAATCGGCTGAGAGATGTCCAAATCTCCCCAAGTGCCCTTGTGCCCTTCTGTTGTGTGTGTGCATGTATGTGTGTGTGTGTGTGTGTGTATGTGTGCATGCCCATGCTAACAGCACAGCGTGAGCTCTACCCTCCTAGCAGCACCGCATTGCTATTATCAGGCACGCTGCATGTCAGCTGTCTAGAACTCACCCATCCTACGTATCAAACCTTATTCCTGTTAAAGCTCCCCGTTTCCAATTTTCTGGGCCCCTGCCACCATAATCATATCTCCGTTTCTAAGGATCCGACTTCTCTAGACACTCAGATATGTGGAACCACACATTTTTTGCTTCAGTGATGGCCTGCCTCACTTAACATAATGTCCTCTAGGTTTCTCTATGGTATTGAGAATGGCATATTTCCCTTTTAAAAGACTGAATAACATTCTAACTCCTTTCAAAATACTGGGCCTGTCCACATCTGGGTCACTGTGACCAGAGCTGCAATGGGCATGAAAGTAAGATATCTCTTCCAGATCCTGATCTTATTTCTTTTGGGTAAATTTCCAGAAGCAGGATTACTAGCATACTGAATGATGAAAAACTGAAAGCATTTCCTCTAATGTCAGGAACAAGATAAGGATGCCTACTGTCACCATTTCTACTCAACACAGCACTGGAAATCCTAGCCAGGTAAACTGGGCAAGAAGAAGAATGAAAAGGAATCTAAGCCAGAGAGGAAGAAGGGAAGTGATACATATTAGCAGATGATATTGACATAATCCCATATTTACAAAACCTCAAACATGCCACAAAAATATTATCGGACATAATAAACAAGTTAAGTAAAGTTGTAAGATACAAAATCAACATACAAAAGTCAGTTGTATTTCTGTAGACAAACACAGAACCAGCAGGAAAGGAAATTAAGAAAACAATCCCATTTACTATAACATCAAAATAATAAAATATTCAGAAATAAACTTAACCAAGGTAGTGAGAGACTTGTACACTGAAAACAATGAAACACTGATGAAGCAAATCAAAAAACAAATGGAAAGACATTCCATGTTCATGGATTGAAAGATTTACCATTGTTAAAAATTTCCAAACACAAAATAATCTATAGAGTCAATGCTATTTCCATTGAAGTATCAATAGCACAATCCTAAAATTCATGTGGAACCATAACAGACCCCAAAGAACCACATCAGTTTTGAGAAAAGTGAACAAAGGTGGAGGCATTAGATTTCCAGATTTCAAAATTTATCACAAACAGTAATTAAAACAATATGGCATAAAGAGAGATATACAGACCAACAAGACAGAACAGAGTCCACAAAAAGTAACCTCACGCATATACAGTCAACTAGTCTTTGACAAGGGCATTAAGAAACTACAACAGGTAAAGTACCGTCTGCAACAAATGATGATGGGAACACCAGAAACCCCCAAGAGCAAAAATGAACTTGAATCTTTATTTACATCAAAACCACAGGTTTCAAAAGTGAAAGCAAACAAGTGGGACTACATCAAACTAGAAGCTTATGAACAGCAAAAGAAATCAGCAGCCAAACTGAAAACAGAGCCTACGGGATGGGAGAAAATATTTACGAACCACGTATCCGAGGAGGGATTAACTTCCAGAACTCTTGGAAAGAACACTTAGGACTCAATAGCAAAAAAGAAACAACTGATTAAAAATAGGCAAATGACTTGAACAGACATATAAATGGCCAACAAGTATAGGAAAAGGTGCTCAACATCACATGTTAACAACAAATGAAAACTGAGATGTTACCTCACACATGTTAGAATGGCCAATTAAAAAAAGCCAAAATCCAAGAAACAGCACGTGTTGCTGAAGGTGTGGAGAAAAGGGAGTCCTGATGCACTGTTGGTGGGAATGTGAGATGGAACAGCCGCTATGAAAGGCAATATGGAATTTCCTCAAAAAGGGAGCTGCTAAAATGTTACTTGGTGTTTCAAGAAGAAGGCATGAGTTTTGAGAGATGGTTTGAGTCCTGGGAAAACTTTAGGTTCAGGTTAAGTCCTCTTTTTGCCATATTCTGTATCATTTTAGGACCTGATTTTCCTTTCCTCCAAAACAGAGGTAAGAATGTCTACCTTGCTGAGTCACTGAGAGGATTCAGTGAGAAGGCATCTGTGAAATGCTCCATGCGGGAAGTGAGGATCAAACACCAGTCCTCCTTCCGTCTTACTTTTGAGGGTCACCAATACAAACAGCTCATGAGCCTGTGAGCCACGTGGAAGGATGGCCAGAACAGTGGGCTAATCTGGGAATGGGTCAGGGGTGTCCCATGAAAACAACAGTGGGGAGCGTGCGGCAGTGGGTGGAGGAGAGAACTGAGGTCGGCGGACAGGCTTCGCCAAGGGGAGCATGCTAACCATGAGAACAAGCAGTCCCAGACTCCGCCGGCCGTCTCCACCCTCAGCCTCCTGACACCACTGATCGCTTAATGGAGCAGTTCCTGCTCCTGTGCTGAACCAGTGTCGACCACTGCTGCCGACTGGAGACCTGCTTACCTTCCTATCTGAATCTCCACTAAGTGGTTCATCGATCAAACCACGTAAGGTGATAGTGTGGACTTTCCACAAACTGCTTCAATGAATTAATATCAGAAGACTGCTTTGACAAGTTGCAAAGTGTTCCTTGCTCAGGCTAAAGATACGGGTTAGCTGAAAAAAATTCTAACTATGCCTCCTCTGTTTTCTGCCAAACATGTCTTTATAAAATTAGAAAGAATCCATCTGTTTCCTTGCCATGGATACTAAATCTCAGGGTTATTAGCTTTTATTTGGACTTGAGTTCCAATAGGCAAATAGAAAGGTGTGTAAGATTTGTTAGCTGCGGGCTATGACATTGATGCATCTGTTTGCTTTTTCTTTCTTTGTATTTTATTTTGTCTTTTCCATACCATCTCTATTTTGGACAGACTTTGATCTCTGGGAAGCAATATTATGTTTCATTAGATGGAATGGCTCTTCGTACCGTGACATGGGCTCCCCAGGGAGGGAAAATTCTGAAAGTGTCTTCAANAGAGACAGCCGGTGTCCTCACCAGGAAATACTCTCCAGAGCATCCCCACTTCAAAGACAAATACCGTGTCTCCTCTGGAGATGGCAGCACGAAGACGTGTTGACACCTTTTGACATGCTCTTCTCTGCACACACCCAGCCCCAGGGCTTCTCTTAGTTTATGAAATAGACATACAAATTATTTGCATCAAAGCGAAGTGTTTCCAAAGACAGCTTTGTCACTGAGTTCCTTTCTTAAAGCTGCCTTCTCCAGGAGTCCTGGATTCCTGCACAATTTCACAGGTCAATGTGCTCGACCCTGGCCACTGTGTGGATTTGATGTGTGGATGTGCACTAATTCTTTGGTAGCATCACCACAATCGGCTGAGAGACATCCAAATCTCCCCAAGTGACCTTTCCTTGTGTACGTGTGTGTGTGCATGTGTGTGCAGTAGCATCACCACAATCGGCTGAGAGATGTCCAAATCTCCCCAAGTGCCCTTGTGCCCTTCTGTTGTGTGTGTGCATGTATGTGTGTGTGTGTGTGTGTGTATGTGTGCATGCCCATGCTAACAGCACAGCGTGAGCTCTACCCTCCTAGCAGCACCGCATTGCTATTATCAGGCACGCTGCATGTCAGCTGTCTAGAACTCACCCATCCTACGTATCAAACCTTATTCCTGTTAAAGCTCCCCGTTTCCAATTTTCTGGGCCCCTGCCACCATAATCATATCTCCGTTTCTAAGGATCCGACTTCTCTAGACACTCAGATATGTGGAACCACACATTTTTTGCTTCAGTGATGGCCTGCCTCACTTAACATAATGTCCTCTAGGTTTCTCTATGGTATTGAGAATGGCATATTTCCCTTTTAAAAGACTGAATAACATTCTAACTCCTTTCAAAATACTGGGCCTGTCCACATCTGGGTCACTGTGACCAGAGCTGCAATGGGCATGAAAGTAAGATATCTCTTCCAGATCCTGATCTTATTTCTTTTGGGTAAATTTCCAGAAGCAGGATTACTAGCATACTGAATGATGAAAAACTGAAAGCATTTCCTCTAATGTCAGGAACAAGATAAGGATGCCTACTGTCACCATTTCTACTCAACACAGCACTGGAAATCCTAGCCAGGTAAACTGGGCAAGAAGAAGAATGAAAAGGAATCTAAGCCAGAGAGGAAGAAGGGAAGTGATACATATTAGCAGATGATATTGACATAATCCCATATTTACAAAACCTCAAACATGCCACAAAAATATTATCGGACATAATAAACAAGTTAAGTAAAGTTGTAAGATACAAAATCAACATACAAAAGTCAGTTGTATTTCTGTAGACAAACACAGAACCAGCAGGAAAGGAAATTAAGAAAACAATCCCATTTACTATAACATCAAAATAATAAAATATTCAGAAATAAACTTAACCAAGGTAGTGAGAGACTTGTACACTGAAAACAATGAAACACTGATGAAGCAAATCAAAAAACAAATGGAAAGACATTCCATGTTCATGGATTGAAAGATTTACCATTGTTAAAAATTTCCAAACACAAAATAATCTATAGAGTCAATGCTATTTCCATTGAAGTATCAATAGCACAATCCTAAAATTCATGTGGAACCATAACAGACCCCAAAGAACCACATCAGTTTTGAGAAAAGTGAACAAAGGTGGAGGCATTAGATTTCCAGATTTCAAAATTTATCACAAACAGTAATTAAAACAATATGGCATAAAGAGAGATATACAGACCAACAAGACAGAACAGAGTCCACAAAAAGTAACCTCACGCATATACAGTCAACTAGTCTTTGACAAGGGCATTAAGAAACTACAACAGGTAAAGTACCGTCTGCAACAAATGATGATGGGAACACCAGAAACCCCCAAGAGCAAAAATGAACTTGAATCTTTATTTACATCAAAACCACAGGTTTCAAAAGTGAAAGCAAACAAGTGGGACTACATCAAACTAGAAGCTTATGAACAGCAAAAGAAATCAGCAGCCAAACTGAAAACAGAGCCTACGGGATGGGAGAAAATATTTACGAACCACGTATCCGAGGAGGGATTAACTTCCAGAACTCTTGGAAAGAACACTTAGGACTCAATAGCAAAAAAGAAACAACTGATTAAAAATAGGCAAATGACTTGAACAGACATATAAATGGCCAACAAGTATAGGAAAAGGTGCTCAACATCACATGTTAACAACAAATGAAAACTGAGATGTTACCTCACACATGTTAGAATGGCCAATTAAAAAAAGCCAAAATCCAAGAAACAGCACGTGTTGCTGAAGGTGTGGAGAAAAGGGAGTCCTGATGCACTGTTGGTGGGAATGTGAGATGGAACAGCCGCTATGAAAGACAATATGGAATTTCCTCAAAAAGGGAGCTGCTAAAATGTTACTTGGTGTTTCAAGAAGAAGGCATGAGTTTTGAGAGATGGTTTGAGTCCTGGGAAAACTTTAGGTTCAGGTTAAGTCCTCTTTTTGCCATATTCTGTATCATTTTAGGACCTGATTTTCCTTTCCTCCAAAACAGAGGTAAGAATGTCTACCTTGCTGAGTCACTGAGAGGATTCAGTGAGAAGGCATCTGTGAAATGCTCCATGCGGGAAGTGAGGATCAAACACCAGTCCTCCTTCCGTCTTACTTTTGAGGGTCACCAATACAAACAGCTCATGAGCCTGTGAGCCACGTGGAAGGATGGCCAGAACAGTGGGCTAATCTGGGAATGGGTCAGGGGTGTCCCATGAAAACAACAGTGGGGAGCGTGCGGCAGTGGGTGGAGGAGAGAACTGAGGTCGGCGGACAGGCTTCGCCAAGGGGAGCATGCTAACCATGAGAACAAGCAGTCCCAGACTCCGCCGGCCGTCTCCACCCTCAGCCTCCTGACACCACTGATCGCTTAATGGAGCAGTTCCTGCTCCTGTGCTGAACCAGTGTCGACCACTGCTGCCGACTGGAGACCTGCTTACCTTCCTATCTGAATCTCCACTAAGTGGTTCATCGATCAAACCACGTAAGGTGATAGTGTGGACTTTCCACAAACTGCTTCAATGAATTAATATCAGAAGACTGCTTTGACAAGTTGCAAAGTGTTCCTTGCTCAGGCTAAAGATACGGGTTAGCTGAAAAAAATTCTAACTATGCCTCCTCTGTTTTCTGCCAAACATGTCTTTATAAAATTAGAAAGAATCCATCTGTTTCCTTGCCATGGATACTAAATCTCAGGGTTATTAGCTTTTATTTGGACTTGAGTTCCAATAGGCAAATAGAAAGGTGTATAAGATTTGTTAGCTGCGGGCTATGACATTGATGCATCTGTTTGCTTTTTCTTTCTTTGTATTTTATTTTGTCTTTTCCATACCATCTCTATTTTGGACAGACTTTGATCTCTGGGAAGCAATATTATGTTTCATTAGATGGAATGGCTCTTCGTACCGTGACATGGGCTCCCCAGGGAGGGAAAATTCTGAAAGTGTCTTCAAAGACAGGAAGAGAGAGGATGTGGCACTGTCTTTGTTGTTTTCTGTCCAAATAGGTGTGATTGCACACCTCCCTCCGACAGGGGACGGCTCAGGTGTGTACCTGCTCGTCTCCTTCCCTTTACTGCAAGCAGATGATTACCTTGGCAGCTCAGCTGTGTTATTGAGACATTTCAGCATGAAATTTGTTTTTTTTCTCACTGAACTTTAAGCAGAATTTCAAGTGCCAAGTCTCCGAAGCCGAGTGGGGCTATTAAGGGATAATTACTAATTATGCTAATTTGAGAAGTAGCTGCCTTCTCCTTCCCCGGTCATTCTGTGTGTGTGCCACCCTCCTGAGAGGCACCCCCGCCCCCCCAGGTGTCTCCGGGAGGACAGTACGTCCTGGGCCTCCACACGCTGCTCTGGAAGTTTATAGTCCATCAGAAGGGGAAAGAAGACAGCAGGGGTTCTAGGGCAGCCCGTGTCCTCGTCATCCGTGATTTATGCTGGTTATTAATTTGTCCCGTGCCAACAATATTTATTGTCCTTTGTACACAGGCCAGCAGCGTATACATTTAATTCCTAATACATCTGTATTTCTTCTCATCATCTTGGAACCTTCATAATAAGTTCTGAGCACCTGTGCCCACCACAGTGTTGGGAGGCACTGAATTAGGCACTGGGGGCCTCGTGGGTCTTGGATAATTATCACCCTTTCTCCTCAAAAGTTACTATTTAGAATAAATGCTAATGATGAATGGGTGTTTGGTTTGACCACCTGGACACTGTGACTGGCACACAGAGAGGCCGGGCCAATAAGAAAGGGATGATATTTGGAAAATGTCACCTTCAGTGGTGCAGAAGACTGTTCACCCCCTGGCTTGCTCCAGCCATGAGGAAGCGGGGAGACCTGCCTCGCCTGTGAACTTGGGGGTGATGAGGTCGTCTGCCTCACTTCTGGGCCCAGACCCAGGGAGGACCCGAGCCCTCTGACTGCTTCCTGCTCTTCAGTCCCCACCATCTATTCCAGCGGTCACACCCACTCCTCCCTCCAGCCTCATCTCTTCTGTCACAACGAGGACTTGAAGGCTTCAGCTTTGCTCCTGACATTGTTTTTCAACCTGTTCCGACCACGTGGAGCAGGGCTCCCAATGTGCTCCCGAGATGCCCGGGATGGGGGGGGGCGGTGACAACTGCGTCAGGGCCCGCTGTGGCCATGTGTCCCGACTACCATCGGTCGTGTTGGATATCAATCCCCTCGAACCTTAGGAGCCTCGAGCCCATGATCACCTGAGGCCTGGCCTGTCTGGGGCTCCCAGGGCCCCTGAAACAGGCCATGGGCGTCTCAGCCCAGCCTGGGCACCGCTCCGATACTGGAGGCCCCCGTCTTGCAGCTGTGGCTGCCTGTGACCGCCCTGCCTCCGATGATTCCTGTGGGAGTGCTGTTGTCACTGTCAGCGTGACACGCTGGGATGGACTGAGGTCCCACAGCAGGAAGGAGACACAGCCGGCTCCTGGAGACGCGCCCGCAGAGGTGGGAGCACCTGTCTGCACAGGTTTGTGTGGCTCGGCTCTCGAAGGAGGGCATGTTGTCCCCGGGTGGACACATAGGGTGCCCTCCCACACTGAGCAGAGGAGAAATGTGCCAACGAGAGGAAATCGGAAGATGTTTAGAGCTGGTTCACCATTTGCATCATCTGAAGTCACTTATCTTCTCAGTTACTCTCTCCTGTCTTATACGACAGGTTCCAGTCATCAGGGGCTCTGACTGTTAACTACTCCGGCTCCTGAAATTGAGGAATGTGATCTCATTGCCCTGAAGATAACCAAGAAAGTTCTTCCTTTGTGCTTTCTGCAGGTTTACACGTGCAGGGTCCACAGGAACAATGTGTGGCTCAGAGACCTTCTTTGGTGGCCCCCATTCATGTCAGATAAAGAAAGATGAAGACAGCTGAGCACCAAAGACTTGATGTTTTTGAACAGTGGTGTTGGAGAAGACTCTTGAGAGTCCCTTGGACTGCAAGAAGGTCAAACCAGTCAGTCCTAAAGGAAATTAGTCCTGAATATTCATTAAAAGGACTGATGCTAAAGCTGAAACTCCAATACTTTGGCCACCTGATGCGAAGAGCTGACTCATTTGAAAAGACCTTGATCCTGGGAAAGATTGAAGGCAGGATGAGAAGGGGACGACAGAGGATGAGATGGTTGGATGGCATCATCGACTTGATGGACATGAGTTTGAGTAAACTCCGGGAGTTGGTGATGGACAAGGAGGCCTGGTGTGCTGCATTCCATGGGGGAGCAAAGATTCGGACATGACTGAGTGACTGAACTGAACTGATTCATGTCAGACTGACCTTTAGCTCCCAGGAGTCTCAACTGCCCAAGATTTCTGTTGCTCAAAACACACCTTTTAAGAAGTTTTAAAAATTCCAAATTACACGTGCCTAAGGTCCATTAAGAAACGCACAGAACAGCAGAGTCATCAGCAGTATTTAAAGCGCACGTTTCAAACTCACACGTGGGTTCCTCTGCGGCGGAGGCCAGAGTGATAGTGACTGCCTTCTTACATGTGCCTGACCCTGTGCACAGCTCCTGACACACAATTGGTGGTCAAAACCATGACTTTATGCAAAATGGCTGTTTTCCAAGCAGAAATAGAACCACTTGTCGTCTTATAAAAATTCACATTTTTGGAAAGAATTCACACAGCTCTTAAACAAGCAAAGATTACATAAGTTTGATGGACTCTGTTACACACACAGTTAGGAAATCTCCAGGTGTCTTACGCGATTCTCTGTTTTCCTTCTGTTTTCTGGGCATGTTTTTCCTGAAGAAGCAGGCACAGAAAGCCCCGATGGAAGCAGGCTGTGTTCTCCCCGCTGCAGAGTCGGGGGCTGCGAAGGCTCCCTGTTACCCCTTCTGGAGGGACCTCACCCGGTCTTGCTGCTGCTGACGAAAACCGCCGTCACTATGTGCACTGGGCAGAATGGTTTGCCTGCTAACAGGCAGGCCCCCTCGTTGTGACAGCACATTTCTCCATTTGTACTTTTGTTTTTTCATTCATGTTTGTGTACAGCGGCAACCAGATGACATCAGATTTTGACAGTGGCCTTTGGGGGAAAATATGTAGCTGGAAGGAGGCAGGTGGGCCCCAGCACCTGGGAGGGGACATACTTGGAGAGGTCACAGGTCACATGGTAGTGACAGAAGGTGAGTGGACACTGGCTGATGGTTTCACAGAAGTTATGAGTTGAACAGCACAGAGTCCCCATGAGACTTCCAGGGTCCTGACCAGTACTGTATCCAATAGGCCCACACTCAGGTGTACATAGACACCACCTGGGCATACCTGGACACACCTGGACACACAAGTTCCCTCCTTAACAAACAGTGAGTGCTAGACAGCCACTGGAAGCATGTTTTG
>SJYV01049899.1:1030510-1057206 GCA_006410875.1 Neotragus pygmaeus | reverse complement strand
ACAGCTGCTACTGAAAGACAGCTGGGAGTTTGGAGATATTTTTGCAACTGGAGAATTTTACTCAGGGTAGCACACCAGCAGGGAAGTTCAGGGAGGCCGCATAGACAGCCTGCCAAGTGTAACCTGAGCCCAGGTGTGACCTCTGCGTCAGGCCTGCTCCGGGCTCAGGGGCCCTTCCGTCACATGCAGGCTGTACTTTCATCCACCCTCAGCTCTCCCCTGACCCAGTCTGGGGTCTGGAGCTGCTGCCAGCTCCACAGGACAATCGGGGAGGGGTCTGAAGGGACTGGCTCAGGCCACGCTCTGCTTAAGATGAGTGGCGTGAGGCAGCCTCCCATTCTCGCTGATGAAGGTAAGGGATCCAGGTCATTCTCCTGTCATACACATCAATACAGTGTCACCAAGAACATTTACATTTGTTCACAAAGGGATTTTACAAGTCCAGAAATCTACCTGTGTGTGTGTTTACGTGAAATGATTTTATGAGTAAGATGTTGAACAGATGGGAAGAGCAATTTCAGTCCATTTGTGCCATTTGGAGTTGCTTATATCCCCTTAATGCTAATGTCCTTTGTTAGGTTGTGGAGCAGGCTGTTTACTTACAAGGGTCTCTGTCATTTAACTGCTTTGTTTCAAAGTTGACACGTCCAGGATCAGTTGTCATATCCTGAGTTCAGATGTCCTGTTTGACTATTCTCTACTCAAATCTAATTTGTAAGCCACTTTTCATCCATTTACTCCGTGAATTTGAAACAGAACCTATATGTTTACTTGTGGCTTCAAGCTGATTTTGACTTGTACACCAGACAGACTCTGAGCTAGTTTAATCTATGAAATTGGAACATTAAATATATTCTTTATACATGGAAGTTTATGAAAAATATCCTGTACATAACATAGACACACACAAGGTAGGTCAGGATGCTCTCCTTTTATGCAGGATGCTTGGGGCTGGTGCACAGGGATGATCCAGAGAGACGTTGTGGGGTGGGGGGTGGGAGGGGGATTCAGGATTGGGAGCTCGTGTACACCTGTGGTGGATTCATGTCGATGTATGTCAAAGTCAATAGAGTATTGTAAAGTAAAATAAAGTTAAAAAAAATAAAAAACATAAAAAAAATCATGAACATTAAAATAAAAAATCCAGATGCACAAGAAGGGTAGTTATGTATGATGAGAAGGTTTTAGAACATTCAGATTTAGTCCCAGGGTTTCACTGAGTGAAGGATAGGTTTCATTTTCACTGCAAGAGATCAATTTGAATATGACCATAAACTCTGTGCTCACTAGATATACCTTTTTGCGTGTGTTGTGTGTGCAGAGGTTGTGTATGTACAGTTGTGTATATAGGAGTGTGTCTATAGATACTGTACATACAGATGTTGTGTATGCAGGTGTGTATGTAGGTGTTGTGTAAGCAGATGTGATATAGGTATTGTGCAGGCAGGGATTGTGTATGTACAGCACTCAGGCTTTCTATTATTTTATTTGATTTTTAAAAATAGAATTTAAAATTTCTTCACCTCTAATATTAATTAATTATAGTTTTTGAATATTTTTAACCTTGTACCACAATTAATATTTACTTTGGAGTGAGTGTGTATTACTTAGATATCTGACCAATGAAGATGTTGAATGTCTGAGTTGGTTGAACGATCTCTAAAAGTTTCTTTAACCATCCAATCAGATAATTGGAGGCTACTTAAGCAAAGGCTACTTAAGCACAGTTGTATGCAATCATGTGTTTACATAAATATGTGTGTTTACCTACATGCAAATACATCCCCACAAATACACATTCCTCGTCACACACACACACATTAAGATGTTTCTTGGAAGAGGACGTTGATGAACCCACGGTGTGTTTAGGTTTGGGAAACGTCTCTAAAGGTAAACAGAATATAACTTGTGTCTGTGTCTGTGTCTGGCAGAGTTGTGTCCCCACCACAGACACACACAGAGGGAAATCACATGGGGATGCAGGGTGTGGCCTTGGGGGCGACCAGCCCTGCTGACGTCTGACTCCCTTCTCTGGGTTCTAGGACTGAGAGAGAATAAATTTCTCCTGTGGTGTTTGTTATACATACTGTCTATCTAGATCTTTTTGTACAGTTAACTTAGTATAATAAGCACCCCAAATCCTCTCTATTCTAAATTTTGTCCTAAAAGTTCATTTATAGGTCACCTAAATATGACAATGTTTTGCTAATCTCTGAGTGAATGTGTGTGTGTGTGTGTATATATATATATATATATGCACATATATATGTATGTGAAATATACAAGAAATATATATATCTTACAATCTACAGTTCAAATATTGTTCCATTTTATAAGGAAATGGAATAGCAGAGAGGAATTTCTGGAATCGCAGAGTGTAGGTACTCAATAAATATTATAAATAAAATTAGTGACTAATTTTAGTTCTTATTGTCTAAGGGCCACATGGGCAGTGGGTTGAATGGCCTCAGCATGGCTGGTTTACACGTGATGAACCAAGACAATCTTGTGGAAAACTGAATACCAGGGTCTCAACTAGATGAATCTTTCACAGTTTGCCCTCCCTTGTGTTTTGCTAACTTTTTGAGTGAGGCTGACATTCTGTAAAACAGACACGTCCAACCTTATGAACATTTAGTTCTATACTTTCCCTGGGATGTGGGTAAACTCAACATCCCCCTACTCCCAGACCACGGGGTCCAGTGGTGTCACACACGGAGTGTTGCACACCAAGTAACTATTTATTTTATTATGAATACTTACAAATGGGATGTAGCATCCAGTCCAGTATATGGTTTCAGTTTTTAACAATGTGCATTTTTCATTGTCTTCCTGATGTTCAAGTTTGGAGACTTCCCTAAGCATCGTTATAGATAAATACCAAGCCCCACTGGAGCAGCCTGCATCACTGCAGCCAGACCAGGCAAGTCGTGCTCCGAAGAGTTTTATCTCCTGGCGCTGCACCCTGGTCACCCACTTAATTCATGTGTGTGAGATGGAGACAAAGATGGATGGATGGATGAAGAGACAGATTGCCCCAAGGCCATCTCAGGTAAGAGAGAAGAAAGACCAGGAGACGTGCCATCTACACAGATAGAAGGGACGAGTCCAGTGATTTGCCTTTCCCACAGGGTATCCTGTGTCCACAGCCCTGAGTGGACACAGTGGTGGGATGGCCTCCCATGGCCACTGGGATGAGCCCTGTGTCCTCCTTTGTATCACCTCCGGGCAGAGAGATGCCAGCCATCGCGCAGGTGAGACGCCGGCTTTACTCACATGCTAGACTTCTGATCTGCATAGACGCGTACAAGTTCTGCCCTCAGCCATGAGGACAGAGTGGACCTCTGGGCAACGAGAAGCAGGGTGGAAGCTGAGCCTGGGGCAGTGCCTGGGCCTGTCTCGGAGGAGGCGTTGGGGGCTGGCTGCGGTGGGATGGACTCAGGGACAGACGTGCACTCCCGAGGCGGGTGGTGGGGGGACACCCCGGAGCCCAGGCTGAAGGCACAGGGTGGAGAGGCCGAGAACTCCTCAGGGTCAAGGGTGTGTGGGCACCAGTGTTGCTAAGAGGCACCTTGGGCATTCTCTGGCTCCGAGGGTGGGCCCTCATCCCATCTACACAAATACCCTCGAGCATGCAGACCTGTGGGGAGGGGTGGGGGGCTGGCTTGGCAAGGAGCAGCAGGGTGCTGCCTGGCTTCCTGAGGGAGTGGACTATCTCTTTAGCATGGACCACACGGCCATGCTGAGATGTGCTTTCTGACTCAGAACATCTCCCAGAACTTCTGGACTGCTTAATCCCTGACGTTTAGTGCAGTGCAGACACATAAAGACGTCCCATGAACGTCTGTTGAATGAGCACACTCAACATTCCACACCAATGACTCGAAAATAAGTCAGTAGGTGCTCTTTATAAGTGAATTCAGCAACAACCATTGGTTGATGGTGTAAGTGAGAGAGCCTGTGTGCTAATTTCTGGGAACACACCGAGTGTACCTGGCTCCCATCCTCCAAGGACCATCTTGCACACAGACCAACACCCACCAATCAAACCTGCAGACAATGAAACAAGAAGGGGAGAAGCCACATCCTTCCCGAGGGGTCATCACACCAGGTGACTTACGAAATCGCCAGTAACCCCTTACTCAGTTCCTCTTGTGGTTTGTAAACTGTAGCAGCTCATGCCATCTGCACCCAGTCTCTTTAGAAAAGCTTCCCTCTTACTATATTCTGATTATTGCTTCAAGCAACTTTACTTCAAAAATGAAATCAACGTTCTCAGTAGATCTTAACTGAGCAGCTAATATGTTTTGACATTGCAGTGGGGATAAAAATGCTCAGACCCATAGAAGTTTGCATTTTAGTCATTTAATTTTTATATATGTAGTTTCACCTGAAACGATTAAAAAATTCAATTTTGTAAAATATATGATAAAAATGAGCATTAAAATTCCCATAGTACCTAAAACTGTGTTGGGTCACAGAGTCTGTTTTCATTTCCTATGATTGTACATTTGTGTATCTAGCCCCCAAATTCAGTATAAATTCAGAGAAAAGGAGGACTCTGTTACCTTTTTTTTCTTGTGCCTTTGTAGTTCCTAGGTCTTTGCCCAGTCGAGAGCAGGTGCCCGAGGTGTCACAACTGCAAGTGAATAAAGGCACTCATACAGCTCGAATCTAGCCCTTGTCTGAGGACACACACAGCGTCTAAGGCAAACTGCAAAGAGAGCAGAGCTGGGTCTCGTATCCCACACTTTCAATCAAGAGCCTGCTCTGCTGTGGAAGATACAGAAGAGGAAGTGCAGGGAGGTGAGCTCTGACCAGAGCACAGGAGCAAAGAGTCCTGGACGCTGCTCTCTGTTTCTCCGTCCTCTCTCCTGTCAACAGCCCCACGTACCGCCATGGTTTCTATTTCTCGTATTTTATGACATAAGAGGATAGATTAATTTTTACTAGATGCAATAACAAAAAGATATATTTCACTTCTTTATGAAATTACAAAATAAAAAGATGTTTTCCTCAATGCTAAACATCATGATCGCAAACCAAGTTTATTTTTTCACTGTCTTTTAAGGAGTTCATCCTCTCAAGACTTTTTTCTACACTTGATTTTTAAAATGTTCATCTAAAAATGAGTATGTGTTAGACTTCTGCTATTCCAGACAGCTGATGGACAATCTTTTAATATTTCAATATTCATTATTTCAAGAAATATTTACATATATCTTAAATCTGTCATCTGTATATATTGTTTACATACATTAGTAGCCTACAGAAAGTATAACTTTTAATAACTTGAACTCTTTTCATTACCTACAAATAAAGCCCCCCCCAAATTTAACTCCCCTAAAAGGTGATAACAATAAAATACGAACTGCACATTTTTTAGATCTAAAATGAGTAACCTTCTTATCCTAATTGCTTGGGGAGAGAAGATCCCCCCAGTTTCCACCAGCCCTGAGCAGATCCCTGTCTCCAGCTCTGGGAGGGGCTGGCGCAGGGACACACGTGCTGCCCCCAAAGCCACCGTCAGGGGGGCAGCATTTATTCTCTGTTCAGTGTCCTTCAAGGATACTGGATTCCCTGTCCTACTGTGACGGAGCTTTTAAAAAGCTACTATTTATCCTCAGGATATGTCAATGATTTTGATTTCAAATTCACTTCTTCCTCAGAAAGGAAATTAGCAGCACAGACTCATCTGAATTAAAAAAAAAATTCTCCTTGAACTGTATGTTTTGAATGAAAAAGTCACTTTCTGTTAGAATTCTGTTAGAATCCAGAAGGTCCTTTACGAAGTTCATCCATAGTATGAATATTTAGAATTGAAACACAAACAGAGCATCTTTACATCTGTGGTTAAAGCAGGTCTTCCATGTTTTTACTCAGCTAAGGGATAGGAGAAGGTGTGATGCTTAATATTGTTTTGCGCAACACCCAGATTAAAACAAAAATCTTTTAAAGTTGTACACGACAGGCAGTGCCTGAGCTTTTGCACCTTCCATGGTCTGACGGGGACAGTGTTTCCTGTGAGGACACGGGCTCCGCAGCCGCTAGCCAAACCCAGAAGGAGCATCTGCTCTGGACAGGGACGAGCGGACACAGCCCGGCTTGCGGGGAGGAGGCCAGGGTCTGCTTTGCTGACGTGTCTATCATGTTCATTATACTGGACTTTTCCAAGAGCAATTAAACTTTTAGGAAATATTGCATTAATTTTAAAGAGAGGCCATCTGTGTACTTCCGACGGACTTAGGCTGATAAAGTCATTTTTTAATCAATTATTGGTGTTCTAGGAGCATGCTGTGAGCTACTTTATCATGATTCCCAAGTCCTGCTTCTGAGAAACGGAGCTGCCCCACTTTCTATTTGATTTTAACACAGAGAGGATTTGACTTGGGCTCCAGTTTCAGAGAACTGGGTCCCCTCTGTCCTACTTGTATGCCATATTTGAGAAATCACATAAGACATTGCACGGTGATGAGGCAGGTCTTCTATCAGCGGAAGGAAACAAGAATTAGAGATTGCATCTCAAATAAATGGAGCAGTAAAGATTAATTAAACCTGTGAAAGTCTGCAAAGCACATCCTGGCTGAGGCATTTAAAGGAACACTTTCTATTGTGTGCGACCCCCTGGAAGCCCTGAGCTAGCATTTGGGTGGCAGAGTCACGTCTGTAGAGCAGAGATTCCAAAAAGGAGGATTTGCTAATGCATTCTGAGCAATGTTCACTGTTTGTTTATCATCCGAAAGGTGATGCAGCTGCAGAAAGAAGCCTCGACCTCTTTGTGGGAGACCTCAGTAGGAGCTGGTTTAACGTGCTTGGTGGAAGGGATGGAACCAGATTGTAGCTGAAGGGAGCAGGTCATCGCAGTGGAGGGGCTAGCCGTCCTTGCCCACTTTCCGCCTACACCCTAGCTTTCCTGCCCAGTCAGGGGAGCTGTGGACGGCAGCAGGCGTGGACGTGAGCTGGAACATCCCCACTTGAGCCCCTCGCTGGGTCTCTTTAGGCTGAGGCTCTTCTGTCTGCCTTCTCTGCACCGAGGCAGCCCCACAGAGCCTCCCCCAGGCCCATGATTTTAAGTGAACTTCGCTTTAAAAAAGCTTTTAAAATTGCATCTCTTAGGGATTCAAAGAAAATGATCCTAAAATCCTAAAGTCACCTGAACGTTTGTAGGTCTCTTCCATCTTTAATGCTACTCTTTATCATTATAAATGTCCCATTTATTGGACAGTATTTCTTAATCAAGCATAAAATGCACTCTTTAGTATGAATATAAAATTTATATTCCACGCTTGATGTTTCGTGAGATTTAAAATTTTTTAACATTACCTTGATAATTTTCATAATTTAAACAAGATGATAGTGAACTTGTGTGTGTCTATTTTATGACACAAAAGGGACACTGACTAGCCACCTTCTTACCAGAAACCAGATACTGGTTGCAGTCATTCTCCATCCATGAAATAATAAAATGAAATTATTTTCATACTTAAATTATTTCATACTAAATACCTGTACCTATAATAAAAGATGACTAAATATCCATGGTGTTTGGAGAGAACTTAGCCACTCAGATTAACTCTTTATTTTCAAATATTTATCATTTATCATTCTTCAGAAAAAAATTGGCTGTCTTTGCAGGCAGCCAAGTTTATTTTGGGGAAAATTATTGATAGCTTAAAAAGCAAACATTTCAACTTCTGGGTTGCTGTTTCTTGGATGGGATTCCTGGGAAAATGAATTCACTCACAAGTGTGTGGATGGACAGTCACGGCACTCAGAGCCGCCTTTGCTGTGACTGTTGAAACAAGGTCAGGAAACCAGGCAACAGCCCCTGTCCCCCACTCTTTCTAAATAAAATAAACAAGGAAGTAAAATTTTAATTACCCAAGAGAGGTGTCTGGAACTGAGGTACAAACATGCGTGAGTATAAGAGGCTAGGCTTTAAATCTCTCAGCTTGCCCTCCTCTTTCTGTTTCCTGATCCCACAGGCAGAGACGAAATTCACGAGTGGATCAAGAATTAAGCAAGATGTTTCCCCTCTTTTTGAAAGTAATGTTCTTTTCTTTGACAGTGATATGTTCTTAAGGGAATTATAATGCATTATTAGTGAGGAATAAACAATTCTCTTTGAATAATCCTGTAGGTCACAGCATGTATTTCTGCATTTCAGTGCAGGAGAACTGTTTAACTGAACAGACAGGGGTTAATTTGGCTTCACTGTTCACAGCGACTCAACAACATGAGCGGGTCTTGGCCGCGCTCAGGCAGCGTGTGGCTGTGTGGTTTTTCCTTGTGATGTATACGTTCGGGGAAAGGCCAACACTCAGTAGTTCGAATATTTTGCAAAGGACCTTGTGCTTTCCATATTTCACTTGGACATTCACCTTTCTTTCCTTTTTTTTTTTCCAGTTTAGAAATGGCTAAAATAAGTACCTTTAAAATCTCACCTATTATATGAAAATTTATCCTTTTAGAAATCTTGTTTGCTAATAATTAAGAGCTCCATTTATCGGTGCGGCATTCAGAGATAATATTTTTAAATGATGAAGATCCGTGGTATTATTTTTGGTTTTGTGAGTTGTTCAAAACTGTCCACATTACAAAAACAGTGACTTTCATTTTCTAGCATTTTAGAAAAAGAAGCAGGCAGACATAAAAAATGCTCAGGTGTTTCAGCTGTCTTCACTCTATGTATACGTACACATGCACACACACAACCACAAGCATCTACGGTTTTTAAATTGAACATTGAATGCTTTCAGGGCAGAAGTTGTCTCTCCACGCCTCAAGAAAAGAAAGCTGCAGTTTCCTTATTCTGCATATCCTTATGTGACGCCCCTCTGGGGCAGCACTTCTTCAACAACCCAATCACCACTGTTTAGCGATGGATACATGAGCCTCATATTTTTATTCTAAATTCAAGTTCACTCATCATATCTAATGCCCTTGAAGCAATCTCAAATTACTGCTATTACACGGGTCACTAGAAACCAGAGGTACTAATACACATTTTAAAAAGAGAAAGGAAGAAAAAGCCCTTACACAATTAGAGGGCGAACAGTTCCGTCAGTTTAATTTCATCACTAAATCCAGCCCTTGATCCTGAGCTGTGGGCCAGCGAGGCCAGTGCGTGCAGGGATGCTTGGCTGCGATGCAGGAGGCAGGGCAATCCCACCAGGTAGGATGAGCCCACCGGCCTCTACCACCTTCATCTGTGGCCCTTGTTTCTATTTCATCAGCTTTTCATGGAATGCCATTTCACAACAAGCCTGCGTCTGCCATCCACATGCTCTCCTTATCCTGCCCCTTTGGCCAACTTTCCCCCGCATTTCCCCAAGTTCATGACCAGCTGCTCCTGTCTCCTCCTGATTCATCAGCTTACTTACTTCTGCAGAGCTACCCCCCAATTTTCTAGAACTTTGTGTAAGGAATTTTCTTGGAATAATACGTGAAATTCAAGCATTAACCTAGCTTGCTGTCAAACGCCTCAGAAAAGACAGGTGGTGTGTTGATGCCGCATTCAGCTGGATCTACTTGCCAAGAATTGTTTCTACAGCATTTCAAATAGTTCCCCAAAGTTCCCCTTCTCTGTGTTAGTGACTAATGCACTTCACTTAAAACCCCGTCTTCCTATTTACCACCTGGAACGAACTGAATTTGTATTGGTTCTCAATCCATTTCCTAATATATTTGTATTTAAAGAGCAATCTTTTTTTTTTAATTTGCACACACTTCAGTTGTTTTATACGCTGTATGTATTCATGGGTCAAATGTTAAAAATATTTTATTTACAAAATGAATTTCATGACAATACACAGTTTCTTTTTGGGAAACTACTCTCACCAAAGAAAGCTCACCAAGAGATCAAAAGAGAATATGTATACTATTTTAATAATTAAAAAATACACCTATTCAATTCCTCAGGCATATTTCCCTGGAGGTGTCCATGGTTCAGGGAGCTGAAACATGTAAGTGACTTATTTTATATGCTATCCTGTTCTGATGGTACCGCCTTTTGTGCTTCCTGCTTGAGCTGATACTAATTTAAGAAACCTTCCACCTTTGCCTTTACTACTCAGGGTTAAAATATGCACCTTTTACAATATCCACACCTTCAGTTCTTTTGTACCATGTGCAGGTGTGACTCTAAGACCAGTACGGACAGGCTGCGTGCAGACCTGCACATAGTCTCACCCGGGACTGGAAGGCCCAGCACGGCCTCCAGGATTCTCCGTGAGGAACTGGCTAAGAGGGTGCTCCATGTGGGAGGCAGCAGGCAAGTCTCCTAAACTACACGTGCAGCCAGGATTTCCTGGAAGTCTCTGCATGAGACACAAGCAGAAGCTGATGGGGCTTATGTGTGACAGGGGAAGGAGCCGTCCTTAACCACAGTGTGGGTGCACATGTTGCTGAGCAGGTGGCCGTCCTGAACCACAGTGTGCAAGTGAGATGGGAACACTGTCCTTTGCTCAGCTTTTCAAAAAACTGCCTTTTTTTTGCATAAAAACTCAAAATTTGACATTTCTTGTTGGTACAGAAAATGTAAAAGATCCATAAACAATTTATAAGATAAAGTCCCAACCAAAAAAATAACACACAAAGAAAAATTAAAAAATGGATGGCACTGGGTCCTAATGAAATAACAGGAGGATTGGGGGTGGGGAGATTTGCTTAGTGTCTTTTTAAAAGTTTACCTGAGAGACAAATGCAGATCATTCCTAGTTAATACCCAAAGTCATATTCTGTGACTAAATTTTTTCTTTTTACTTCTAATGATATAGACTGTTTTCTGTGTGGTATCATGACTAAAAAATATTTCCTACAGGAAAAAAAATTTCATTTCCAAGGCTCTGGATCCTCTGTAATAATAAATGGGAGTATCGTGTCAATTCCACACTTATACTATAGCTACAGAGCTTTTATTTCAGATCCTATAGATTATTCTGACAATAGAAAGCATAATAAAGAAATCTCAGGAAAGCCACATTTAGAGAATTTGTATAGAAGCCGGTAGCATTTTGGTTAACAGCTCCGGGAAACTAAAAGTTATGATGCAAACAAAATGATTCTTGTTTGTGAGAATAGGTGGAAATACTCTTATCACTGGCAAAAAAATGTACATTTACTTTAGTTTATTCATTTACACAGGAAAAGAACTCTTTCTGTGTGCTCATAATCACTGGCTTTACTTAGTATTCAATAGAGCCTTATCAAAATTCCTTAACAGCCACCCATACACACATGGGCTTTAAATTGTGACAAATACAGAGTTTTATTATTAGATAAGCTTAAAAGTTGAGACTATTCTATTCTATTTCTGCTGTTAAAACTCATGAATATTAGAACATAATTTAAATTCACCACTGTCCTGATAGAAGAGGGGAAAAAAGCATCTGTAATAATTAGGAATTATATACAGACTGATCTATTCCCAGGAAAATGCAAATAAAGAGCTCTGTAATTGTTATTTTCTTTTCATTGATCACACACACCAACACTGCTAACTTTTCCCTAAGAAGTGAACACTTAGAGGTTTGATTTGACTCATCCACCATGATAAGCTGTTGGCAGATGACATAGGAAAACTTCACCCCACAGATAAATTTTCGAGTAACCGGAACTAGTACACACATCCTGAATACCTTTTCCTGTTTCATTTTTGGCTATAAAAATTAAGAGACTTGGTATATTAAAAAAAAAGTGTATAAATATTTCACATAAAATTTTATTTTGAATTGTCATAGTTTATAGCCAATGAAGTCCTCCTTCAGATTTCTTGCTTTCCTTTCTGAAAATGAATCCCTTCTAAGCTAACATGACTGCCTTTAAATTAAAGGTACAAAAAATAAATTTGGAGAAAGACATGAATGTTCATCAGCTTCTATTTTCTTTCTATAGGTTTTTCTTTGTTGTAAAATATTGTTCCATACTTTTCCATTTTAATATTTAAATATACTAAATAAATATACTGGAACACATGAACACTTGAAGCATAAAAGGCAATGTTTCTTTTTCATTACTTTTAAAATTTATACTCATTATTAAATTCTCTGTGTGTGTGTNTCCATACTTTTCCATTTTAATATTTAAATATACTAAATAAATATACTGGAACACATGAACACTTGAAGCATAAAAGGCAATGTTTCTTTTTCATTACTTTTAAAATTTATACTCATTATTAAATTCTCTGTGTGTGTGTGTTTTTTTTTTTCAATATCATTGTCACTTTCTGTTAGCATTACTTTTGGAAGACATTGACCAGATCTGTTTCGGAGTGAAATTTTCAGGGAACAAAGTGAGTGGCCAGCATTCTTTGCAGAAGCTCAAGAGTTAAACCAGAATTAGAGAATCACCCCCCACGCCAAGGCCCTGAAGCCCTCCTGGAAGCTATCACCTAGCTCCCTGCCACCCTGACATGTAATCATAATGAATGGCTGTGTGCTCTTGGCATTTATTCCTTCAAACCGGCTGGTTAATTCCCACTACAGGAAGAAGTCGGGAAGGGCTTGGGATCGTTTGGAAGCAGTTAGGAGGAGATGGGGCAGAAACTTATCTTAGGCCTCGGCAAGGATGAAGATTCTTGGGGAAGGAGGTACATGTTCAACCACAACTAACTCCGCATCCTCCAGCAGGGAAACTGGGAAACCTGACACACGATGGTTGTGTCTTTCCCCCCTGTTCTTTAGGGTTCTTTGGTCACTTAAAAAAACCCCAACACATTTCAGATAATAACTGAACTTTCTCCTGCAGGCTCATGACATAAGGGGCGGCTGACATAAGTTCCTCTCTGGGAAAGAGGCGGCCGCACCGAGGGCTCCGGCCACCTTCCAGGGACAGACAGCGGCGGGACGGCGCCCAGGGCCGTCCTCCTGGCGAAGCAGCGGCCGGCTGCGCCCTGCCCCCGAGGGGACCCTGAGCTGCCCACCGGACGGCTAACTTCGGGGGCTCGTTCGTCTNGCTCCGGCCACCTTCCAGGGACAGACAGCGGCGGGACGGCGCCCAGGGCCGTCCTCCTGGCGAAGCAGCAGCCGGCTGCGCCCTGCCCCCGAGGGGACCCTGAGCTGCCCACCGGACGACTAACTTCGGGGGCTCGTTCGTCTCCCAGCACCTGGGAAGCCAGGCTCAAATCGGACACCAGGCACTTCCTCTCCCCTCCTGGTTCGCAGCTTTCCCCATCTCTAACGAGCTGCGATGCTTGTTTCTCTTTTCATGCATTAATTTCTGCTTATTTCCCCCGGACGAACCCCGTTCTCGCTGCAGGTCCCCGTGTTTACAAAACAGCCGGCACCGCTCGGAATAGAAACTGTCACCCAGCGTGGGGAGGCGGTTGCCAGGGTTTTGCCCACTCCCGCCTCCAAGACAATTGGGATGGAGAAGCTGGCGCGAGGTCCGTCCCTCGTTCTTAGGAACGCTTAAGGCTTAGGCGAGCGTTTTCTTCGGCACCGGCGTCTGTGCGCGACGGTCAGCAGCCGTTCCGGAGGCCGCGGAGGGCACCGCCTTCCGCGGGGGCCCCCGCTTGGTTGGCCACCCCCTCGGGCTTGCGGAAGCCTGGGCGTTCACGGAGGGACCTGAACTCTGGAGCGGGGCGCTCGGCGGGCCCCGGCCATGTCGCCCCAGCATCCCGAGGGNTCCGCGGGGGCCCCCGCTTGGTTGGCCACCCCCTCGGGCTTGCGGAAGCCTGGGCGTTCACGGAGGGACCTGAACTCTGGAGCGGGGCGCTCGGCGGGCCCCGGCCATGTCGCCCCAGCATCCCGAGGGAGGCCGCTAGAAGCGGGCAGGGCGCGCAGACAGAGGCGACGCGCGTCGCGGAGAGTGCGCGAGAGGCGGCGCGGAAGCAGGTCCTTACCTTTCCGCTTGGCCCGCCGCCTCCTCCTCCGCTTGGACTTGCATTTGAGTTGACCGCTCAGCCCTCCGGACGCTCTGCTGGTCCCCAGGACCGATGCCATGGCAGCGGCCGGCGAGTGGACCCGGGCGGGAGTCCTCTCCAACACTCTCAGCTTTCCGGCTCCGGCCGCGGCCGCCGGGGACGCTCCTGCGGATCGGGGGCCGGCTCACTTTTCGGGGCTGCACGCTCGCACTCCTGGCGTCTCCTGTGGAGGCTCTCTGTCACCGTCTCCTTTGGCGGCTCTCTGTCACCTGCGTCCAGCCGGGCAGAGCCGGCGGTCTGAGCCCGCACCAAGCTCGCAGGCCGGGACCGCGGAGCGCCCGCCGCCCCAGCCGCCCCGAATCTGGGCTCCGCGCGCAGGCTCTACTTTGGCACCTCTGCTAGTTGTTGGGCACCAGCCACTTTGAAGCCGATCACGCAGGGAGCCTGTCTATTTGCTGCTGCGAAGCCTAATTAGATCCAATCACGGCCGTCCGCCGGCTCTGACATCAGCGCTGCCAGCCCGTGCGCCCCTGTCAGCAAACTCAGCTCCGGTTTGGACGGCGGAGCTGCCCTGGGCGCTGGAAAGGGAAGGGGCCAGCCCGGGAGGGAGGGGCGCGGGCCGGCCTCCCTGCGAGAAGCCCTAGGGGGCAGCGGACTGAGGAGTCCGCCCAGCCCTGCTCCCGCCCGGCCGCACGGACAGGGCACCCGGCTCGCGCGCTCTCAGGCGCAGGGACCCCGCCTTTCACCAGTTTCTAACTAGTTAATCCATCGCACACCGGGGTGTCAAGGGGGAAATCTCTCTCTGAGAAATACCGAGCCTCGCTTCCTCGGCCAGGGGCTAAGATTTGCAGTTCCCCGGGAGACAGCTTCTTAGGGGGATTCATTTTTCAGAACCCGCATGTTTGTCTGTTTGGTTTTCTCCTTCACATCCCTTGGCTGTTCCGTCTGCAAGGAAGAAATGCTGCATAAAGACGCGGGGGTTCGGTCGGAGCCTGATTTTTAAGGCAGGGATGTCAGTAGGTTGCTCTATTTAGGGAACAGTGAAATGAAAGGCAGAGAGGGCTTTCATCTGATAGTTTTATCACCGAATGTAACATTCGGATAAAAGAAAGTATTATTTACCAGGAGGAAGATTGCAAATTGAACCAGGTTTGAACCATTTTTCTCAGGGTTATCCTGTGTTTTTCAAGACCATACTTATGGAACGTTAAAAATCTAACATAAAATTTAAGAAGGAAAATAATCCAGCCATCTTCATTGCATTTTGCATTTAAATCACATAGGCTGTTAATTATAACAGTAATGGTTTGGAAAAAAAATCCACTCTAAAAGTCATTAGCGTTAACAGGATGATGCAAAAATGGCACACAAATATTTCTATTTCCTACTTTACATACACCCTTTTCAAGCTCCTCATGGACTTAGAAATTTCCAGATAATTTTCTTTATATGAGAAAAAAGTACTCCCTCTAGGGAACATTGGAAGCAATTGGGAAGTTTGGATGTGCTGTTATGCGGGGGCCTGGGGGTCTTGGCTCAGCTCTCACTGACTGAGGGGAGAGGAGGGCGTCTGCATCCAAGGCTAGCCCCGCTGCTCTGCCTCTGCTGAGTGGTGTAGACTATCCTCAGTCTGCTCATCTGTGTAGTGAGGATCACCACCTTTACTCCTGCTTGAGAATCAGTACAACAGCGACTGGCTACACTGATCACTTTGTGATTATCTGGTAAGTCAGTGGGTAAAATTTTTTGAGAGAATGAGCACACATTCTTCCAGTTAGCCTCAGAAAGGAGGGGCTTGTATATTTCCCGCTTAGGTGTTTAAGTGTCTGGCTCATTTCAGGCTGATAAACGCAGTCACGCCAGGGTCCCTCCATGTGCCAGGTTCAACCATTTCCTGCTACCAACCTCAGAGCCCACCTCTGCTGCTCTTTCTCATGAATCCTGGAGAAGTGCATCGTCCGCCCACGTACTCTCTATAGCGTGAGAGATATTTGAGAGCGTCAACTGTGTCTGGAAATGCAGCTGTAGGACTCCTCCTGTGGAAACTCAGAGTCAGTACCAACCCATACTTTCCCTGTGTAGCCTTTTGCAAAACACTAGTCCCCGAGTCCAGAAGCCAAAGGGAGATGCCTTGGGGAGAAATTCGAGCAAATGCGCCTTCCAGTCTGGTTGCATTTACCAACCCCCCTCCCCTCGCCACCTCCCGTCATCAAAGATTCTTTCTGTGAGGCATGGGTGCCCTGGCCCCCTGGTTGGAGAGTGGATGTGTTCACCGGGGACTACAGTTTCCAACCCAAGGAGGGGGGTGGTCAAGGCCACACACTCAAAACCCGGGTTTCAGCACTTAGTTTATATCCTGATTCGAAAGCTGGTCAGGATCAAAATCTTGGCTGATTTTTACCTTTCTGAAAGTTCTGGAGTATAATTTATTATTCTGCATAGACAGGGGCTAGTCTGTGTTTACTTGCATAAGGTCATGCCTCTTTGGGAGGCAGGACAAGCTCAGGCCTGGCAGCTCAGTGAATCTGTGTCTCTGGGGATGGAGGAGGCTTCTGAACCAGAGCTCGGCATCATATGCTCTGACACAGGACGCCTTAGACAAAGCTCCCTGCCTCCTGTCTGTTTCTAGTCACTTCCATGAAAACACAGAGGCTAGAAACACAGAGGCTGGAAATACTGAGGCTGGAAACACAAATGCTGGAAACACAGAGGCTGGAAGAGCTGCAGGCACCCACGCCTCCCCTGGTCCATCAGGAGGCTCCACTGGCCCATCTTCAGGCGGTCTGAGCCAGAACCAGGAGCTAGGAGTGGGGGTCCTGGCAGGTGGGGGGCTGCTTGGAAAGTCAAATGTGGCCCCCACATAGCCAAGTGGAAGCTGGACAAGGACAGAGGGGCTGGGCAGGCCTGGAGGGGGGCAGGTCTTCACACTGAGGAAGGCCTGGCCTCAGTACAGGCAGAATGGGGCCCCCGGGGTGTTCCCTGCACCCCAGGATCTCCATTGCGAGTCTCCTCAGGACTGTAGGTGTGCCCTTCTGGGTGGTGGTCTGGTCTGCTCCTCCTGAAGCCCTCAGAGGCGTGAGGGACCTGGGCCAGGTCTGTGGTTCGAGCATTCCTGGAGCTGGCCTAGACCGGATGTGTCACTTGTCCCAGGCATGTTACTGAGTTCACACTGACTCTGGTGTGATTCTCATAGAATCCTCCCTTTACTCTTGAGGAAGCTGAGGCTCAGAGCACTTAGGAAACATGCTGAAGTCATCATGGTTAGAAAGGGGCTTCCAGAGGAATGGTTCCAATGTGGTTTTTACCATATTGCTCTGCTTGCTTTCATTCTGGAGTTGGAGATACAGTAGCTTTTGTGAACTTCTGTGGGCCTTCTTGGGGGACCTTGTTGTCCTCGCGTCCCCTGAGGTCAGGGACCTTGTTGTCCTCGCATCCTCTGAGGTCAGGGAGGCTCAGTGTGCAGTGGAGGCAGAGCTGGCCGGCTAGAATGTTCCAGAAGAACAGGTCTGTTTCTGCAGGTGAAAAGTCTGAGGGCGGCACATTCACACCAGTAAGTCCTCCTGCCCCTCCACCCACTGTGCACCCCTTTAGGATCGTGGACTCAGCACCTGTGGTTGAGACCAACGCATGGTTTCTCTCCTTACTTGATCACAACATCTGCACTTCCAGCTCAAAATACAGTTAACTTGTTTCTCACAGGTTTCCCCAAGCAAGTAACTCTCACAGAAATGAACAGGACTTTTGTAGAATCCAAAGTTTAGTCCACCTCCCCTCGCCTCCCCCGACAAGTTCCACCAGGTGGAAAAAAGCAGCACAGAGAGTTCCCTGGACATATTTATGCCTGCCGACTCATGACCTCATCACAGACTGCACTAATTTATTGCTTTTCACAAACAGAGAAATAGCACAAGAGGGCTTTGTCACTCTTTCATCTTCAGCCATTGTTCTTCAAATTAAATAACTCACATCAAGGAAACTGGGCCTGAGGCCTGGAAGTGGAGGAGTCACAAGGATGACCTGTGTTGTGACCCACGCTGCACTTCTTGTTCTTGTCCAGGGGTGAGAGCAGGGCGGCCAGCAGGGGAGGGCGCGGGGGTCCAGCCTGGAGGAGGTCTCTGAGTGCAAGGCTGCCCTGGGCACGATGCTGCACCTACAGCCAGCTCTCCCTCTGTCCCTGCTCTCTCTCCCAGGCATGCCTGCAGTTTGGAAGAACACCAAATGCATCCTTACCAATTTCAAAGCAGATCTGCAAAAGATCTGCTTTTTCCAAGTTCCATGTTCTGTGATTGCTGATTATTTCTACGTGAACTCTGGGGACAAATAATTTTGGCTGAGTTTTCTTTCTTGGTCGATATCACAAATTTTAATTTACCAAAGTCTGTCTTCCAGCTGAAACTTACTTGAGTTCTGTATTGATGTTTAAAGGAACATTACTCAGAAAATGCTGGTAAAGAGAAGGAAAGACCCTGAATTTGCTACCATCAGGCCAGATTCATGTTCTACTTCTCTGTGTGCTGTGCTCACTCCTGGGAAAGGCAACGAACCCTCCCAAGCCTCGTCTGTAAAATGAGAAGAAAGACACCACAGAGCTGCTGGGAACACTGAATTAGGAACAAGCAAGCTGAGGGCTTTGTAAAGGGATCCTGTTTCTCTCAACACACAGTGCCCTGATTTTAGCCATAGACTTCCCAAGACGAGGATGATTGTCAAGTCAAAGTGGTCTCCATGATGAAAGCACCCCTCCAGACTTCCCTGGTGGCTCAGTGGTGGAGAATCCGCCTGCCAGTGCAAGAGACAAGGGTGCAGTTCCTGGTCTGGGGAGATCCCACATGCTGTGGAGCAACTAATAGTCCCACAACGATTGAGCTGGTGCTCTGGAGCCCAGAGGCTGAAACTACTGAGCCTACGAACCACAAACCGCGAGCTCTGTGACAAGAGAAACCACTGCAAGGAGAAGCCTGAACACTGCAATGAAGACCCAGACAAAAATAAACACATAAAAATGAAAAGAGGAGCCCTGAGAAGATGGTCTGCCACTGCGCGGGTCCCACGGGCTCCCCAGGCCCCGTCTAAGATGATCTTGACTCACTGAACCTGCCTCCAGGCTAATTGTAGCAGTGATTCCATTCCTTCCTAGTGTGCATGCTGCCAGCCATGGGACAACGTCCACATCAGTGTTTTACGATCTCTGTGACCTTTGGAATAAAGTACGATATCCTACCACTAAGTGTTTGTGCAGGATAAGAGAAATGATGACCTGAAATAATCCTCTTCGACATTACAGATAGGTTCAATAACTGACATTTACACTTAAAATGCCCTTACTTGCTAGTTTCAGAAATGTGAAACCTTAGTATTTTATTGAATCATAAAGAATTACTACTATTTAAAGCTTTCTTAAAGCACACCCTATCCTAGATTTTCCTTTGTGTCTTAAACTGATACAGTTCAAAGAGTTAATTTTATAATGTTCCAAATCTTGTCTTGGAACCAGTGATTTTCAAAACGAGCACTGTCATATCCCCGGAGAGCTGTGTGATGGCATAAAGAAAGGAAGAAAGCGAGGCACAGATGGAATTAATGGTTGGGGGTGTTAATCAATGTAATGAATTGAAAGGAGGGGATGGGAACTTGTCAGGAATGCATTTCTGGTATTTGGACTTGGGTGGGCTGATGCTGTGGCTTCATTTCAATTCTCTGTGCCTGCATGCTTAGTCACTCAGTCATGTCCAACTCTTTGCGACCCCATGGACTGTAACCCACCAGGCTTCTTTGTCCATGAATGCTGGGTGAGTTGCCATTTCCTTCTCCAGGGGATCTTCCTAACCCAGGGATTGAACTTGTGTCTCCTGTATTGCCAGACAGATTCTTGACCACTGAGTCACCTGGGAAGCCTGTTTAAATTCTCTACCCAAGGTTTAAAGTCTAAACACTGTATTTCTGCCTTTGGCTTCCTGGATTCATCCCTCACCTGGGATCGAGGCTGTGTGTATATAGTGAAACCTCAATTTGCTCTTTCCCTTGCCTCTTCCCAGAAATAGAGCAGAGAAAGAAAGGGATACTGAGTTAACCTCCAGGGTTTTTTGATCACTTACGGAAGTAATTTTTAAAAACTTGCCTTATAATTCCCTGCTTTTTGTCAAGGCAGGAGAGGGAGAGTTGGGAAAACCCTAGAAGGAAGACCCAGTGGGTTCCTTACCGAGTTCAGCATAGGGGAGACAGATGGCTCTGGGTGGCCTTTTCCTGGGACAGTGGCACCTCTGCCCCGGCTCCAGGGAAGGTCATCAGGACCCTCAGCCAAGGTCCCTCCCCCCAACTGCCCGCCTGAGCCTACATATGAGTAACGTTGGCAGGGGAGGGGGTCACCACGAGAAAAAGCACTCACTCTGATCCCATCACAGAGCAGAGGTGGTCCTCATGAAAGGGACTTAGGCATACCGGCAGGCACGTAATCTGGTGGAGGAGATCTGAGCACACAGCACGTAACAAAGCTGACGCCCTCCGACAGCCAGCTCTGCTGTCACCTGTCAATGCAAGATGTGTGTTTGCAGGTCACATGGCTACATTCTACAAATCACAGTGCTATTCTTTTACTAATTAAAACCTTGGACCCAGTAGAACAGCCTCTCATGTGTTGGGAAATCACTCCTCTGCACCACTTCCACAGAGAACAGCAGCCCCCGCCCCTCAGAAATGAGAAGCATGAATAATAGAAGACGGCGAGGACTTGCCTGTGAGTGCATCTGCAGGGACCGTTGGCCGAGAGCATGGACGACTGACACCTTCCCGGGTCCCTCTTGGTTGAGGGTGAAAGAGAGAAAGCTTATCAAAACCATCTTTCCAAAGCTGTTCTTTGCAGCCTAGCCCTGGAAGACTGGGGTCCTCATGCTGGCCTTAGCTGCCCAGCTTCCTGGATGTCTTGGGGCTGCCCGTCCAGGAGCTAGTCCCACGCTTTCTCCTTCATGTTCCCAGTGCCAAGCCAAGTTAGCAAAAAGCAATCTCGCCTCTGTACCCGCCGCCGCCCCCCCGCCGCCCAGGGATGTTCCTGGAGGGGCAGTCTGTGCTGTGATCAGCATACCCTGGAGCCCGTCACTCTGGACAAAGGAAGCACTGTGGAGAAAATGAGAGGACCCAAGGTTTGTGAAAGTTGTTGGGACAGTGGAAAGTTGTGTGCAAGTGCAGATGTGCTGTTACTGACACGAGCCAGTATTGTCTCACAAAACTCCTCCTCACTGGTCCACGGACCCCCAGGATTGGACGGTGGTGGGCACGGTGTCCAGAGCACCATCAGCAGGGCCAGCCTGACTCTCCTCCTGGGGGGCCATGAGCTTCCCTCTCATCCCTGCAGGAGGCAAAGCCCACCAGCACCTACCTCTGCAGTTGTTCTGAGGTTGAGCTAACGCTGCAGCCCAGCACCTGGTACCCTTGGGGATGGCGGTGGGAGTTCAGGGCACTCCTGGCCATGGGCTTATGTCAGTGCTGGAGAGCCGTCTTCACACCAGGTGTGCAACCCTGGGAAGTGGGGCTGCATTCTCCTTCCACCTTCCAGGCTCTACCCTTCTGTGCACAGCACAGCAGGTGAGCGGAGAACTGGAGCAAGGAGCTGCTTTGGGGGAGCACGCTTACTTTATTACTTCCTTGTGCCTGCCTCTCTTATAGGGTCCTTCTCTCTACCACAGCACACTCCTGAAAGACATTCTGCAGAAGAGATGGGAGAAGGAAAGCGGGAAGGATTGCAGCCTGTGAGGAAGATGGGGGCAGGAAGGAGACAGTGCAGGTGCGTCCCAGGAGGAACACATGAGTATGGCGGGCAAAGTCAAGCCAGCTCCCCTAAGACGGCGCACCTGAAGTGTTCAGCAGGTAGAGGCCGAACCTGGGTAGGGGCTGGTTTTCCAAGCCAAGCAGACCTAAGTTCATATCTTGCTTGAGTCAGTCTGGCCATGGGAATCTGGGCAAATCATGTGAAATCTATGAGCTTCAGTTTCCTCATCTGAAAAACAGGGCCATGAATTCTGCTTTTCTGGCTTTGTGGAGAAGGCAATGGCACCCCACTCCAGTACTCTTGCCTGGAAAATCCCATGGACGGAGGAGCCTGGTAGGCTGCAGTCCATGGGGTGGCCAAGAGTCGGGCATGACTGAGCAACTTCACTTTCACTTTTCACTTTCATGCATTGGAGAAGGAAATGGCAACCCACTCCAGTGTTCTTGCCTGGAGAATCCCGGGGACGGGGGAGCCTGTTGGGCTGCCGTCTATGGGGTCTCATAGAGTCAGACACAATTGAAGCGACTTAGCAGCAGCAGCAGGTGAGTAGTTTAAACAGTGTTGCACATGCTCACTGTGACTACTTTTGGGATCTTTGTAGGTTACACAGAAGCNCCTGTTGGGCTGCCGTCTATGGGGTCTCATAGAGTCAGACACAATTGAAGCGACTTAGCAGCAGCAGCAGGTGAGTAGTTTAAACAGTGTTGCACATGCTCACTGTGACTACTTTTGGGATCTTTGTAGGTTACACAGAAGCAGGGCACTGCTACTCACAGCCACGTTTCTTTTCTTGTAATGCTGATGATTCATAGCAAACAGGGCGTTCAACATTGCCTGCTTCCAAGCTTTGGTGAAATTCAGTCATTCTGAGTGTGTCCAGTCCTAAGGGTACCTTGGCGTTTGCTTCCCAAGAGTGACACGGGGCTGTTTTGGGTCCTGGTGGTTTCTGGCCGACACTTGTGATGGTCCTTACCAGCCAGCCGCCAGCCCATCAGACAGAGATGGGATTTTCTCAGGACCTTGGAGAGCGATCTCTGTAAATTGCAGTTTGAGTGCAATCAATAGATGTGACAAACAGCTGATGCTGGCCCTGGGGACATAATGAAGGTGTGACTGTGTAAACGCATAGATAACAATGCGGGGAGATTACAGGGCAGGGCGCACCGAATAAGTGGGGTGCAAAATGAGCTGCTGCGCTGGGGTCAGGCCTCCTGCCGCACGTCTGTGCCCCTGTCCCTGGTAATTGTTAGTGGCAGCGGAGCCCACAGAGCCATGCGGGAGGGATTCAGCCCCATTTGTTCTGCATCTCAATGCAATGTGGGCTGCTGATCCATCCTGTCAGTGACCACCTCCCAGTGGACAAGACATAAGCGAAAATATCAAGCCTCCTTGGCTAGAGTCAAGAGGCCCATCATTAAAGCAATAATGAATTCCAGGCTCTCCTGTAAAGGACTGAATCAGAAAATCACTTTGGGCTATTATTAAAGTGCAATTTCTTCCATATCCAGGAAACAGCTTGTGATAAAGGAAGGGAGATATGCTAATATGGTATTTCTTTTAAAAAGGGAAAATTTGAGAGATGCAATTTGAAAAAATTAATCTTACATCTATAACCTATATGTACAATGGTATTTAAATAATTTTAGTATTAAATTTTAATAATTTTGAAATGTGAGTTTTTGACTTCTATGATTTGTGAATATATTTCTATTTCCTTAAAACTATTTAAAAAATTATAGTAAAATATTACTAGATGTGCCATAATACATAATTGCACTTTTCAAGGGACTAACAATTTCATGACTGAAATAATCATTTATGTCTCTGAAAACTGTTGTATTGATAAATATGTTGTTTTTTAGATTCTTTAAATCTTTAAATACAATGGAAAAAATTATTTTATAATTGAGTCATGATAGTAATATGTATATTAAATATTGAGAACACCAAAATAAATTGGTGTGGCTACTGAATGGGAGAAAATATTAGCAAATGATATGATGGCAAAAGGATTAATCTTTAAGAGGTATAAGCAGCTCACACAAGTCAGTATAAAAAAGCAAACAACTCAATTTAAAAGTGGGCAGAAGACCTGAATAGACATTTTTGCAAAGAAGACATACAGATGGCCAAGACACATGAAAAGATGCTCCACATCCCTAATAATTAGAGAAACACAAATCAAAACCATGATGAGGTATCACCTCACACCAGACAGAATGCCCATCATCCAAAATAAGGACTAGAACATGCTGGCGAGGATGCAGTGAAAGGCAACCCATATTCACTGCTGTGGGAATGCAAACTGATGCGGCCAATATGGGCAACCGTGGGAAGACTCCTCAAAAGACTAAAAACAGGACTACCACAGGAGCCAGCAATCCCACTCCTGGGTATATATCTGAAGGAAATGAAAACACTAATTTGAAAAGACACACAGACTCCAGTGTTCATAGTAGCATTATTTACATTAGCCAAGATATAGAAGCAACCCGAGTGCCCATCAACAGATGGATGGATAAAGAAGATGGGGTCCATATAGGCTGTGGAATACTGCTCAGGCATAAAAACGAATGAAATGTTGCCATTTTCCACAACATGGATGGACTTGGAGGGTATTATGCTTAGTGACATAAGTCAGAAGACAAAAATTCTATGTTATCACTTATATGTGGAATCTAAAAAACAAACAAAATATGTGACAAAACAGAAGATGTGCAGATATAGAGGACACANTACATTGACATGAATCCACCACAGGTGTACACAAGCTCCCAATCCTGAATCCCCCTCCTACCTCCCACCCAACAATAAATGGGAGAGGTCCGTACACTCAAGTCAGTCACAGTCTCATGATATGTAAGTGCAACAGCAACTGGAGATCAAACACAAGCTTCTCACCTCAGAAAGGGGGCTCCCTTAGCTCCCGAAGAGGGGTAACCACCCCTGCAGGCGTCTCAGCACGTGCGACTGGCGAGGGTGCAATCCCACTCATTCTCGTCCTATTGCAGTGCCCACGATGTTCGGTCCACACGCTCAGCTGTGCGTCTCTTGTGGTTAACAGCCTTGTGCACAGGGTCATGACTGTCATGATATTTACGTCTCCTGTTGAGAAGCACCGATCTTTCCCTCCAACCACTCTGCAAGGATGTGACCTCCACAAGGTCCCGAGTGGGGAAGGTGGCGGGCTGCCATTTCAGGTCAGCACCAGCCCCTGTGCTGGCCCGTTTACGTGGAAGGCATTTTCTGATTCATCCACAAGAATAAATATAGGTGAAGTGTCCCTGGGGATGGGAGATGATGCTGGGGAAAGGGGAACAGGCTCATGGCCTGGTGTCAACACCATTCACCTTGGGCACAATTTTAAAGGAGAGTGAGAGCTAAATTTTAAAGTAAATTTTGCTCCTCCCTCTCTTCTCCAAATAACTTGATCTTCCTCATTGTAACATTCCGTGGATTTTATAGAAAGTTAGAACCAAAGAGACCTTAAATGACTGGCCTGAGCAAGGCATTTCAAAGTTTTTAGCCCAGGGTGCTGCTATTCAGACAGGAGTGTGGAAGCCAGTGTGCAGGGTCCCTGAGAAGGGGCTGTCTGTGGAGGGTACACCCCCACTCTCCGAGAGCCCTCAGGGGCACAACCACTCCCCATGTCTATGAGGAGCTGTGTGTCATTTCTCGGCTCTACCCCCTTCATCTCCCAATTGGGGAACCGGAGGCCTTAACATCAATTAAATGAACCAAGGGATCTCCTAGGGAGGCCATCCAAGAAAATGAACACAACCGTCTTGTTTCTGAAATATTCATCTATTTTTCTATCACAATTAAATTGAAACTTCCTTTATGAAGCTTCACTTCATGCCGTTGTGACCTGGGTGCCACATTCCAGAAGACACACGGCTAAATTTGTTAATCACATGGGACCTCAGCCCCTCTGCCCAAGAGAGATAGGAAGGTGACAGGTGACCTTTGTTTTAAAATCCCTTTATCTTCAGAAGTGAGGTTTCAGTTTGAATTCCTGATCATCAAGCAAAAGAATATTGATTGATTTTTCTATTTGGATGATAAGATTTCCAGTTTCCTGCAGGACATGTGAAGAAAGTCATCACTTTCATCTTTATTATAAGAAGAAAGCTGAACCTACCAAAAATCAACACTTCTTCTCAGATGCATCAGAGAAGTGAAGTCACGGGGAAACTGGAGGGACAGACAAGCAGACACAGAACACCACAATTCACGGGAAACCCACACATGAGGAGAGCCTCCTTGGGAGGTCAGACCCATAGCTGATGAGCTGCTGGAGGCCCAGTGTGGACGAGTCAAGAACTCCAGGGGCACCCAGTCACAGGGAGTCCCACACTTCTTGAGAGTTTTACCTCCTGGAGCCCTAGCAGGTTCTGATAGTGGGTGTTGGAAAGAAGTCCCCAGAGGCTTCCAGCAGGAGGAGGGGAAAGGAGCCACTGTGAAACGGGACAGAGCACTCTGTGCCTCTTAACAAGACCTGCCTCAGGGGAAGCCACTTACCCTGGACCTGCGCTCTTGATGTCATCAGAGCCTAAATGACCAGCGGGCCAGGAAAATCGAACTCCAGTCCATGCCAGCCATCCCGCCCCACCTAAGAGGGAGCAGAAAAACAAACTGAGAAGCTCCGTGAGGGTCACAGCCCAGGGCACAGCCTCCCTAGCAGACCTTTGTCCTCAGGCTCAGAACACGTCTCCTCCCCTGCTCCATCACCACCCTGTTAACAGGGCTCCCACGCGACAGTGGGGCACACGCGTGAAAAAGACCTCGTCTAAGAAGAGGAGGAAATCCAGAGAAGAGGAGACAAAACCAGGGCCCCTGGAGGAACCCTAGCCTCTGACACCTGGCGTATAGCAGACAGTGAACACGGCCTAACTCCTGGCTGCACAGACATAAATCCTCACACTAAAAGTCTATTTGCCTCATTTCCTTCTACTTGTACCTCATGTGCAACATTAAACAACAAAGTAATACTAGGCACACACAAAAGACAGCAAAACAAACCCCCCCCACCCCCCCCCCCCCCCCCCCCCCCCCCCCCCCCACCAA
>SJYV01049899.1:1019460-1030445 GCA_006410875.1 Neotragus pygmaeus | reverse complement strand
ACAGAGGCACAAAGGCATGAATTATATTGCACTTCTCTTCAGAAACCATGTGAACAAGAGAATGAAGCGATAAAATGTAGAAAGAAAAAAAAAAAACCCACCAACCCAGAATATATAGGAGAAGCTGGGAGTGACTATATAGGAACTCTCAGTAAATTTTTTCTGTAAATATAAAACTGCTCTAAAATATAAATCAGTTAATTACAATCATATAAAAAAGCTAAAAAACTCCCCCTCTCACTCCAGATGATTTGATAAATGTATATTCAAGTACTATGACCATTCTTGTTTTGGAGATACTGAAAAGAAGGTAAAATATGTGAGTAAATCACATGGGATTAAAAATTAGGACATCTTTTTTGTTTTTTTTCCATCTTTAAAAAATTTATTTATTTTAATTGGAGGCTAATTACTTTACATAATTGTATTGGTTTTGCCATACATCAACATGAGTCCACCACTGGTGTACACGTGTTCCCTATTTTTCAACACATGCCAGTGTTATATGACAAGGGACATAATTCTCTAAGCTCCCTTTAGAAAGAGAGTCATTCTTAAGATGAGGCCAATTATTTCATGATATTGGACACTGAGTCCTCTTGAAAATGAAAATAGTTTTAATGAGGCACATATTTAAAAATATTAAATGACACTAATTATCTTGTCTCCTGGTGGGTGACACTAGCCACCCAGGTATAGCATCTTCTGTAGAAACCTAAACTAGTGAAGTTTAATAGGTGTTCTAACCACAAGAGCCTTCAATTGGACACAATAATTATCAGTTCTTAACAACTGGAAACCACAGAAAATGGCAAAAAAAGAAAAAAAAAATTGTACTAGAAATTTATAAAAATTCAAAACATCTTTTAGAAAAGTTCCTGAAGCCACAACATTGTGAGATCCATGTTTACACAATGACTCTTAATCTTGGTTACTTACTGTAGTGTTAAATAAAAAGCAGATCTCAAAGTCTCCGCGCAAGATGGGAATCAGATTTCTTTCTTTCCTTTTTTTTTTTTTCCCTTGGCACAGACTTGTTATTGTTTTTTTCTTTTTTTATTATTTTATTATTTTTTTTTTATTTACAATACTGTATTGGTTTTGCCATACATCAACATGAATCCACCACAGGTGTACATAAGTTCCCACTCCTGAACCCCCTCCCACTTCCCTCCTCATACCATCCCTAGAGTCAAGTGTTAGCATCTTTAGGTCTCCACAGGTGAGTGAATGTCCAGTCAAGTTTGAGGACCCCACCCCGCACCATGTACAGTCACCATGATAGTCAGCCTTGTTCACTGATATGCATTTAGTATATCATAAGGAACAGACACTCTCTTAATCACTGGATGGGTATCCCACATTGCAGGCAGATTCTTTGTCATCTGAGCCACCAGGGAAGCCCGATCACTGCATTCTCTGTATAAACTTGACCTAACTGGTCTTTACGGTTAAGGCATATTCTGTAACGAAGGCAAGTGGTAATGTTTATAGAATGTATATTAAGTGGAAGGTGAGCTCTGAAAGCATCAGGTACTCACAGAAGAAAATCCTTTAGCGCACACTTCTCTTTACCACTAGACATGAAGTATTTGTGTGAGGGGGGCAGTTTACATTATGATATGAAAGAGGAAAACACTGTGTCTTTACTTAAACTGTCTACTACGGGAGATCCTGAGGACAGATGGGGTCATTGAGTCATCCCTGGACACATGGTTAAGAGAAATGCGTTGGCCTGAGCAGGTCAGTGAACCCCCATACACTCAGCTGTGCTTTGAAATGCATCGGGGCCTTTTTCTTACGGGAAGTTTCAGGATGTGACAGCCACAATCCCTCTCGACACGACATCCCAGAGGACCAGAAGAAGAGGTGGCTTTCTAAAAATGGCAGTGAGGAAAACCAGTAAATCCACATCTCTATAAGACCCAGATGCTTTCAACCAATACTATTATATTTTGATCCTAACTATACCTGGATGTGGCTACTAAGCACATTAGTCTAAATGCTTTCCCCAAACCTAATAATAGTAATTTTCACACCTTGCACCATGTGATAAGATATAGTTTATTTCTAAAGCTCAATGAACACCCAAGCATTCAATTCCCCAGTTATTTGTTTCACATTTATGTTATGTTTTTACTTTTACTTACTCTGTCTTTCAAGTTTTTTTTTTTGGTAAAAATCAGAAAAAAGGTATGAAAGAGAATTTTCATACATTAATTTGGATCTTTGAACTTAAGGAAATAGGGTCAGTATAATCTTCTCTGGGCTTCCTGAGTATTTACCTGAGGTACATAAGCTTTTTATTTTCCCTCCTATTTTTGTTGTTTTTCTTGGCCTGTGATATCTCATTGCACAAGGATTTTGTGTCTGTCAGCCATCAATGCTGTGATAAACAGTGATCTTATCAAAGCCGCACTTCATGTGTTTGTTAAAGTGAAGAGGCTCAAACACACTTTCCAGTTTTACTGCCATGGACAGGTAGATACAGATGATGACTAATGGTTTTTTGGGATCCTTACATCACCAGTGTCTCAAGAAATGAACCACAAGTTGAGATAGGAGAAATCAAGGTCTTTTACAAAAGACCAATACTTTTTTGGTATGTTAAGTGGTTCTGTTGGTCAGCAAGCGAAGCTACAAACAGAGTTGCAGTGTAAGATGGTTTTCTTTTCTGTGTCACGAACGCCTGGCCCACACGGACACTCTGTAACATTTCATCAGTGGAGCTGGAGAAGAGACAGTCCCTCATGGACTGCAGACAGAGGCCACGCGGCCAGCTGACCTCTGCCCAGGGCACTCTACGGGCGAGGGGCAGGGACGATTCCGGCTCCCCTGTGCCTCCTGAGCACAGGGTGTGACTGTGGCCTGTTTGCTGCATGAGTGCTGTTACTCCAGCCCTGCTTGCCTCTGCAGGGCCAGATGTGGTTGTCCTGTCACCGGGAGGCCTGGGACGTGAGGAGCAGGCTTCCACCAGCACAGACCCAGTCGGCGGCCGTGACGACCCTCAGAGGACCTGCTGTCTCTGTGTTCATGGGAGAGGAAGCTGCCTTTTATCTCTGAGACACAGGCTTGGTTGGAGCCCCAAGCAGGCGGCCAGGGAGCCAGGGCTCCTCCCGCTGCCTCTCTGCTAGCACAGCAGAGCTCGGGGGTTAATCACCCTCCTCCTCCAGCAGCTGGCCTGGGCTTAAGGACGCTGCAGCCCTCAGGTTTGAGGCAGATGCCAGAGTTTCAGGGAAGAAGGGCAAAACACGATAAAACAAACTCAGCCGAAAACAATAGGGAGAAACAAAGGAAGACACAGGAAGCAGAGAGGGCCCGTGTGCAGTCCCCCGTCGTGTGTGTGTGATGGGCTAGCTGCCCCCTGCACTTGGCAACAGTGAGTCTGCATGGCTGAGGCTTGCTTTCTCTTCTGTGCCTATGGAGTGACATCTGCAGAGCTCCCCACGACACACAAACCTCTCAGGGCACCTCCATTTTCAACCTTAGATGTTCATCACCATCTGAGTCTTTGTCCCAAACGCTATCTGTTTTCTGTTACTGGTTCTGAGAAGGAGAAGGAATGAGTTTTCAAAGAGCCATGCTTCCATCATAAAATCTGTTCACCTGTTCTCTCCAACTCACTCACACAGACACACGTGCACACACTTGTGCACTCACACACAGATACACGTGCACATATGCGCATGCAAGCACACGCACACACACATGCGTACGTGTGCAGACATCAGCAACCCGAGCCCTCAGAGAACTGGGACCCAGAGCTGAGTGTCCCTGAGCAGCCACCTGGGGGCACTGTGGAGCAGCCCAGGTCCTGCCTCAAGAGAGGGGCCTCCTCCTGCCTCTGTGCGCACACAGCATCCAGGTTGTCCTGCTCTGCCTTAGAATTCTCTTATGAATAATAGTTTTTTTTTTTTTTAATGAAGCGAGAATATTTGAGGGGAATCTATTCCCAAGGATTTAATAAAGGGGAACAAGATCCTCAGATAAATCACCCAGTGAAAGGCGCCTTCTTTACAGAGGCTGCTGTAGACAGCAGTTTTGGTGGCTAAGTGCCCAGATGTTGAGATCTCAGAAAAGAGTGCCAAAGAATGAGACCTTAGAATTAAAAAAGAACTAGTTTTATTGCTAAGGGAAACATTAAAAAAAAAAAAAGTCCACACAAATGAATAATGCAATACCATAGTGGTTAGAGGGCAAATTTGAAGAGCATAATAGTAACTGTTGTGCCTGGTTTAGTAAAAGGAAATTGAAAGCTGACATGCTGAATCTAAAACTTAAAGTGTGAGGAAAGACTGTGTCTTGTTTTGTGCTCTGGTTTGATCCACTGGGTCAGAAGGCATGGGTGCAGCTCACCATGCTGGCGGGTACGTCCGATCCCGGGCAACGACACTCCTGAAGGGCGCGTGACACACACGTCCAATCTTATTCCACATAAGAGGGAGGTGGCTCGCGTGGACCAGAAAGGTGTAGCCGGTTTCCGAGAGCTTCCCATTACCGGGAATGAGTTACCAATCGTGCACCTCCGCTTTAGTGATGGCGAGGAGGCCCCGGCCAAGGACCCCCAGCACCTGCTGCAGGCAAGGCCATGGGACGGCCCTTGGGGGGTGTGCACCTCAGGATGGTGGGAGCTGCTCACCCAGCGCCTGGGTGTGTGGAAGAAGCTAGATGCCGTGACCCCAAAGCAAACTAGTAACCCACAGCAACCGTACAGTAAGCTCTGGGAGTGTCAGCATTAACAAGAGGAGATTATGGCTTAAGAACAGACATGACAGGAGTGGTCTGAGAACTCTTCATTTAGTAGGTGAGGTCTCATTAGCCCAGTAAACACTACTGAGCACATCAGAACCCTGCTGTGGAAAACCAGCTTTCCCTGGCATCGCAGATTTCCGGGTTTGAAGACCGGAGAGACATTTCAGGCAGAAGGGAACTGGGATGGTCTGTCTCGCGCTCTCTTTTTTTCCTCAGGGATTCTGAGGAAATCATTCTGGCTTACCCAGAATTTTACAAACAGCAGGAGATCTGGCTAGATGAACTGAGAGGAGTCACTGAAAGGCTGTTGACAGGAGGATAAAGATTTTGAATTTCGTTTTGCACAGAAGTCATGGGAAACATTTCAGTGGGAGCATGGTTGGCTGTCTGAGCACAGTCATGACCACCTGCGTCAACACTCTCCCTGTGAAGCTCCTTCTACCTCCAGGAATCCTTTCCTCCCCACCTCCCGTTTTCCTGGCTCTCATGTGTCTACGTGGGAGCGTCCCAGGACTGATGAGGTGTTGAAGAGCATTTGACCCAAGCTAATAAGACACTATTTGTCATCCTTTGTAGGTTATGCTGCAGTAACAAACAGTCCCAAATCTAAAGGGTTCACAGCAATAATAAGGGTCCACGCTCAATGTGTCTTCTCCAGCAGGTCTTCCTCCTTCCCAGATCGGGGACACGGCTGTGCTCATGGTAGAGGGGAAAGAACCATGCCCAGTGGCTCTCAGGGCCTGGTCTAGATGCAGCGTCCAGCAGTCCAGGCGCTTCCTGCTCCAGAGCACAGTCAGCCAAGCCTGTGGCCACCGAGGTAGAAGCAGGACCTGTTACAGGAAGGGACAGCGGGATGGACGTCGATCTACCTAGACAGAAGGTCTGGTCTGTGAACCAGAACCCATCCCCAGATTTTTCTCCGTCTCCTTCTGCTTCCTGTGGCACAGGTAGCAGGGGGACTGTAGGGAGGGAAGAGCCTCTTTCTGTTGTGACTCTGGGAAGACGTGGGGTCAGAGCCCATCGGCCAGCGCCTTGTCTGGATGGTGCATGGGGTCTGAGAACCTTGACCTTGACTGCCTTCCCAGAGGGACAAGGTGCCCTCCCATTTTCTGTAAGCCACCGCTGCCCTCATTCTTCGGTTTCTGGCTGGAGTCCCCTTACCCTGCTTCATTCAAGGAAGCTATGGACATGATCCTGAATGGGGGCCTCTGGGTTTGTGGCTCAGCCCAACGGAAATCTGAAAATTCAGAGGACAATTAGCAGGAGTCTGTAAGATAATGATGGGAAGTGTGGGAATCCATGTTCCTTGAAGTGCTAAGTATAGTCTGAAACCTAAGCTTTGAAGAGAAAGTTGTGGTGTGTCTTCACATATGATGATGTTGGTGATGAGGACACAAGGCCAGTCAAGATAACCTGCTTTCCTTCTTGCAGTAGTTTCTTGGCTGTATTGGTGACCAGACATATCCAGAAAAAACAAAAATTCTATGTATACCAAAATGTTTTAAAGTTTGCAGATGTCAAAGATAACTGGTTGTTCTGCTATAGCCATACATTTTAATTAGTTCTGATTTGATTTAGTGTGAAGAGTCCAATAATAAAGAAAGGAAGTTTTCATATGTTTAGAAGCTGTTCAGTTCAGTTCAGTTCAGTTCAGTCGCTTAGTCGTGTCCAACTCTTTGCCACCCCATGAATCGCAGCACGCCAGGCCTCCCTGTCCATCACCAACTCCCGGAGTTCACTCAGATTCACGTCCATTGAGTCAGTGATGCCATCCAGCCATCTCATCCTCTGTCGCCCCCTTCTTCTCCTGCCCCCAATCCTTCCCAGCATCAAAGTCTTTTCCAATGAGTCAACTCTTCGCATGAGGTAGGGTTTGTTTATCAATGTGCAGTCAACAGAGTGACATGTTTGAACATTTTGCTGTTAGACAGTGACCAACAAATTAGACAATGAACTATGTACATGTTGCATAGTGAGGCCTGTGCATTGGACCTCTAGTCGGATAATCTATAAGTGAGTATTGTATCTTACACACATTTTTAAAATGTTGCTGCTAAGTCGCTTCAGTCATATCCAACCCTGTGCAACCCCAGAGATGGCAGCCCACCAGGCTCCACCATCCCTGGGATTCTCCAGGCAAGAACACTGGAGTGGGTTGCCATTTCCTTCTCCAATGCATGAAAGTGAAAAGTGAAAGAAGTCGCTCAGTCGTGTCTGACTCTTAGCCACCTCATGGACTGCAGCCTACCAGGCTCCTCTGTCCATGGGATTTTCCAGGCAAGAGTACTGGAGTGGGGTGCCATTGCCTTCTCCATTTTAAATGTTATGAAAAGTTAAAAGAAACACTTCAAGAAACAGTGGTGTTTCACTTTGTATGCTTTCTTAACTCAGGTGAAGGATGTAACATAATTACCAGATGCCTCAGATGAATTATTTCAGAATCTCAAAATGCATCCCCAGATTCTTACCATGTCTGTGAATGGGTGCAAGCTGTCTAACAAGCTGCCTGGTTCTCTTTGCCCCTTGCTGCGCCCTCCCGGGAACTATCGTTATCTTCCAATGATAATACACTACTATGAGCATTTCTTTACTGAGCTGAGTACTAAAATTTTTATATGGAATGTTTATGTTTATCCTCATTACTCTCAGTTTCTCTATTTGTGAACCTGCCCACTGGGTAGAGTACAGCTCGTGTCCCTAGAGCAGCACCAGTGTGGCTTCTGTGCAGGTGGCTCTCTGACCTGTGCAGAGTGAAGAATGTTTGAGTCGCCTAGCCTGGACCTTCCCAGTGGAGGAGCTGGGGGCCAGTGCTTCGCCTTCTTGTTTCAAGTGGCAAGCATAGGTCCCTTCTGCATGTTTGTGCTTTTTGTTGGTGACTTTGCTATTAAAGTGGCCCCAGCCTAGTCCTCTGTGCCTAAGCTCAAGAAGATTGTGACCTGGGAAAAACACCCGTGTGCTAAGCAGTGCTCAGATGTGAATGACAGCATTGTGGGCAGTAGGGTCGATGTCAATGGATCCTCATTACACTGAACAAGCTATCTGAACAGAAACACATAGAATCACAGTTAGGTATTGAGTGTTTGAATAAAATGTGACCAGAAGCTTGTAGGAACCTAACCCTGTATTTCCTCTATAAGAGTGGTTCAATATTCACTAATTCAGGGTTCATGACAAAATTGTAGAATATAACCACCATGAGTAATGAGAATGTGGTTACTCAGTCCGACTCTCTGGGACTCCATGGGCTGAGCCCACCAGGCTCCTGTGTCCATGGGATCCTCCAGGCAAGAATACTGGAGTGGGTTGCCATTTTCCTCCTTCAGGGGATCTTTCTGACCCAGGGACTGAACCCATCTCTCCTGCGTCTCTTGCATCGGCAGGTGGACAAATAAGAAGAGGTGCCCTTTTCGGTGTCTTCTGAGTGCTGGACACTGTGCTCTGAGGACAGGGCAGACGCAGTCCTTCCTCCTTGTTTTCAGTGAAGATGGCACCACCTGTTCAGTGAGGCAGCCCCGGGGGGACCTCACCCTGGGGGATGGGGAGCAACCCTGAAGAGGCCAGAGCAACAGCGCCTTTCCTAAGGTTTTGTTAATAGAACACACGACTGCTGGGGCAGGGGCAGGGATCAGCGCCTCCTTTCAGGGAGCAGGGACTAAGGAAGAGAAGCAGCTTGGAGAAGATTCCACATTCACTGGGGCAGTGCTGGCTGCCTGCGATTGGGATGCAGAAACCCCTGATACCCTCCATTCCCCTGTCCCTCCACCCCATCCTTCCTCCATCCCTTCTCTCTTTTCCACCCCTTCTTCCCACTCTACACCTTGTCCCTCCTCCACTTCCGTCCCTCCTCCACCCAACCTGCAGCACAGTGGCTTTTCTGAGCACTGTTTTTTTATTTCACAGGGGAGAGAAAACACCTTCTCCTTCCCTGAGCCTGCTCTGAGGTCTTAATTCCTCTCTTCCAAGAAAACCAGGATTGACGCTTATCTAAAACAGACCTACAAAGACAGCCTCATGCCTGCCGGGGTTAAATGCCCAGGAAACCTCATTAATTAATTGCATTCTGTATCATTAACCCTGAGGTCAGAACAGGTCAACTCTGGTAAAAGCTGATGTTCACAAGATTGAAATGGGTAAGAGTGGTCTAGAGTACTACAGAGAAGTTACATTAGAGCAACATTACCCACCCCTGCTCCAAAATAACCTGGGACTTTAAAAACGTCCAGAGATCTGATTTTTTTAGGAACACCTTCATATCTGTATAAGTTCATATATGCATATGTATGTAAACACACACACACATATATATATATACTTGTAAAAAGCTGCTTTCAGAAATGCATTCAGTTTACTGCTATGGCAAGATTCTTTAGTTGTTGTTATTAATGTTGTTGTTTGTTCTTTTATTGGTTTGTGTTTAGTTAGAGAATAATATAAGTAACAAATGTTTGTACAAGTCCAGCAAGTCAATGCTCTGTGACAAGAGAGCCCTGTGTGTACTCTGGAGCTTGTGTGCCACAGCTAGAGAGTCTGTGTGCACAACTCGAGATTCAGGGTGTATAACTAGAGAGTCTGTGCCCCACAACTAGAGAGTCTGTGTGCCACAACTATAAAGCCCACGTGCCACAACTAGAGAGCCCGTGTGTACAACTAGAGAGCCTGTGTGCCACAACTAGAGAGTCTTTGTGCACAACTAGACAGCCCGTGTGCCACAACTAGAAAGTCTTTGTGCACAACTACAGTGGAAGTGGGAAATAGATTTAAGGGTCTAGATCTGATAGATAGAGTGCCTGATGAACTATGGAATGAGGTTCATGACATTGTATAGGAGACAGGGATCAAGACCATCCCCATGGAAAAGAAATGCAAAAAAGCGAAATGGCTGTCTGGGGAGGCCTTGCAAATCACTGTAAAAAGAAAAGTGAAAAGCAAAGGAGGAAAGGAAAGATATAAGCATCTAAATACAGAGTTCCAAAGAATAGCAAGGAGATAAGAAAGTCTTCTTCAGCGATCAATGCAAAGAAATAGAGGAAAAGAACAGAATGGGAAAGACTAGAGATCTCTTCAAGAAAATTAGAGATACCAAGGGAACATTTCATGCAAAGATGGGCTCAATAAAGGACAGAAATGGTCTGGACCTAACAGAAGCAAAAGATATTAAGAAGAGGTGGCAAGAATACATGGAAGANAAGAACAGAATGGGAAAGACTAGAGATCTCTTCAAGAAAATTAGAGATACCAAGGGAACATTTCATGCAAAGATGGGCTCCATAAAGGACAGAAATGGTCTGGACCTAACAGAAGCCAAAGATATTAAGAAGAGGTGGCAAGAATACACAAAAAACTGTACAAAAAGATCTTCAAGACCAAGATAATCACGATGATCTGATCACTCACCTAGAGCCAAACATCCTGGAATGTGAAGTCAAGTCAGCCTTAGAAAGCATCACTATGAACAGAGCTAGTGGAGATGATGGAATTGCAGTTGAGCTGTTTCAAATCCTGACAGATGATGCTGTGAAAGTCNGATAATCACGATGATCTGATCACTCACCTAGAGCCAAACATCCTGGAATGTGAAGTCAAGTCAGCCTTAGAAAGCATCACTATGAACAGAGCTAGTGGAGATGATGGAATTGCAGTTGAGCTGTTTCAAATCCTGACAGATGATGCTGTGAAAGTCCTGCACTCAGTATGCCAGCAAATTTGGAAAACTCAGCAGTGGCCACAGGACTGGAAAAAGTCAGTTTTCATTCCAGTCTCAATGAAAGGCAATGCCAAAGAATGCTCAAACTACCGCACAATTGTGGGGCCCTAAATGGGAAACCTTAAAAAGAAAGGGACCAGCTTTGTGTTCGGAAACTAAGATGGCGCCTGGCGGAAGAGATGGGGGCGTGATCCATATTGTCTGTCAAAGTTTTTGATTGGCTCTCTTGATTTCCGTGCACGTAAACAGTGAGTGATCACCATAGACTCCTGTTATAATGAAGGTGCATGATTTGACCTTTAACGTGATTGGTGGAACTATGGAAAGTCCCTCCTAAAACCCCCTGCGTGTCTATATAAGCTGGGAGCCTGTAACAATAAAGCGGAACTGCTCAGACAGAACCCCTGTGGCGTCTCATTGTCTCTTGCTTGCCGAGGGGCTGGGTGGAGGACAGCAGACTCACCTTTCCTCGGGACCTCTCAGCTTTGCTGAGGGAAGTTCCACTGCCTCTCTCTTTCTGCGGACCACC
>SJYV01049899.1:951659-1018993 GCA_006410875.1 Neotragus pygmaeus | reverse complement strand
AAAGAGGAGAGTGAAAAAGTTGGCTTAAAGCTCAACATTCAGAAAACGAAGATCATGGTATCCAGTCCCATCACTTCATGGGAAATAGATGGGCAAATAGTGGAAACTGTCAGACTTTATTTTTTGGGGGGGGCTCCAAAATCACTGCAGATGGTGACTGCAGCCATGAAATTAAAAGATGCTTACTCCTTGGAAGCAAAGTTATGACCAACCTAGATAGTATATTCAAAAGCAGAGACATTACTTTGCCGACTAAGGTCCGTCTAGTCAAGGCTATGGTTTTTCCTGTGGTCATGGGTGGATGTGAGAGTTGGACTGTGAAGAAGCCTGAGGGATGAAGAATTGATGCTTTTGAAGTGTGGTGTTGGAGAAGACTCTTGAGAATCCCTTGGACTGCAAGGAGATGCAACCAGTCCATTCTGAAGGAGATCAACCCTGGGATTTCTTTGGAAGGAATGATGCTAAAAGCTGAAACTCCAGTACTTTAGCCACCTCATGCGAAGAGTTGACTCATTGGAAAAGACCCTGATGCTGGGAGGGATTGGGGGCAGGAGGAGAAGTGGACGACGGAGGATGAGATGGCTGAATGGCATCACTGACTCGATGGATGTGAGTCTGAGTGAACTCCGGGAGTTGGTGATGGATAGGGAGGCCTGGTGTGCTGCGATTCATGGGGTCACAAAGAGTCGGACACGACTGAGCGACTGAATTAGACTGAACTGAACTGTACTGAACTGAGAGAGTCTGTGTGTCACACGTGTTTACAACCAGAGAGCCCATGTGCCACAACTAGAAGGTCTTTGTGCACAACTAGAGAGCCTGTGTGCTACAACTAGAGAGCCTGTGTGCCCAACAAACGATTCTGTGTGATGCAGTGAAGATACTGTGTGTGGCAATTAAGACTTGATGCAACCAAATAAATAGATAAATATTTTCTTAAAAAAAAATACTGGTCTCTGTAAGGCCAATGACCACTATGAATATATGAATTTAAAAGTATTATCCATTTCTTATCGTGTTAAAAATGCAGTTTTAAGACAGTTGTTACCAGTTAAATCTTTGTGTGTGCCTATGTATGTGAGTAAGAGAGAGAATTTTAATAGAAAGCAATAACATTATTTAATCTTCTTTTATATCAAGTGAGTTTCCAAAATATATTCAAAATTCTCACCTCTCCACTTTCCTTATGGCATATTTGGTTTTATGCTAAACTGCATTCTAGAGATTCTATTAATGAAGATGGTTTAATGCCCATGCATTATTATAATGGACTCCTTTGTTCTACAGCTTCTCCCTGTGTCACAGACTAAGTCATTAATCAATGGGTGCTGAAAAATAATTGTCTGGTTCTAACAATCGTCTATTGTTGAAACATTTGGAATTTTAAGATAAAGATGTACAGGCTGTTCTGAAAAATGGTTTAAGATTACCCTTCATGGAACTGTGGACATATTGTTGGAAATGCCGAGCAGCTGACCTGGTTTTAATGCATTTTTGAGTCCCGTTGTTCAATTGCCTATTCAAATTGTGCTGGGAAAGTTGACTTCATTAATGTCAGGAAATAATGATTTTTTTTTTTTTTTTTTTTTTTAGCTCACACAATTATTAAATGAAGAAATATCATAGGATTCTTTGGCATTTTAAAATAGAAGTGCAGCATGTTAATAATCATGATGGTGACTTTTCATCTATTTAGCGTCATTTTTTGTACATGACACTCCCATCCTAGATACCTGCTATAAATAAGAATCCTGTATCTCTAGGTGATGACTATTCAACAGGAAATATATGACTACACCATGCTGTTTCAGTAGCTCAAAATTAGATACCTTTCTCATTGAAAATGCTGTAATTTGAAATGTCAATAAATACATTGCATGCCATCTCATACTATAACAGATTACCACTTAAATCTGTCAAGATTGAAGTCCAACTCACAACCTGAAATAAATGTGAATTCTAAACTGAGGGAAAATGTGTGCCTGACTTTTTAATGTAATTCGCTTCTATGTAAATGTCTGTATCATTGCATATTTATTTGGTTGTATGTCTAACTCTTCCCAGACAGGGCAACTCTCAGAGCCAGTCTTTGCTCATATTTATTTTTGGTAGATCTCTAACTTATTACAGACCTAAGTTAATAATTATACACTGGCTTTTCTTTGATGAGTGCCTGAAACAAACATTACTTCTTAATTGGAGAAGAAATAACTGTATTTCTCTCAGTTCGTCCACTCCAATGTGACCCATAGTAACTAATCTCTCTTCTCTTGTCCCTAACAGTACACTAAAATGAGGAGCATCTCCTCTCTCTGGCATGTTTTCAATGAATCTTCGTTGTTCAAGTGGGAGCAGACAGTTGGCATCGGCAGGTTCCTTTCATCCCTTTAAAGTCTAGGAGCATGGGACTTATCTGGGCACCTGATTATCTGCGAGGTAAGACTTGTCCACCGTGTAGCTCTCTTGGGCAAATCAGCATGCATGCAGTCCATTTAAGAGATATGTTATTCTGGACACACAGGGAAGGGGACGGGGTGAATGCTCCACGTTGGTCCCACAGACAGAGGCCCAGAGCCATCAGGAAGGACCGACTCTGTCTGATTCTTGAGCCCCAGGTTTCTCCATTAGAAGAATCCTGTCCTTTTTTCAGTCAGACTGACAGTCACTGACTGTTATATATTATATTAAATCATATTTATATCCATGCAAGCATTATATGTATTTTATACAAATATAATATACATAATATGATGTTCTTTCTTTGTGTAAATGGTTACTTTAGATCTATTCTTTTATACTTATGTCATCAAATTAGACTGTATTTTACTGAGTTGGACTTCCTTCTATGTATGTATTCTGTGTATTGAGTGATTTCCTGTGAGTTTTACTATCTACAAATTTGCTACCTAGTAATCCATCTTCATTCAGCAAGAACGTGGGAGAAAATCAATAATTCTAATAAAATGATATGGATGGATTTAGATGAACTAGGATTTTGAGGTTATTTTACTTGTTGTCCACATCGTGACACTTGACTCTCTTCTCTAAGCCTGTGAGTCTTTCTTTTAGCTTTGCCCCATTGTTTGCATTGTTACAGGACTGCCTCATATCCTAGGCAAGGGCTGGGGCCAGGCTGTGTCCACCCCCTGTTCTGTCTCCGGGCACACCCATGGCTGTGAGGAGTCACCTCGCTCATTAAGAGCAGGCAATCTGAGAGCTGGACGGGGCACTGAAGAATGCATCCCAAGCCTTCACTTTTCGATAGGAACCCTCAGCCCTTGGGAGCTGTTATTTCAGGCTCTTGGGCACCAGATCTTGGGCAGGATCTGAAGTGGGGCTGCAGCTCCTCTGAACTCTGCAGTGTCACCTGCGTCCTACTTGTGTCCCCTAGAGCAGCAGTCTTCTCACACCCACACCCTGCAGGGGTCTTTCTCCTTTGGAGCCAAGCTCACAGCTCCAGGAGACATGCCCATGTGAGGGAGACAGGAAGCATCCACCTGGCCACCCACGTCAGCAAGGCTGGACGGCAGGCACCTGCTGCAGTTAAAACACCTCACAACCAGAAAGTATCCAGCCACAATTGTGCACTGACTTGATTGCCCAAAGTAAAAGTGCCAGAAATTGACCTGCATCATGGAAAAGAGCAGGAAGTTACTTCAGAGACGTTTTGTAGCAAATGTAAGAGCTTGCTGAAAGCTGGCACACGACGGTACCCATTGCATTTCTTCTGGATAAAACCATACTGTCTCCAGACCTTGGTGTTTCCAAGTCAAGTGGGAGCCAGTTTTTGATCACTATAAACAGGGGCTGTCCCAGCGAAATGGATTTTAATACTCTCCTGCTTAATGACTGAGTAGAAAGAAACTGGAGAGCATGTACTGTGCTTTTTATTTAAAATTATGTTTTTATTCCAGTATGTTAATATAAAAATCATATTGACCCATGCAATTAACATGAAAGATCTCAGAAAGTAGGTCGTGATGTTTGTCCAACCACCATGACCCAAATTCTACAGAACTTAGAAGAGCTGTCTCTGACAGCTGATAGGCACTCATAAACACACACGTTTGGCCCATAAACCATGGCATATTGAATCACTGCGTTTAGGAGAGACTGTACTAATTATGGTGACACTTGACTTATAGTCAGAGATGAAATGACCCTGTATGCTCCCTTGTCAGGATGTGTGTCCCAGAGTCTTCAGTTCTGGGATGTTGTGGGAGGGCCCTGATGTCACAGACTGAGTTACTAAGGAGAAGAGGATGGAATTTGTGTCCTGGAAGGAGGATTTTTCCCCTCTTACTTTATTGGGCAGGATCATTCATTAAATGAAAAATCCCCTTGGACTTATGTGAGCCTTTAAAATAGAAACATAAAAACTTACAGTAGTAATAATGATACAAGTCTAATAATTTTTAGTCTATTTACTGCTGTTTAAGAATTTTATGTATTTTGTACTTCTTCCCTAGATGCATGCCATAAATAAAGGGATTGAAAATGATTATTGTCCAGCTGGGAATATGTGGATGTATAACTCAGTTTTAGTGTCTAGTATGGGACAGAGACCGCATTAAGATCAGTTTATTTTTATGTCCCCTCTACTTGACTGGCATATCTAAAGCGACGGAAAAATCCATATCTTGTGAGATAAATGGCTTTGCTGAGAGACAGTCTGCTTTTCACAGAGAGTGTTTTTGCCTCTTACAGTGAAGATTTCAGTGGATACATCGCCCATCTTACAACTGGACAAAGCTGAAGAAAATGTCTCTCTACTTACCCTAGAAGTTGTTTGGTTTCATGGGACTTTCACTCTTGATCCAGTCCCTGAAATCCATGATTCTTCCCCAGTTTGGGGGTCTCTTTGTTCTACACTCACTTCACCAAGGTTTCCTTATGTTCCTCTCCACGTTTTTAATACCACAATCTGTCTCCCTCCCCTTCCTCAGATACCAAGCGGGTGGAAATGCTGGACCAAGGCCAATAAAGGCTCACGTTTAGAGAAAACGACAGAGTCAGTCTTGGTGTGCAGATTTGGAGAGCCTTCTCTGGGGCCGATACCTGAGCATGAAACCTGGCACTTCAGTGGAAGTAATTTCGACAGAGTGGACAGTGAGGTTCGGAGTGCTTGTGAGGCCAGTGGGGACATGCTGGGGTCACTCTGAGGAAGTGACACCAGTAACCTAGAATCTATCCAGAGAAGAACCAGCATGCTGCTCAATCAGCAGCTGCTACTGTTGGCCCGGCTGTGCTCGGTCCACTGATTGTGGTTGCAGGAACTTGTCTGATTCATCCTGAGGAAGCCCAAAGGACGGTTCTGAGAAGTGCCTTCAGTCCAGGGGCTGCAGCATTTGCTCCACATGGCTCAGGAGACTGGACGAAGAAAAAGGAGCCACTTTTGTATAAATGTAAGACTCTCCTACAGAGAAGGCAATGGCACCCCACTCCAGTACTCTTGCCTGGAAAATCCTATGGATAGAGGAGCCTGGTGGGCTGCAGTCCATGGGGTCGCTAAGAGTCAGACATGACTGAGCGACTTTACTTTCACTTTTCACTTTCATGCATTGGAGAAGGAAATAGTGACCCACTCCAGTGTTCTTGCCTGGAGAGTCCAAGGGACTGGGGAGTCTGGTGGGCTGCCATCCATGGGGTCGCACAGTGTCGGACACAACTGAAGCGACTTAGCAGCAGCAGCAGCAGCAGCAGCAAGACTCTCCTGACTAGGGGACCGGCTATCTGGGTGGGCATTTCTTGGCAGGAGGCAAAGAAGGCAAGCAGATGTCTGGTGGGGCAGGAGCACCAGCACGGCTCCTCAGTCTTCGCCCGGGACTCTCTGGAAGCTTGGGTTGCCTGTGCCGTTCTCCTCGCCAGCGGGGAGTCTCTGGTGGCGGGGGGCAGGCGGGGGCCCTGAGAATCACTGACTAGAGTCAGCATGTCTCACTTTCCTGAATTCTGGGATTTCCTCAAGTCCTGCCTCCTGAGTCCTTTCAAAGCTTGCTTAAATCCAACTTTCCTTGAAATGCCAGAGACAGTTTTTGCTTTTCTCACAGAATGCTGACTCACATGCTGCTGAAAAAGGATGATTCTTTGTCCATTTCTTGGGTTCACTTTGTGAGAATATATCTTCTGGGTTCAGTGCAGGAGTGCGGGGGCACAGGTTTGAGCAGCCCTGGGAAAGTGGTGTCTTTGTGAGGAGCCCCTGTCCTCCACCCAGCCTAGGCCAAGCCAGGTGTCCTCCCACAGGTGCGTCTCCTCATGAAGCCGGACTCTCAGTGTCCCTTCAGAGGCCTGCAGCCCCAGCTAAATGACCAAGTATGGAAGGAGGACAGTGTTGGAGTCACAGCTCAGACCGCCCTGTCCCCCAGGCTGCTGGCAGCCCCTGAGGACACAGTTACGGCCTCCAGTTTTGTCCTTTGCTGTGAAATGTGCAAATTTTGTTATACAATCTCTCTGCAGCTCTTCCCAGGTATAAAGTTCCCTGAACACGCACCTGGCCACCCAGCATCTACTGAGCCCATCACTCTACTAAACAACGTGGACAGAGAGCCAGACCTAACCCGGGCCAGTTCACAGAAATGAGCACAAATTTGACCTGATTTTTTTAGACTTAGTCTCAAGGCTCTTTGGAGAGAACTGAGCTTGTCACACACCTTTTCTTCATATTTTCTGGGTCCAGAGACACCAGGAGAGGAGGGTTGTGGATGTTTAGTTAGCCCTATCTGAGAGAGGACACTTAAAAAGTGCTGAGCTTGTTTCCTGCTGCTGCTGCTGCTAAGTCGCTTCAGTCATGTCTGACTCTGTGCGACCCCATAGACGGCAGCCCACCAGGCTCCCCCGTCCCTGGGATTCTCCAGGCAAGAACACTGGAGTGGGTTGCCATTGCCTTCTCCAATGCGTGAAAGTGGAAAGTGAAAGGGAAGTCACTCAGTCGTGTCCGACTCTTCGCGACCCCGTGGACTGCAGCCCCCCAGTCCTCCCCGTCCATGGGATTTTCCAGGCAAGAATACTGGAGTGGGTTGCCGTTTCCTTCTCCAGGGGATCTTCCTGACCCAGGGATCAAATCTAGGTCTCCTGCATTGCAGGCAGATTCTTTACTGTCTGAGCCACCAGGAAAGCCCCCTTCAGGAAANTGCTGCTGCTGCTAAGTCACTTCAGTTGTGTCCGACTCTGTCTGACCCCATAGACGGCAGCCCACCAGGCTCCCCCGTCCCTGGGATTCTCCAGGCAAGAACACTGGAATGGGTTGCCATTTCCTTCTCCAATGCATGAAAGTGAAAAGTCGCTCAGTTGTGTCCGACTCTTAGCGACCCCATGGACTGCAGCCTACCAGGCTCATCTGTCCATGGTGTTTTCCAAACAAGAGTACTGGAGTGGGTTGCCATTGCCTTCTCTGAAGGTTGGAAATGTAAGCTGTCAGTGTTACTCCTAACTTTTTGGTCAGAAATTAAGTGGTTGCATGTAATTGTGGTTATCTATAAATTGTCGGGTAGTAACGTTCACCCTTGCCATCTCTTGTTTGACCACTTCCAATTTGCCTTGATTCATGGACCTGACATTCCAGGTTCCTATGCAATATTGCTCTTTACAGCATCGGATCTTGCTTCTATCACCAGTCACATGCACAACTGGGTATTGTTTTTGCTTTGGCTCCATCCCTTCACTCTTTTTGGAGTTATTTCCCCACTGATCTCTAGTGGCATATTGGGCACCTAATGACCTGGAGAGTTTCTCTTTTGGTATCCTATCATTTTGCCTTTTCATACTGTTCATGGGGTTCTCAAGGCAAGAATACTGAAGTGGCTTGCCATTCCCTTCTCCAGTGGACCAGGTTCTGTCAGCCCTCTCCACCATGACCCGCCTGTCTTGGGTTGCTCCACAGGCATGGCTTGGTTTCACTGAGTTAGACAAGGCTGTGGTCCTAGTGTGATTAGATTGACCTAGTTTTCTGTGAGAATGGTTTCAGTGTGTCTGCCCTCTGATGCCCTCTTGCAAAACCTACCATCTTACTTGGGTTTCTCTTACCTTGGGTGTGGGGCATCTCTTTATGGCTGCTCCAGCAAATCACAGCTGCTGCTCCTTACCTTGGAGGAGGCCACTGTTCCTGACCTTCAATGTGGGATAGCTCCTCTAGGCCCTCCTGCGCCTGCGCAGCCACTGCTCCTCGGGTTGCTCCTCAGGTTGCTTGCTCCTCCCGGCCGCCGGCTCTGGCCTCTGGCGTGGGTGGCTCCTCCCAGCTGCCGCCCCTGGCCTGGGGGCTCGGGGTGGCTCCTCAGGGTCTCCGCCCCTGGCCTCGGGCACGAGGTGGCTCCTCCTAGCTGCCGCCCCTGGTCTTGGGCTCGGGGTGGATCCTCAGGGTAACCACCCCTGGCCTCGAGCATGAGGTGGCTTCTTCCAGCCGCCCCTGACCTCAGACGCGGGGTGTCTCCTCCCGGCCGCCACTGACTTCAGACGTGGGGTAGGGCCTCTCGGCCGCGCTTAGTGCGCCGGCCCGGCTCTCGCCAGCCACCCCTGCTCCAGTACTTTGGCCACCTCATGCGAAGAGTTGACTCACTGGAAAAGACTCTGATGCTAGGAGGGATTGGGGGCAGGAGGAGAAGGGGACGACCGAGGATGAGACGGCTGGATGGCATCACGGACTCCATGGATGTGAGTCTGAGTGAACTCCGAGAGATGGTGATGAACTGGAAGGCCTGACGTGCTGCAATTCATGGGGTCGCAAAGAGTCGGACACGACTGAGTGACTGAACTGAACTGAGTAATTTTAGAAAATGTCAGTGGAACTAATGCCTGACTCAGTGTGGTAAGTACACAGCTAAGACCCCACAGGAAGTAACAGGGTGAACGAACATGAACTGAGACCTAGTTCTACCAGTTAAGAAGTCAGAGGCTGTAGGATGGTTATTTGGTTATTGAGCTTTCCTTATGAGAAGGGAGAATGATAATCACCTGTCAGGAGTTTTCTGAATCAAGCCCTGTGGAGAGCCTAGCTCATGCCAGGCGCACAGGGATGGTCACAAGTGGCAGAGAGACTATTATCATAGTAATTGTTGCTGTTATTATCATTGCACTGGGTAAGGCAACTGGCTTACTTTGGCTTACTTACTGGTCCAACATTAGTTACTTCAAACACTTCTTTAATATCCCCCAGTTAGAAAATCAAGCGAACTTCACTGAGAAAAGTATTCAGGCTGCGGAGGTGGGGGTCATTTATTTCAAGTGCTCAGACAGTGATGGTGACTGTGTTTTAATTGGAAAGAGAAGTAACTGCAGAATCACAGAATTCTTCTGCCAGGAAGGACTCTGAATCATTCCTGAGCCCTTTCACCCACCCTCCTAGCCCTGCTGCAGCCGCCATGCATGAGGATACCCAGGCCAAGGAAAAGCACGTTTTTCAAAGTCAGACAGCTAATGACGGCCCACAGAAAAGCCAGAGCAGGAACCCGATTTCCCTCCCGGGCTTCCTCCTTTCAAACGGAGCTCAGATGTGGGCTTGTTAGTGATACAGCAAGTATTACAGCAGCCTTTTCTGGTGAATCAAAAAAATGATATAACAAAAGTTAATTACACACAACCAGCCAAGTAAAAAAAAAAAATCTCACATTGTAATCCACTGTAGAATCTTTGTGGTTTCCATGGTAATGGGAGGTTGAGAGTTTTCAAATAGAGCAATCTTGCACAAGAAATGTATTTGGTGATTTTCCCGACATCTCATAAGTGGTTAATCAGGCCAGATCCATCCTGATGTAACTGGGAACTGAATGTCAGAGGAAAAAGTAGGCTCCATTTCAGTCCAATCTCAAGGGCACCCCCTCCGCCCTTCCTCTGAGCCCAGGCGGTATGATCTTGAGATAAAGGGAAGTGTCCTCCCCTGGTGGGTGGGATCCAGCAGAAGAGGTCCCGCTCAAACACCCTTTAACCCCTGCAAGAGTCCTGACAGTGCAGCAAAGGCAGGTCTGGGGCTGAGTCCAGTGGCTCCCAGCAAAACCAGTGACTGAATCACAAGCAAAGAACAAAACCAGACACAAACAACTGCAGACCACTATGATAGCAAAAGGGCACCCATGGTTTTCTGTTATGAGGCTGACAATTACTTTATTGCACTGACATAAGACTTCTGCTCACTGTTGAATCTGCACTTCCCTCCTCTCCATCCGTCTTTCTTCCCTTCCTATTCTTTCCTTCCCCCTCCCTTCCTTCCTCCATCCCTTCCTTCCTAGTTTATTTCCTTCCATTATGTCTTGTAAGTGTCACTTACTTAACTATAGGAGACCCAGGTTGGATCCCTGGGTCGGGAAGATCCCTGGAGGAAGGAATGGCAACCCACTCCAGTATTCTTGCCTGGAAAATTCCATGGACAGAGGAGCCTGGTGGGCTAGAGTACATAGGGTCGCAGAGAGTCAGACAGGACTGAGCAACCAACACTTCAATTTCATAAAAGTTATCAGTTTTGTGTGTTGATTTTACAACATGTTACTTATAAATTATCTTTTGCTAGTGCATTTCTAGCAATTTCTATCCATTCCTCTGGTTTTATCTCATACATAATTATATCATCTGCAAGTAAGAGGGACTTTAGCTTTCTCTCATATAAGTGTGTGATTGTACTGTTTCCTATTTCTACACAATGCTAAAGAAAAGGGGATTTACAACATATTAGTATTTGAACTGGAAAATATATAACAATGAGAAATTATCTGAGATTAACAATGGCAAAACTATAATCAAAGTAAAATTACTGAAAGAAAGTTTCTTACAGATGTATAAATTCTGTAGGTATTGTTAAGTGCTGTAATTTTCTATCATACTGAGTGTTTTTAACTTGAAAAAATAATATGTTTTGATTTTGCAAAATGCATTTTTGGAAATTTTAGAAATGACCATATGATTTCTCCTTAACTGTATTAATATGAGATCTATAATACATTAGAAGAGTTAATTCTTTTTTTTTAATTTATTTTTAAAAATTATTATTATTATTTTTTACTTTACAATACTCTATTGGCTTTGCCATACATCGACATGAATCCACCACAGGTGTACAAATTCTTAAGAGTAAAAAGTTATAAGCTAAAAGTTTAAGATTTCCTATTATTAAAGCACTCCTGCATTCCTGAAACTTTGTTTTGAATTTCCTGTCTTACTCAGACGTGTGTGTTCAATTCTCCTCACTTCTAGCCGTGGTTTAACTTCGCAGTTTAAAAAGCTCTAGGAAGGCTTTTTTGCTTTAAATGTTGATATCCATTCCAACTTTCAATATCTTTCATAATGATTGGAGATTGTTGATTTTGTTATTTTTCTTTGGGACACTGAAGTTCTGTCTGTAACCTAAGTCATTCCAAGTTTTTTTTTTTTCATTTTTAATATAAATTTATTTATTTTAATTGGAGGCTAATTACTTTACAATATTGTATTGGTTTTGCCATACATCAACATGAATCCGCCATTGGTGTACACGTGTTCGCCATCCTGAACCACTCTCCCACCTCCCTCCCTGTACCATCCCTCTGGGTCATCCCAGTGCACCAGCCCCGAGTATCATGTATCAAACCTGGACTGGTGATTCGTTTCATATATGATGTTATCCAAATGCACTGAAATGCTCTTCAGATACAATGCAGAACCACCTACGTGGGTTTAGAGTATGATTACAGCAATACAATCTGCCTTACTGATTTGTGGTTTCTGTCTTCTCTATTCTGTTTGTATCTCTTGCCATGTTTTATGCTGAGACAAATAAGTGAGTCTCTTATTATGATGTTTCTGACTCTAGTGTCCGCATTATGAACAATGCTGCTGCTTTATCTGGGTGTAGTTCGTAATGACTGCTAGCTCTGTGCCATGCTGCTAAGCCCTCAGCATCATGAAGTGCTAACCCTCTTTGTTATTAAATGCTCCATCTGAGTTTCTCTTCATTCTTGCCAGCTTTTGTCTCATATCAAGGTGTGACACCTGCTTTGTTTTCATTTGCATTCACCTGGCACAACTATAAGCGTATTTTACCTTTAATCTCTCTGGAATAATCTTAGTTTTCTTTTGTAAGCATTGTATTATATTATCAACACCAGAAATGAAAGAGAAAATTTTACTACAGGTTTAATAAACCTGTTAAGGGGAAAAGATGACAGTCTGAACAAGTTAATGTCAACAGATAAGGCAACTTGGATAAAAGGGACACATTCATAGAAGAGTAAAATTCACCAAAACTGAGTGAAGATGAAGCAGCAAATATAAATAGCCCTATGTCAATTAAGCTAATTATAAAAAAAAAATCCTCCCACAAAGAAAACTTCAGGCCCAGGTGGGTTTACCGTGAATTCTCTTAGAGAGCAATAACACCATCTTACACATTTCAAACAGAGCAGAAGGGAGCACGTCCCAATAAGACAGAAAAGGAAAATTTAAGAAGCATATTTCTCATGAACACTGACCTAAAAACCAAAATTACTCATGGGCATAGATGCAAATAACATTAATGATTTATTACCAATCTAAATCCACCAATAGATAGAAAGATAGCATATCATAACCTAATGGAGTTAACCCAGGAATACATTTAACTTTTTGAAATAAAATAATATGTTTTACTGTAATAGAGAATGAAGAGAGAAAGACATGTAATCATTTCAATAGATGCAAAATTTGACAAAACTTAACACCCACTAATGTTGAAAATAAGAATCTTAGGAATTTACTTAATCTGGTAAAGGTTATCTATGAGCTAATCTCACATGTTATGTGAAATATGAGTTATTTCTCCCTAAGATCAGGAACAAGGAAGATATTCACTCTTACCACTTTTATTAGTCATTATACCAGTGGCCCTAGATGATATTACAATAAATAATGAAAAATACACAAAGGACACGAGTATTTGAATGGGAGAATCAACTCTATTTTCAGAGAATTTTTTTAAGCAGAGAGAAAATCTTAAATAATCCACAACAAACCTGGTAAACAAATCATTGAATTCAGAGGATTTCGGGATACCAAGTCAGTATAAAAAAGCCAATTGTATTTTTACATATGAGCACCAAAAATTGATAAATGAAACTAAAAAGAACATTTAATTTACAATTCTTTCTAAAAAGACAAAATACTTGGGAATACATTTAGCAAAAGATGTGTAAGATCTTTATACTGAAAAATTATAAAATATTAATGAGAGAAATTGAAGACCTAAATAAATGGTGGACTTACCATGTTCAAGAGTTAGAAGAGTAGGTTTTAAGATGTCAGTTCTCCACAAACTGATCTATAGGTTGATTAATGCCTTTCATATCAGAACCTCAGAAGCCTGCTTTGAAGAATGGACAAATTGATTGCAAAATCTATATGAAAGTGCAAAGGACAGAGACTATTCAAACACAGTCATGAAAAATAACAACAAATATGGGGTACTTCTTCTACCTGGTGTCAGGACCCACCAGAGGTTACTGTGATCAAGACAGTGTAGAATGCGCACACACCCTGGCAAAAGGGTAAAGTCACAGAGCAGAGAACCCATCAACAAGTGTGTACTTCAACAGACAACTGATTTTCAACAAACACGCCAAACCGTGCAACAGGCAAAGTCAAATCTCCTCAATACATGGTGTTGGAACTATGCTATTTTCATGTACCCCAAAGTAGACTTTACCTCCTGGACAGCATATTATACACAAAAATCAATTTTGAATGCATTATGGATGTAAACATGGAAGTATAAATCTTCAGAAAATCTTCACATGAGAGGTGAATTCCCTATACAGATCTCCCAAACAATGAACGTAGAAGAGTTAAACAATAAGCTAGCTGTCATCAAAATTTTTTAATCTCTTCCCAAAGACATTATTAAGGAAAGGGAAAGGAGGGTCTGTAGTGGGAATGAGTGTTCACAGAATAGATATTTGAAAGGACAGTGGCACCCAGCATGGACACCAGTCTGCTCTAACTTAGTAAGAAATCCTCAAGCAGCCCGTAAACACAGGTACAGTGTGGCATGAGGCCCTTTCCACAGGAAGACGAGCAGGTGAAACCCAGGAGAGTGTGTGGCCGCTGCAACGGAGAAGGCTGGAATACCGAGGGTTGGTGGGGATGAGAAGCATTCAGAACTCACGTATTTTTGGATGGAGTGTAAAAATGTTAAAGGTATTTTGAAATAACACATAGCAGTTTCTTGTAAAAATAAATATGCCGCCACTCTAGTGAGCAGTAATTCTGCTCCTGGGGTTTTTACGGAGGAGTGAGAATGCAACTTGACGAAGAGATTTGTACAAGGATGTTCACGAGGCTCCGTTTGTAATAAACAAAACCTGGATACAGCTCAGGTGACCATTAATACAATGATACGTGAACACATTGTGATATAGCCCTACATATGTTGGATAATTAGCAACTAAAAAAACCCTGATACATGAATCCTACAAACAAGCTGAGTGAATTACGCATTAATAAAAAAGATTATATATTGTAGGCAATGCTTTCCATGTTGAAATAAAAAATCTGAATGTTTACTTTGATGGTGGTCCTGGAGGTGGGGCCTGGTGGACATGGGAGGCATGCTTCAGAAATGGGGATTACCAAATCGAGGCTATACAATAACTAAATGTGAAGTATTTAAAGAGATAAATATCACCACAGAAAAGTGAGCAAGCATCCAGAGACAATTAAGGAGGTCTGAAAACACAAGGAACAAATAGAAAGGAAAATTACAAAGGCTGAATTTAAAAAGTCAATGAGCAAATTAAGAATAAGATCTGTTTCACATGAAGGGAGAATTCATGAATTACAAGATAAGTCTGAGAAATTACTCAGGATGTGTGACAGAGAGGAAATTGGAGAGAAATTAAGCGATATGAAGGCTTTAGTGAGAGTATTTAACATGAAATACAGACAGTTGCCAGGGGAAGCAGTGAGCCCAAGGGGACACAGTGTCACCAGAACTGCGGAGGGACACTGATCATACGTGCAGACAGCACAAGTACCATTTGGGAGAAGAAACAAAAGGAAACGGACATCCCAGTATGTTATAATGACACTCCAGGAAAAAGGAAAAATAAGGATCTTAAATACAGACAGAAAGGCACACTGCTAAGGAACTTCTCAACTGCAAAGGTGGAACTCAGAAGACAGGGAAAGTGCCTTCAGAGTGCTGGGAGAAAATATAGTAACTTAGGTCTGTGTATCCAGAAAAGCATCTTCCAAGAAGAGTAAATGCCGATATCTTCTGACAAACAGATACTGAGAGGGCTTTTCTCCAGCAGATCTACTCTAAAGCTGCAAACAGTCTCCAGAAACGAGAAAATCCTAACCAGAAGGAAGGTCTGCTGTAGGAAAAGGCACTTATTTTTAATAAATCTAAGCTAGCTACATCCAGGGAAATGATTTTAATTTTTATCTCAAGGTTTTAGAAAAAAAATAATAAATACCATTTTTATAATAAGAAATAAATAGCAAAAGTACAACCTGAGATTCTGGTTAGGTACTCAAATACTTGTGCTCTGTTGAATTTTCTAAAAATATGCTGTCATGGCTTTGACTTTACTGTAGAAAAAAAATAAAGTCTTCTGCATTTCTACTATTCATGAAGATGCTGAATATCACAGAAGAATTATAAAGTCTGGACAGAAATTCAAAATGTGTGTACTCAGTACCTACATGCAATACAAAATGAAAAGTTGAGGTGTTTGGGGGACTTAATTATTAAATTATTGATTCAAGGGTTATGTATGGGAGTTTCTTAATAATTTAGCAAATTCATCCTAGTATTTTGTTGTTGCTGTTCAGTTGCCAAGTTGTGTCTGACTTTTTGTGACCTCATGGACTGCAGCAGGACAGGCTTCCCTGTCCTTTACTATCTCCTGGAGTTTGTTCAGACTCATGTCCATTGAGTCAGTGATGGCATCCAACCTTCTCATCCTCTGTCACCCCCTTCTCCTCCTGCCCTCAGTCTTTCCCAGCATCAGGGTCTTTCCCAATGAGTCAGCTCTTCGTGTCAGGTGGCCACCGTATAGGAGCTTCAGCTTCAGCATCTCTCCTTACAATGAATAGTCAGGGTGGATTTCCTTTAGAATTGGCTGGTTTGATCTCCTTGCTTTCCAAGGGACTCTCAAGAGTCTTCTCTATCACCACAGTTCTAATATATCTGTCATCTAACATTAATCATCTAAAAACACTGAGTGGACAGTTTTGAGATTCTCAACCAGTAGCATGAATATCAAACACTTATGATCTTCAAAGAGACTGTAACTAACAGAAGAACTTCTACAAATGTACACGGTAGGATCTAGATTTTCAAAAAACGATACACAGGTCGTGATGAAACTTAAGATATATGAAGTCCGTAGTCTAGGAGAGGAATACTCATGAGGAAGATTCGGGCACATTAGGGGAACTTTACCAGGCTATCCCAAGGCATCCATCCTTAAAATGTGCCATAACCCCCCTGGTGCATTTGTTTTAGTTGTTTTATTCACTAAGAATAGTGGAGGGGGTTGCTGTTTCCTCCTCCAGGGAATCTTCCCCACCCAGGGATCGAACCCCATTCTCCTGCAGTGGCAGGAAGATTCTTTACCACTGAGCCCCTGGGAAGCTGCACGTTTCAGCTGTTCTAATACACATCTTCATACATGATGTCATTGCAAACACACCTGCACACTGATTGCAGCATGAGTCTCTGATTAGGAAGGTGAAGCTGATTTCTATTGCAAAAATAATGAGTAAAAGGATCTGAACTCTGAAAGAGCTCTGATGGACAATCCCAAAGCAATATACAGTGTTCTAACACCTATATTCCCATAAGCGGTGCATGACAAGTCTCTTTTCACTGTGTTTTTGACAAAATTAGCATTCTAATTTAGATATATTTTGTTTCTTTTGATATGTAAAATATGGAATTTGGTATATTTTAGCATTTTGCTGCTTATTGGTGATGTTGCACACATTTAATATATTTATTGAGCTTTTCCTCTTTAGATATTTACATTTATTCTTACTTTCTGTTCATATTTTATTATTTATTTGTAAGAATCTTTGTATGTTAAAGCTCTAAACTCTGCAGTTCTTGAAGCAAATAATTTTCTGAGTTTGTTGAGTTTGTGTGTGTGTGTGTGTGAGAAAGAGAGAGAGAAAGGGCTTTAATATTGCTTTCCTTTCTTTGATTTGTTTCCTAAGAGAATTACACATTGGCTAATGTTTAACTGGGCTTCCCTGATGACTCAGACAGTAAAGAATCTGCTTGCAATGTGGGAGACCTGGGTTTGACCCTTGGCTCAGGAAGATCCCCTGGAGGAAGGCATGGCAACCCACTCCACTATTCTTGCCTGGAGAAGCCCCATGGAAAGAGGAGCCTGGTGGGCTACAGTCCATGGGGTTGCACAGAGTTGGACACAAGTGGGCAACTAATCACACACACACTCATTGGTTAACTGGCCCAATTTTAAAGGTACTTATTTGGAGAGGAGAATTTTATTATGTTTACCCAGTGTTTAAGTTTGTTCTTTAGTTGTTGATTATTTAGTTAAGGGCCATAAATATTTACATTAAAAAACTGTTTTATAGTGGTTTACCTGTATCTAATAATTTATTCAAAGATTCAATGTGAGTATTTCTCATCATGTTACAAAAAGGCAAAGATTGAACCAAACTTTTCCTCTTTTTTCTTGGATGTGTGGAATGATTTACTGACAAAACCAGTTTATAAATTGCATCCACTGAAGATGTATTTAGGAAGGGAACATTATGCATGAAAGTCTGTTTATTTTACCAGAACTTTGTGAATCTGTGAAGATAAAATCTTATGTTACCACTAGTTTGTTCTATGTCTTCTTCCTAAGGAACCTATGTTCTCTCTGAGAAATTCAGGCAGCACTGTGGTGAAAGTAAAAGTGTCAGCTGCTTAGTGTCTGACTCTTTGTGACCCTGTGGATTGTAGCCTGCCAAATTCCTCTGTCCATGAATTCTCCAGGCAAGAATACTGGAGTGGGTAGCCATTCCCTTCTCCAGGGAATCTTCCTGACCCAGAGAACGAACCCAGGTCTCATGAGTTATAGGCAGATTCTTTTTTTTAAAATATAAACTTATTTATTTTAATTGGAGGCTAATTACTTTACTATATAGTATTGGTTTTGCCATATATCAACATGAATCCACCACGGGTGTACATCCTCAACCTCCCTCCCACCTCCCTCCCCATACCATCCCTTTGGGTCATCCCAGTGCACCAGCCTCAGGCATCCTGTATCATGCATCGAACCTGGACTGGTGATTCATTTCATATATGATATTATACATGTTTCAATGCCATTCTCCCAAATCATCCCACCCTCTCCCTCTCCCACAGAGTCCAAAAGACTGTTCTATACATCTGTGTCTCTTTTGCTGTCTCGGATACAGGGTTATCGTTACCACCTTTCTAAATTCCATATATATGCGTTAGTATACTGTATTGGTGTTTTTCTTTCTGGCTTACTTCACTCTGCATAATCGGCTCCAGTTTCATGCACCTCATTTGAACTGATTCAAATGTATTCTTCTTAATGGCTGTCTGAGTGAACTCTGGAAATTGGTGATGGACGGGGAGGCCTGGCGTGCTGCGATTCCTGGGGTCGCAAAGAGTTGGACACGACTGTGTGACTGAACTGAACTGAACTGAATACTCCATTGTATTTCTTAGCCAGTCATCTGCTGATGGACGTCTAGGTTGCTTCCATGTCCTGGCTATTATAAACAGTGCTGGATACACGTGTCTCTATAAATTCTGGTTTCATTGGTGTTTATGCCCAGTAGTGGGATTTCTGGGTCATAAGGCAGTTCTGTTTTCAGTGTTTTAAGGAATCTCCACACTGTTCTCCATGGTGGCTGTACTGGTTTGCATTCCCACCAACAGTGTAAGAGGGTTCCCTTTTCTCCACANTGATTCATGGGATCGCAAAGAGTCGGACACAACTGAGTGACTGAACTGAACTGAACTGATAGGGAGAAAAACAAATTCATTGAGAAACTTCCCTTGTTGCCCAGTGGTTAAGACTCCATGCTCACAATGCAGGGTTCCATCCTTGGTTAGGAAGCTAGATCCCACATGCCGCAACTGAGTTCCCATGCCTCAGCTAAAGGTCTCACTTGCCTGCAACAAGCTGCAGCCAAATAAATAAATAAAAATAAATATTAAAAAACAAATCTTTGATACATCTGTTGAAATAGCAGGCACATTTTCTCTTAGAGTTTGTATCTGACTCTTTGATAGAGGTATGTCCTAGATGATATGGGAATACCAAAAGGTTATCTGGAACTTCCCTGATGGCTCAGTGGGTAAAGAATCTGCCTGCAATGCAGGAGACTCAGGTTTGATCCCTGGGTCAGGAAGATCCCCTGGAGAAGGAAATGTCAACTCACTCCAGTATTCCTGCTTGGGAAATCCCATGAACAGAAGAGCCTGGTGGGCTATAGTCCCTGGGGTCATAAGAATTGGACACGACTTAGCAACAAAACTTATAAAGCAACTAATAATAAAAGATTATTCTCCAAAGGGGAAGTGAGAGGAAGAAAAGTGTGTTTCAAAGTTGATGGTGGAGCAGAGCTGAGTTCTGAATGATAGGTAGGATTTAAACTTGTTGGTATAGGACATTTAGGCCACATTAGCAGAGAGATGGAAAAATAGAACCCTGGTCATAGAACATGACAGAGATGAAAACTAGGCAGGGATTAGGATAAGATGGAACTTTTATGCAAAAAGAATTTGAACAGTGATTTCTTACATATGGGAGTCCTCAGAATTCTAACAGTTGTGCTCTCAATAAAAACTGTTCTCAGTTTATCCAGCGATTTGGGAGAAATCACCGTGTGCTGGAGTTCCAGAACTGAGCCAAAGCTAATTAGCCTGGTAACAAGGCAGAGTCCATTCCTAGTTTTGGCACCAAGCTAAGGGCTAAAACTCATGAATTAAAGTGTGAAATTTAATTGTGGTTATCAGTTAAGATCGTTTTTTAAAATAGATGCTGATGATAGTTTGCATACATACAAGACTGAATAAGGTTGTGCAGCTTCAGGGTCTAATTGATAACGGATCCACTTTTGATTTAGGCTTTTGTATTAGAGATAAAGTTCCATCCTTTCATTCTTGATTCATTTACTTGGTTCACATGAAATCTTTCTGATCTTTGAGTTGCCAGATGCAATCAAATTTGACCATAACTGCCATCTTCATAATGTAAAAAAATGTAGGAAAATTTGTAAAAGGGTTTAAAAACTCACTCTAACGTTTAAGAGAATTTTGGTGTTCTATTGACTCTACTGAAAAGTTTTGTCCTGGGGTTCCAAGTCGGGCCAGCTCAATCTGCTTTGGAGTAATTCAGGTATAAATTCATTTTATGCTGACAGGTTCACATAATGAATTGAATCAGTTAATGAACCTTACTGGGGAGTATAATAATTTATTCATACTAGGGAGTGTAATAATTTATTTGGAGCTTCCGTGATCCTGAGTTTTAAATCTCATTTCTTTTTGAAGAATGAAGAGTTTTATTGTTCACTGATAGTTCTCAGCATCTGTGGTGGTTTCCCCCATCCCACCACAGTCTTCCACCTAATGAGCCTTACAGTGAGAAAAACTGCTGCTGAAGTACAATAGATGGGACTAATGAATTGATTTAAAGAAAACACTCCCTGTGGTCCTTATGCTTGTGCTTTGTCAGATACATCCCCCAAATGTTGATTATATCAGTTACCATTTGTTTGACTAGGAGTTATTAAAGACAATGCTTGCTGCTATAAAATACCAGCTCTAGTTATGACTACTTTTCTTCAATAGAAACCATTTAACTTGTCATCACAGTTTTTTTTAAATAGAGGAAAAAAACCCACCTGTTTATATTACTTCAAATATTAATGACATTTCAAAATCGAATAAGTATATTTTACCTTATTATAGGGCATATACAATTTTTATACTGCTTTTTATTGTTGTATAGTTTTAATTATTTTTAATTTATTCCACAATACTCCATTATGATATAATTTAATTGAGCACTTCTGAATTTTGAGGTTGCTTCTGCTTTTTCCACTGTGATAAGACTGCAGTGAAAATCTCTCTGTGTGTTTTTATTTCTGGAATGTTTCAGATAAATTCTTAGAAGTGGGGTACTTTCTGTTTCTTTCAGAGATAGGAGATTATATAGGTTTTAGCTACATCTTGACCCTTTGAGAGAATTACATCTCTGGTATTCTGAACAGCAAAGTAGATGGAAATTGAGATTTACATTTAGAAGAGTATAGTAGTTTATTCCCTTATCTTGATTTTTCTACTGATTTATTAGTCTAGTTAATTTCCTAATGTGTATATATAATATTTTCTATTACCCAAAAAGCCTCTATATGCTTATTATTCCTACCATATTTCGCATCATGACTGGTAGGTATATGTTCTGTGTTTTCCAAATGAAAAAAAAGTTGGTTAAAATGATCAATCCTCTCTAACTCTTCTGTCGCTACTGGAGTCTTGTTCAAAGCTAGATATGACTGGTAAAGAATGTTTTGCCTCCTTTCTCTTAGCTTTCCAGAATGATTGTTTTTTAGCTTCAAAACATGTATGTCATGTATGATGAAAAAATTACATTAAGACTTTGAGTTAATATTTTGAGTGTCATTCCCTTAATACTTTGGTGATGTCAGCATTGTCACCAAAGTACAGTTAGTAAACCTGTCTTCTGATTAAAGGTGTCAAGGATCTTCCCTTTTCCTTAAATAGCCTTTTTCCTTTTTTTAAAAAAATTTAATTTTCTAATGATATTTTAGTCTTCTATCTTCTTGATCAAGAACTGTTACTAAGAGTAGTGGTTTTATATGAGCATCAGAGACAAATTATTTAATATTCTTAAGTACCAAAAAAGATCCTCCATAGCTGACTCACTAAAACCCAAAGGTATGATCTCTTTCTCTTTATAAAATGATTTTAGGCCATGACTTTCGAACTTTAGAATTCTTAAAAACAGCAGCATATCAGACAGTTCTTAGTTTTCATAAGAGGCCATTGAAATGGATAATGCTGAGTAACCTAATGGATTTCTGAAAGCATAGTGTGCTTTAGATACTGCTAAATCAATAAACATAACAGTCACTTAAGTGTGTATATTATGTATTATTTGGTTAATTATAACTCAAATCCTTTCAGAATATTTGTCTTTCAAGTGGANTGGATAATGCTGAGTAACCTAATGGATTTCTGAAAACATAGTGTGCTTTAGATACTGCTAAATCAATAAACATAACAGTCACTTAAGTGTGTATATTATGTATTATTTGGTTAATTATAACTCAAATCCTTTCAGAATATTTGTCTTTCAAGTGGAATGCTAAAAATATAACTAAAGTGCTTGTAAAAAATAGAACCATCAGAAAAACGCAGTAGTATGTATTTTTTCAGATAATCTTAATATTTGAAGTTAACCTCAGATTCTGCCATATACATCATTTTATGAACCATGAAGGAACAAATTTCAGAAGCACTTAGTAATAAAAGTAAATAGTTGAGTTTAATGTTACTTTCAGAAAAGGCAATGGCAGCCCACTCCAGTACTCTTGCCTGGAAAATCCCATGGACGGAGGAGCCTGGTGGGCTACAGTCCATGGAGTCGCTCAGAGTTGGACAGGACTGAACGACTTCACTTTCACTTTTCACTTTCATGCGTTGGAGAAGGAAATGGCAATCCACTCCAGTGTTCTTGCCTGGAGAATCCCAGGGACAGGGGAGCCTGGTGGGCTGCCATTTGTGAGGTCTCACAGAGTTGGACACAACTGAAGTGACTTAGCAGCAGCAGCAGCAGCAGCAGTGTTACTTTAGAAAAGGCAGAGAAACCAGAGATCAAATTGGCAGCATCCATTGGATCATAGAAAAAGCAAGAGAATTCCAGAAAAACATCTATTTCAATTTCATTGAATATGCAAGCCTTTGACTGTGTGGATCACAATGAACTATGGAAAAGTCTTACAGAGATGGGAATACCAGACCACCTTATTGAAAGTTACTTGGTTGTGTCCAACTCTTTGCGACCCCATGGACTTCTCCAGGCCAGAATACTGGAGTGGGTAGCCTTTCCCTTCTCTAGGGGATCTTCCCAACCCATGGATCAAACCCAGATCTCCCGCATTGCAGGTGATTCTTTACCAGCTGAGCCACAAGGGAAGCCCGAGAATACTGGAGTGGGTAGCCTATCCCTTCTCCAGCAGGAATTGAACTGGTGTCTCCTGCACTGCAGGCGGATTCTTTACCAACTGAGCTATCAAGGAAGCCCCTAATTGCCTCCTGAGAAATCTGTATGCAGGCCAAGAAGCAACAGTTAAAACCACACATGGAACAATGGACTGGTTCCAAATTGGGAAGGGAGTACATCAAGGCTGTATATTGTCACCTTGCTTATTTAACTTACATTCAGAGTACATCATGTGAAATACCAGGCTAGATGAAGCACAAACTGGAATCAAGATTGCATGGGGAAATATCAACATCAAATATGCAAATGATACCACCCTTATGGCAGAAAGCAAAGAGGAACTAAAGAGCCTCTTGAAAGTGAAGGAGGTGAGTGAAAAAGCTAGCCTAAAACTCAACATTCAAAAAACTAAGATCATGGCATCTGGTCCCATCACTTCATGGCAAACAGATCGGGAAACAATGGAAACAGTGACAGACTTTATTTTCTTGGACTCCAAAATCACTGCAGATGGTGACTGCAACCATGAAATTTAAAAGATGCTTCCTCCTTGGAAGGAAAGCTATGACCAACCTAGACAGCATATTAAAAAGCAGAGACATTGCTTTGCTGACCAAGGCCTGTCTAGTCAAAGCTATAGTTTTTCCAGTAGTCATGTATGGATGTGAGAGTTGGACTGTAAAGAAAGCTAAATGCCGAAGAATTGATGCTTTTGAACTGTGTTTAGAGAGTCCTTTGGACTGCAAGGAGATCAAATCAGTCAATCCTAAAGGAAATCAGTCCAGAATATTCATTGGAAGGATTGATGCTGAAGCTGAAGCTCCAATACTTTGGCCACCTGATGTGAAAAACTGACTCATTAGAAAATATCCTGATGCTAGGAAAGATTGAAGGCAGGAGATGAAGGGAACGACAGAGGATGATATGGTTGGATGGCATCACTGACTCAATGGACATGAGTTTGAGCAAGCTCTGGGAGTTGGTATAGACAGGGAAGCCTGGAGGGCTGCAGTCCTTGGGTTGCAAAGAGTCAGACACAACTGAGTGACTGAACTGAATGATACTGAATTGTTGTTTGATTCTTGTGTCCAATAAAAGCCTATGTTGAATTTTTCAGGAGTTACTTCATATAACATAAGTAGCTGCTCAGTGTAGCATAAGTAAAAATGTATCTGGAGCGCATATGTATTGTGTATCAAAGGGTTGTACTGGGTAGAAATCACAAAATCAATATTGAAAAGCTTTTTAAAAATGTAACAAAATTTGTTTAGATCTTCATAACTTGAGATGACCAAATTAAAAATTCTATGGTTTTTCACATTAAAAGTATCTTAATCTTTGTTGACCATGATGGTGGAAACTGGTTACTGACTTTTTGAGGGGAGATCTTAAAAAAAAAAAAAAGGCAATCTGGCTTCCTTAGGTATGATTACTTCAGGGTAGATAGTCACCTCTGAAATGTGATCCTTTCTATAGGAATTTGTAGTTATTTTATCTGCTACCATTTGTGAAAAATAATCAAAAGTGTAATTTGTGTTTGAATCTAGACAAAAGGGTGGGATGATGAAATTTGTATGACTTGATGGTAAAGGACATTATAATCATTATCTGTTTGATACTCTTTAGTAAAAACTAAATAGAAATGTCCCTAGTTCTTATTTTTAATAATATGATTTGCAATATAGTTTTACTCAATGATACCTAGTTGAATACAACTATTGCCTGGTTAGAACTTTTTAAAATTTTATTTAAAAATTATCATATGGTAAAGTTGACATTTTTTGGGGGGAAAGTACAGTTCTATGACTCTTAGCACATATATTTATTCATGTAACCATTTAACACATGTATTGATTCATGCAACCACTTAGCACATGTAAGATTCATGTAACCACCAGTGCTGTTCAAGATATAGAACAGTTTGTCTTCATGAACCTTCTTATACTATCCCTAGTCACACCCTGCATGTACCCCAACCTCTGGCAACCATTGATCTGTTTTTTTAATCACTATAAATTTTTTCCCCAGAAAGTAATAAATAGAATCATGCAGATGGAACCTTTTGAAATTGATTTCTCTCACTCAACAAAATGCCATTGAGATTCACTGAGGTTGTGGGGATCAGTAGTTCATTTCTTTTTATTGCTAAGTTGTTGGTTGAAATGTTATGGAATTTGGATATTATTTCCGATCTGACACACTGGCACTGAAGTTTGAATTGGTTGCTTTTAACTGGGTTGACTATTTTTTTTTAATCAGTTAAATGAGATGCACATGTAATTTGCTGAATTAGAATGTCTTTTTAAACTGAACATTTTTTTAGTTTAGTGGCTTGCATGTATAGCTAAGCTAGGCAGTTACAGGATTTAAGGGCAAAATTTGAGGTTAAAAAAAGGATTTTACAGTTTATGAGTGAAATAGAATGACCTATGATCCTTTAAAATGCCAGTGCCAATGACTTGACAGAATTTTCTTTGCTTTTGTTCCAAGCCTCTTCCCACTCTGTCTTCCTGGTCTACTGAGAACCAGACACCTCTAGTGGCTGATAATCTATTTTAATATGCTTGCTTCAGGAGTACCTGCCTTTATTTGTTGGTTATTAACAGTCTGTTCATCTTAACTTAGTCAAACTTCCTTGTATAAACTCTTTGCATCATAAATTTAGTTTGATTCTTTATCTTAGTATCTATTTCTTAGTTGATTGAGGTTTTATTATTTCCCCAGCTGCTGAAAATCTCAAGGAGGTCTCCTGATAATTGTGTGTTTTTGGAAAGAAAATAGTGGTGGTTCTGCTATCAGTGAGAACTGTATAAATCTATTTATGATGTCACCAGTTGAAATAATAGATTAACAGTAGTAAGAGTGGAATGCTTCTCACACGGAAAAAATAATAAACAATCATTAATTAGTAGGTATTTTAGATTTTGAAGATGAAACTTGTTCTGTTTTCATTGACAATCTAATTGGTAATAGAAGTTAGAGACAGATTTATAAATCGATTGAATAAATATTTACGCCTCAGCTTTCTAAGATGTTATTCAAATTAACTTTGGCTTCCATATTTAACTATTTTCATGATTCAGGTTCTAACTTTTAATAGTAACAGCAGAAATGCCAAGAAAAGAAAATCTCCATCAGCAACCTGGCTTTATAGCACACATTTTCATATTTGGTCACAAAAGATTTTTTGATGTGGACCATTTTTTTAACTTTTAACTTTAAAATTTTAATTTTAAACTTTAATTTTGTATTGGGGTATTGCCAGTTAACAATGTTGTGATAGTTTCAGGTGTACAGCAAAGGAACTCAGCTATATATATATATATATATATATATNAATTTGGATTATTTTTATTTCTTTTTCTGCTCTTATTGCTGTGGCCAAAACTTCCAAAACTATGTTGAATAGTAGTGGTGAAAGTGGGCACCCTTGTCTTGTTCCTGACTTTAGGGGAAATTGTAGGCAGATTCTTTACTGTTTGAGCTACCAGGCCAGAGAAGCTATGCCCTGAAAAATTAAGGCAGCACCATGGACAGGGTACGAAGTGACCAGGAGGTGCTGTGAGGGATCAGCACAGCCTGTGGTCAAAAAAATCCAAGGACTTCAAAAATTAGAAGGTGTCCAGAATCACAACGAGATGTCTTTAACTTCTTGGGTAATTATTATGTCAAAAACGGCAAAGCAAAAGGCACAAACCGTTTTGAGATTTCAAAGTGTTGCTTTGAAGCTAATCTAAGGTCTGCGAGGCTTAGAAGACCTATATAAACCTTCTGAGGAGGAGGAGATTCTAACACTTAGAACCTAACACTTAGAACCTTTAGCAACACATGTTGTATAGAATCAGCACAGATAACATAACATTGTTCACACCTGGTCATCCTGCCTTCTGAGGAGCTGATACTTTAGTGAACAAAGACACACAGAGATAATCATAACATATCTCATCAGTCTGGTTGTTAGAGGAATTTCAAAAAGCTAACCAGAGCCTAGAAAAGACAGCTTCTCTGCATTTACGGAGCTGTGCATGTAACAAGGGAGTTGACTTCTGAGCTAAAAGAAGACTGGCTGTGTGGCTAGTGGAGACAGGGATGGAACCAGAGGTACATTGGGGCAGGGGGGTGGATGTGAGCACAGGCTGTGTATGTGTGTGTGAGTGTGTGTGCATGTGTATCTATGTATGTCTTCATTTGTGTGTCTATGCATGTGTGTATGTGTGCATGCATAATGTGCATGTATGAGTGTGTACTCATGAGTGCTCGTGTGCATATGTGCATGTGTTTGTATGCACATGAATGCATGCATATGTGTGAATGCATGTATATGTGTGCATGCGTGGTTATGAGGCGAGCTGTGAGGGAGTAAGACCCCAGGGGAAAAACAGAGCAACCATAAGATTCTGCAATCCCACTCCTGGAATCTATCTGGAGAAAATTCTAATTTGAAAAGCTAGGTAGGTAGGTTTAGTTGCTCAGTTGTGACTGACTTTTTGTGACCCCATAAACTGTAGCCCATCACACTCCTCTCTTCATGGTATTCTCCAAGCAAGAATACTGGGGTGGGATTGCCATTCATTTCTCCAGGGGATCTTCCCAACCTGGAGATGGAACCTGGGTCTCCTGCATTGCAGGCAGATTCTCTATCAACTGAGCCATCTTGAAAAGATAGATGCACTCCAATGTCACTGCAGCAACAGTGAACATTTACAATCGTCAGGGCATGGGAACAACCTAAATGTCCACTCACAGGTGAATGAATAAAGAAGAAGATATGGTACATACATGCATTGGAATATGACTCAGTCATAAAAGAGAATGAAATAATGTCATCTATAGTCATAAGGATAGACCTAGAGATTATCATATTAAGTGAAGTAAGTCAGGAAGGGAAATACTATCTGACATACCTTATGTGTAGAATTTAAAATATGACACAAATGAACTTATTTTTGAATCACTTTGCTGTACACCTGAAACAAAGGAGAAAGAACCTGGGCGAGGGTGGGTCTGCAGCACCATACAGAGCAGGGAGTCTTCAAAATTTCCCAGGTCACATGAGCAGGAGTACAGTTTATGTTTTGGAAAAAGGCAGAGAACTACTGTTCTTCAAGGAGAAGTAAATGCACAGATGTCCTTCCAAACATGAAGTGTAGAATGGGTTGAACTTGTAAATGTAGCTGCCATTTGGAAATTATGGGAGAAATTCACTCACTGCACGTTCCCTCTTAAGTCTTAGAGTTAGTCCTCAGCAGGTAAAATAAAAATTAATATATTTTGTGAAAACCCACAGAAACTCTACTGTGATTCTTTCATATGATAAGCTTTAGCCATCTGTTTCAAGTTTTCATTTTCTTAATATTTAATCTGTGCTTAAAAATTAATTTATATCACAAAAAGTGACAAAGCTTCTCACTAATTCATGACTCAGTTTAACAAGATAACAGTTGAATAGATGAACTTCTGGCCTTTTTTCATCGTGGTTAGACTTCAGCAGACACATTTTTTCAATCTAATAATAATGAAAATTAAAATGACCCTCAGTGTTACTTTTTACCAGTATCTACAGTTCTGTGATTTCACTGTATTCATAGAATGAATATTAGAAAAATCTTATGTTAAACTTTACAGGTAATTCAATAGATGTGTTAACCAGAGAAACATTTCAGATTAACAAGAATACAAAAGAAACTGTTGTCTTCCTATGTTTATGATGCCATGTTCCTGATAACTGCCCCTACCTCAGCTCGCTGCACAGCAGGAGAGGGTAAGCCCTACTGCAGTAGGGGATCTTGTGCCCAGAATGTGGGGCAAGACTACAGCCTCTGCTTGGAGAACACACACCATATGGAGAGCGCTGGCCCTGTCGGCACCCTGCCACCAGCAATGCTCAGTGTCCAGCCCTCCAGCAGCAGGGACGGTGCTTAGCTCTGAGGGCAGCACCATCCCCAGGTGAGGGGAGTCACACAAGGGGCAGCAGGACAACCACTGCTGCTCAAGAGGGAGCAGTCATTGGCCTCACCTCGGCCGTGCCCGCTGCAGACATGGGGCGCCTTCCCTGCTGGGGATATCCCAAGCTGTGGCAACAGCTGAGGCCAAAATGGCCTGACTAGCAGAGCCAGTCATCCACACAACTTGACCTCCAACCTAAAGACCTGCTTCAGGGAGCAGCGTGTGCATAAGGGACCAAGGACCCAGACGATGCTGCTCTCTGCTGGGACACCCTTCCTCACAGCTGCGCTGGGCAGCGGCAGGACCACCTGCTGGCTATTGAGCTTGGCAAACTCGTTTCTTCAATTGTTTTTCCAGTTTTTAGAACCTAGGAAATTTTAGGGGAAAACACACAAATGGTAAATTTGAAAGGCCATACAGAAGCACACTTGGGGACAAGTGTCACAGAAGGATGGCCCTGAACGTGATGCTATAATGCAACAAGGGAAGCACCTCCCTGTGCTGGTGCTCAGCAAGATTTGCACACTACTTACAAGGGTGTGATATTCTCCCATTTTAGTTAAAATATAATTTAGCACATCTCCTGTGTTAAAATAGTGTGCTGGAAATGGGAAGGTAAGCATATTTTTAGACTCACATTTGTTGAGAATTTTTTATATTGGGAAATAAGGTCGTGCACTGAAGGGATTAAGAATTGAGTGATATTTTAGCCCCCAAATGTTAAGTACTCTTGCATTCCAGAAATCAATATGATTTTATGATGAAATATTATTTATATATGCATATATACATATAATATTAAATGCACATAAAATATAAAATGTATTATACATATATATATATGCATTACTTTGTCAACATTTTAGTTTTTCTAATGAGTGATTATCGACTTTTAATATTCCTTTATTTTTTAGTCTTCAGTAGGAACTAGTTTCAAGATTAGGTTGGCCTCATAAAAGAAATGCACTGGAGATGTTTTTTCTGCTCTTCCTGGGAAGATTTTCTATAAGACCTGAATGTCAATTTACTCAATATTTGGGAGAATGTTTTATGTAAGTCTCACCATTCCTACCAGTTTGCACTGGTGGAAGGGACAGCTCGAAGTTTCATACTAATTAAGACAAAGAAATCAAATTTCCGTAAACCCACACATGAATAATTCACTGGATAAAGTTATTTCTCTGCTCTCATTCTTGGTAATGGGGCATGCAATTTAATGCTCCTTGTGCTATGATGGTCTATCCACTGAGGATCATGTCTTAACCTTGCTGGGTAAGTTACTTTAAAGATTCTTCATCAAAATGTACTCAATAGTCAGGAATTGCTTAGATATAATTTCTGTCACTTTTTTTTTACAACTTTATTTGAGTATAATTGACATGCATCTATCTACATATTTTAAAACACAGAATTTTGATGAGTTGACAAATGTATATAACCAAGAAACTATTACTGAAATCAAGATAATGCACAAATACACCACTCCCCAAAATTTCTTGTCTCCCCAACCCTGTATCCCCAGGTAACAATTTCTATTATTTCTTCCAATTTTCTCACTCATAATTTTGTTAAATATTTTCTTTTCTTCTTGTCAGGACAGACTCAACTGTTCATAACACAGATTTTACTTTGAGAATCAGTGACCCTGGGGAGGGCTTGTTCTGCAAGGTGTTGGGTCTTCCTGTTTCCCACATTTCTGTTTCACTCTTTTACCGTGCAATCTAAAAATGGGTGAACACGCACTGCCTAGCTGACTGCTTGTTCCAAACTGCAGAGCATGGTGATGCCATGCAGCATCTGTTCTCTCTGACAAGGCTCTTGGAGGTTTACTTACTAGACGTTGATGGTCTGGTTGGCAGATGTTAGCATAAAACTCAAAAAGTATAATAATTGGAGAATTAGCTGATGGCTTTTTCACTATGTCAGAAAAAGGCAATATGATGTTTCTAATATAAATTGATTTATCTTCTCAGAAGTAAAAACAGTGTAAAATAGCCTGATGTTTTTCTTTGAAGATTTTTCAAATAGAAGTTTCACATATCCAGTTCAGTTCAGTTCAGTCACTCAGTCATGTCTGACTCTTTGCGACCCCATGAATCGCAGCACACCAGGCCTTCCTGTCCATCACCAACTCTCGGAGTTCACTCAGACTCATGTCCATTGAATCGGTGATGCCATCCAGCCATCTTACCCTCTGCCGTCCCCTTTTCCTCCTGCCCCCAATCCCTCCCAGCATCAGGGTCTTTTCCAATGAGTCAACTCTTTGCATGAGGTGGCCAAAGTACTGGAATTTCAGCTTTAGCATCATTCCTTCCAAAGAACACCCAGGACTGATCTCCTTCAGAATGGACTGGTTGGATCTCATTGCAGTCCATGGGACTCTCAAGAGTCTTCTCCAACATCACAGTTCAAAAGCTTCAATTCTTTGGTGCTCAGCTTTCTTCACAGTCCAACTCTCACATCCATACATGACTGTGAATATAAACTCGGGGTGCAAAGTGGCTTCTTCAGCCCTCTGACTGATGAATCATTAAAAAGTCCAACTTCAATTATAATTAGATTGACTTTTTCCATCAAAAGCTCCTCATGTTCACATTTTATTAATACTTAGATATAATTAGGAAGTGAAGTAGCTAAGTTGTGTCTGACTCTTTGCGACCCAGTGGACTGGAGCCTACCTGGCTCCTCCCTCCATGGGATTCTCCAGGCAAGAATATTGGAGTGGATTGCCATTTCTTTTTCCAGGGGATCTTCCCAACCCAGGGATCGAACCTGGGTCTCCCACATTGCAAACAGACACTTTAACCTCTGAGCCAACAGGGAAGCCCTGATATAATTAGGATCAAATATCAAATAGTGGATTCTGGGTTGATCAGTGCTGGATCTTGGCAACTAGCTATTCCACCGTGTTGATTTTTTTCAGAGAACTTCGCAGGCCTGGCTTTTTCAAATATTCTGAACATTCTTTTGGAAGTGATTTTGTTGGTTATAAAACACCAAAACCAGTGTTATTTATCCCAAAGGCATGTCTCATAGTCCCAAGTCATTCTCTACTATTTGTGCTCATTTTTTAAAATGAAAATATGTTAGAGTACTAAGCACTCTGGTGAAGTAGCAATAGAACCCAGGCTGGTGTGCAGAACATCCTCCTTAGAAAGTTATAGGAATATGGAGTCAGACCTAAAGAAGGACATGGGGGCAGAGAGAATGAAAGAGGGAGAGACCGTGCAGGAACAAAGAGTGGGAGAGAAGCAATGCATGGGGGCCGCATACAGGCAAGGAGGAGACAAGCAGTGAGACCCTCTTACTGGGTTAAACTGAATAGGAGCAGGACATCATTTAATGAAGTTCTTTTATGAAAATTAATCCTTTCATTCAGGAAGAATTGAAGAAATATTCTGGAAACCATTCTTAATCTTGGCTTTTCCTAATTATGCAGTGACCTAGAATCCTACAGCATCAAACTGAACATACAAAGAGTTTATATCTATTTTAAATAAAATGAAAAGACTTAGATTAGTATAGCATTTGGAGTCAGAAGTGGGATGCTTACTATTTATGAGTAAGCACTTGTATCCCACTCCTTGGCAGATAAGCAAATATCATGATATCACATATGCTACATATTTAAAATAAATTACACACACAAAAAAACCAGAAACAGATTCACATACATAGAGAACAAACTCATGGTTACCAAAGGGGCAAGTGTGGGAAGGATAAATTAGGAGTTTGGGATTAGTAGATACACACTACTATATATAAAATAGATAAGAGACTATATTCAGCATCTTGGAATAAGTTACAGTGGAAGAGAATCTAAAAAAGTATATGTATATATACACTTTTATATGTATGTATACATGGGCTTCCCAGGTGTTGCTAATGGTAAAGAACCCTCCTGCCAATGCAGCAGATGTAAGAGACTTGGCTTTAACCCCTGGGTTGGGAAGATCCCCTGAGGGAGGGCATGGCAACCCACTCCAGTGTTGTGGCCTGGAGAATCCCATGCACAGAGAAGCCTGGTGGGCTAGAGTCTGTGGGGTCACCAAGAGTCAGATATGACTGAAGCAGCTTAGCAAATGTACATATACATATATATGCATATGGGGCTTCCCAGGTGGCAGTGGTACAGAACCTACCTGCCAATACAGGAGACGTAAGAGATGCAGGTTCAATTTCTGGGTCAGGAAGATCCCCTGGAGGAGGGCATGGCAACCCACTCCATATTCCTGCCTGGAGAATCTCACGGACACAGGTGCCTGGCGGGCTATGGTCCATTGGGTCACAAAGAATTAGACATGACTGAAGTGGCTTAGCACCCACGAACACACATATATGCATATATATATGAATCACTTTGGTGTACCCCAGAAACTAACACATTATAAATTAACTATACTTCAATAAAAATGAATATATCCACTTTTCCCCATCATACTATAAGGGTTTCCAGTGAAGATAGGTGACTTGAATTCCATTTTGCTGCTGATGAATATAATTATTTTAGTGTGTCTTGCTATGAAGTGAAATTTTCTGCTTTGAGAAAGAAAAACTGGCAATCTATATAACATAATCATGTATAGAAATGTAAGAAGAAATTTTTTTAGTGATTGTTCATGCTTGGTTCCATTCTTGCTTACAGTGCACATGCACATATTTATTGAATTCAAAGTTTAATAATCAGTAGTCCTTTGTTTCCCAATCAGATTTACTAATAAATTGCTTCTTTTCTTTCCCCTTTCCTTTTGCTCATAGCTTCTTATCCTTGACAGAACTCAACCCCTTCTTCATGTTACATATCTCTTTGTAATCTAGTTATCAGTATTCTGACCCCCTTTTTATTTTTCTTTGTAATGGGATAGTTCTATTTTTCTCAACATTTCTGTGTCATGTGAAAATATGTTTATCTTGAATGAGTGTATGACTGAAAGATGCTTTTTACATTAATCTGATGTTATTTACCCACTTACCTTTGTTAAAATGGAAATTATTTATATTAATCTAGCCACAATGTATTATATTTCTCTTTATTATACATTTTTGTTGCTTTCTTATACCACCTTGATAACTGCTACTGATTAATAGAATGCTATTGTTTCTCGTATCATAATCTTAAAAGTCCTAATCCTTTAAATTTTGATAAATACATTTAAACTTTGTCTTTACCAACATGTAGAGAATAGAAACATTTCTATGGCTCCCACTGATATAAATATGCCATTATTTCTCTCCAGAATTATGGAACAGGGGTCACCAAAAAGATGGCCTTCAAAAAGAAGAACAGAGGTAAGGAAGGTTTTAATTGTGGGGCTTGGAAGATGATGGGGAAAGACACTACTCTGCTGGACAATTTATCAAGGCAAGACTAAACAGCCCTGTCTTCATTCTGCTGCATTCACCCCACTGATGCAGAGGCCAAACAAGTCACTGAGCTCTGTAGGGAGGGCTACAATCCTTGCCATAAATATTATCACCAATGAAAACAGCTGATTCCACATCACTCTTCTACTAGAAATCAGAGCAAAATTCCCTGCAAGCTCACTGCCCATTATCATGGCCTTTTCATGACTTCCTGGATTGACTGATGTATGAACCTTGCATTGTTGTTTCTTTCTCAAAGCCTTTTGGCCCTCACACGTGCACAGACCACACACATGTACACACATGCACATACTCTACCTTCTCAGTGCTTATAGACTCACTATTGATCTCTCTGAGCTTCCATGATGTGATATGCTTCAAGTTGTTCATAATCTCACAGTCCACAGTGAAGCTTATGCCAACTGTAGGGCTGAAACAATATATAATTTTGTGTGACACCAAGGCTTATGTCCCATTGTTTGTCCCAAGGCATCAAGCACAGGGCTCTGTATAGAACAGGTCCGTAATTAGTGTTTGGTAATTGACTGATCATGACTAATATGATCTACTGATCATGACTCCCTTTCTGGGAGGTGTGAGTGTAACCACACTTGGGCGAAAGGGCAGAGCACGTCCTCTGGATGGTTTTCCTATGCCAGGTATGCGTTTACATTTTTTCTCAGCATCTTACATAACAAAGACGCCTGCTAAAAATACAAGTTTCAAATATTTTTTTTCCACTTGGGTTGGAGCTGAATTGCTTTGCACATTCTTTGGAGAAAAGATTGAAATCCTGTTAGTTAGCATTATGAGTCAGCTGTCTATATTTATGACATCGATTTTATAGAGTGCATATATTTATTAGGAAATGGTACCTGGGGGAATAAGAGAATGAAGACGAATGTCTCATATTGCCTCCATGTAATACCTGAGCAACTTACACCTTCTACCAAATCAGTACAAAATCATGCAAGCATGCAAGTTAATTGTTTGGAATTTTGAGTGCAGAAAATCTGAAAGAATGAGTTTTTCATTTCTCTTTATTTTGCTCAGTGTAGATACCACAGAAATACTAAGAATGACATCACACCTTTAAACCAAATACATAAAACTGTTTGTGACTCTGACATTTTCCATCTCTCACACTATTTGTGGAGTGGTTCTACACTAGGCATCAGAATTCATTTTAGGGGAAAAATCATACTTTGGAAAAATTATTTTCTCTCCCCAGGAAAGACCCTGGGCATTGGGGTGCCCCAAAATGGCAGGAAAAAGGAATCCTCTTGGCATGACAAGCCAGCTTGAATGTACTTAGTGCTCTGCAGAAAGAAAGAAGAAGAGGGCAGGAGAGGAGGGCAGCTGGACCATGAATGAAGCCAGCAAAACTACATGTGATGGGCTTTGCCTGAGGGCAGGCAAGCAGAGAAAATGGAGTTGCCAGTATGAACTTGGTTCCTTGTAGGAACTGTGACTGCTCTCGGATCCCCATGGCTGCCTGCACTTTCCTCCAAATGCTTTCAGGTCAGCTCTAAGGACCACACAACACAGGTCTGGAAGTGCTGGGGAATCTTGGAGAACATGAAAAAGTAAGGACTTGGGGTAGGGGGCCTTTGAGTTTCCCCTGGCTGAGAAATGGGGGAGCCAGGCAATCCCTATGGCAGAGGGCAACCTAAATTCAAGTTGCATTTACATGGTAACTGAATGCTGACTATATTATCCTATTTAAATATGTGACAAGTTTTCATATCAATGTTTAATTAATTCAGTAAGTGCTTTCTATTGGAAAGGCACCATGGCAAGCTTTGTGGAGATGTCAACGAGCTTGGAAGAGATACAATGCACCCACAGACAAAAACTAGAAAAGGAAGAATGCGATTGAGTTAAAATACAAGACAGTGCTGTGAAAATATGAGAGAGTGATCACTTTTGGATAGAAATAGGGGAAATTTTCTTTGCAGAAGTTGAGACTAAAAGAAGAGAATAGGTTTGGTTTGTAGGGGGAAGGGATATAAATAAGCTAGGGAGTTGTGCAATGACTACACCAGTGACCTACAACAGTCATAATCAGCTGTCAGTGACATGCCATCATTTAGGGTCCTGGAAACCGAGTACCCAGGACCTGAGGCCCTGCCTCCTCCTGTGCCCTCATCAACTTCTTTCCTAAACCCAGTTCACATTCTTCCTCAATTCCTATGATCCAGGGGCTCCCCTGGTGGTCCAGTGTTTAATAATTGCCTTGCAGTGCAGCAGACACAAGTTGGATCCCTGGTCCAGGAAAATCCCACATGCTGTGGAGCAACTAAGCCCGTGCACCACAATTATGGAGCCCATGTGCCTAGAGCCCGTGCTCTACAACAGGAGAAGCCACCTCAGTGAGAAGCCCATGCAGCACAACTGGAGAGTCGCACCCCCTCCCCACAGCTAGAGAAGAGCCCACAAGCAGCAATGAAGACCCAGCTCAGCCAAAAAATACATACATACAAATGAAAGAAATTAAGATATATTCATACAATCCTGCAACTTTGGCCTACAGAACTGAGTCAAAGATTAGCAATAGCTTGGATCTTAGTCCTCCCCAGGGCTCTCAAGGGCTGACACCAGGTCTGCTCAAGGCCAGGGCTCCTCTGGGGGCTGGACCCTCCTTCCACCCCTTCCAGGGCCGGGTGAGGGTCCACCCTTCTTCTCTCTCTGGTGTCCATCTGTTTCCATCTCCATTTCCCCATAACCTCTGAATGTCCTGAATAGATCTGAGCCCCTCATTCATGCAGCATCTCTTCTGTGGTTCCCTTCATCCTCCCTGCCCCTACCTTTCAGCCCCTGGATCCCTGGCACATCCACCTGGAACAAGCCCAAGCCTGGGCCTGGCTTCCTTTCCCCTTCTAGGAAGGACCTCTGCACTGTCCTGTCTGTGAGTTGGACCCTTCCTTATACATCTCTCACCCTCTCTCTCACCTGTCAGCACTTTGCATGTGCACACTGGCTCCTGATCAGACTCTTCTCACAGTAGTGCTCCCTGAAGGGGGAGTTCAGTTCAGTTGCTCAGTCATATCCAGCTCTTTGTGACCCCATGGACTGCAGCATGCCAGGCTTCCCTGTCCATCGTCAACTCCCAGAGTTTACTCAGACTTGTGTCCATCAAGTTGGTGATGCCATTCAACCATCTCATCCTCTGTCATNACAACAGTCATAATCAGCTGTCAGTGACATGCCATCATTTAGGGTCCTGGAAAGCAAGTACCCAGGACCTGAGGCCCTGCCTCCTCCTGTGCCCTCATCAACTTCTTTCCTAAACCCAGTTCACATTCTTCCTCAATTCCTATGATCCAGGGGCTCCCCTGGTGGTCCAGTGGTTAATAATTGCCTTGCAGTGCAGCAGACACAAGTTGGATCCCTGGTCCAGGAAAATCCCACATGCTGTGGAGCAACTAAGCCCGTGCACCACAATTATGGAGCCCATGTGCCTAGAGCCCGTGCTCTACAACAGGAGAAGCCACCTCAGTGAGAAGCCCATGCAGCACAACTGGAGAGTCGCACCCCCTCCCCACAGCTAGAGAAGAGCCCACAAGCAGCAATGAAGACCCAGCTCAGCCAAAAAATACATACATACAAATGAAAGAAATTAAGATATATTCATACAATCCTGCAACTTTGGCCTACAGAACTGAGTCAAAGATTAGCAATAGCTTGGATCTTAGTCCTCCCCAGGGCTCTCAAGGGCTGACACCAGGTCTGCTCAAGGCCAGGGCTCCTCTGGGGGCTGGACCCTCCTTCCACCCCTTCCAGGGCCGGGTGAGGGTCCACCCTTCTTCTCTCTCTGGTGTCCATCTGTTTCCATCTCCATTTCCCCATAACCTCTGAATGTCCTGAATAGATCTGAGCCCCTCATTCATGCAGCATCTCTTCTGTGGTTCCCTTCATCCTCCCTGCCCCTACCTTTCAGCCCCTGGATCCCTGGCACATCCACCTGGAACAAGCCCAAGCCTGGGCCTGGCTTCCTTTCCCCTTCTAGGAAGGACCTCTGCACTGTCCTGTCTGTGAGTTGGACCCTTCCTTATACATCTCTCACCCTCTCTCTCACCTGTCAGCACTTTGCATGTGCACACTGGCTCCTGATCAGACTCTTCTCACAGTAGTGCTCCCTGAAGGGGGAGTTCAGTTCAGTTGCTCAGTCATATCCAGCTCTTTGTGACCCCATGGACTGCAGCATGCCAGGCTTCCCTGTCCATCGTCAACTCCCAGAGTTTACTCAAACTTGTGTCCATCAAGTTGGTGATGCCATTCAACCATCTCATCCTCTGTCATCATTTTTCCTCCTGCCTTCAATCTTTTCTTTCCAAAAAAGAGAGAGAGAGAGAGAGAGAGAGAGAGAGAGAGAGAGAGAGAGAGAGAGAGAGAGAGAGAGAGAGACCTTTCAATCAGGATCTTTTCCAGTGAGTCAGTTCTTTGCATCAGGTGGCCAAAGTATTGGAGTTTCAACTTCAGCATCCGCCTTTCCAATAAATATTCAGGGTTGATTTCCTTTAGCATGGACTGGATAGATCTCCTTGCAGTCCAAGGGACTCTCAAGAGTCTTCTCCAACACCACAGTTCAAAAGCATCAATTCTTTGGCGCTCAGGTTTCTTTACCATCCAACTCTCAAAATCCATACATGACTACTGGAGAAACCATAGCTTTGATGAGATGGACCTGTGTTCACAAAGTAATGTCTCTGCTTTCTAATACACTGTCTAGTTTGTTGGGGGAGGGGGGGCAAGTCCCTGGCTCTGTGTCCTGCTCTGGCTTCAGCACCTGGGACAGCTCCCAGCACCAGACTCTCTTCCTCAGTGTCTGTCTCTTGAACCATGGAGTCTTCTGAGCAAGCTCTTTGGAAACAGAGATGGATAGCAGCTCTTTCCCCAGTCTGCTGGGGTAGAGGGACAGCTTCACTCCTGGTCAGCTTGGACATTTCTGAGTCTGAACTGACATATCTGCCTTCCAGAATCCATCTCCAAGTCTCCAGATGTTTTGCTATTGATAGAATCAACCAAACGGTTTAACATTTTCATTGATATGTAAGCAAAAGATGCTCTGCACACCCAAATGATTTTTTACCCATGATACAACTACTCTTTCCATGTTTGAAGCTTGTAAATGAATGTATACATTTATAAATCCTCTCATTATTCTAAATAATAAACTGAAGGGTTAGGGCTGTACTGGAAATAAAGACACAAAAGAAAAACAGTACAGTTATCATCCATCTGTACTTGCAAATGAGTTTTCTTTGGGCATAATTGGTAAAGTATCATTTTCTGTCTGTATAATGCTTCCCCAGCTGTTTTCAGGAAATCACCTCTGGTTGCATTACATGTTATTCCCAAACCTCAGGGCTCCCTTTCCCTGCTGAGGGGGTGCCTTGGTGGCCTCATGGAGTCTATTCCCTGTGAGCACAGGTGGGACCTGTAGTCATATGGCCTATAGCAAAGAGCATGATATCACAGCCCCTCCCAGTTACAGCCAGCAAAACTCAGGGTCTCGTCTCCACAGCTGCAAGGAGCTGACTTCTGCCAACAACTCCAAGGACCAGGGAGAAAAGCTCAAGAAGCAGGTGAGACTGCAGAGTATCTGATGTCTCTGTTGCAATTCCCTGAGACCCAATCATGGGAACTTTGAGACAAGAAATACCTGTTACTTTTAGCTGCCAAGAAATTAGAAATTGTTACTCAGTGTTGGAAAATAATATGTTTGTTCTGATGTATTTTGAAAGGTCTGTTACTGCTTCTCCTTACTCATTTTTGTAAGAAATCTCATGGATGAAGATCCTCATTTATTGTATAAAGCTTACTTCTCTTTCTTCAGCACTAGAATAAAGAAATGGTAAATGGAGGACCAGAGAAGGCAATGGCAACCCACTCTAGTACTCTTGCCTGGAAAATCCTATGGGCAGAGGAGCCTGGTAGGCTATAGTCCATGGGGTCACTAAGAGTCAGACACGACTGAGTGACTTCACTTTCACTTTTCACTTTCATGCAGTGGAGACGGAAATGGCACCCCACTCCAGTGTTCTTGCCTGGAGAATTCCAGGGACTGGGGAGCCAGGTGGGCTGCCATCTATCGGGTCACACAGAGTTGGACACAACGGAGGCAACTTAGCAGCAGCAGCTGCACAAACAGAGGACCAAAGTTTCACATTTGTAAAAATTCATTGGAAGGAACATATATATTTCTTGTCTGTCATTTATTCAGTTCAGTTCAGTCACTCAGTCGTGTCCGACTCTTTGCGACCCCATGAATTGCAGCACACCAGGCCTCCCTGTTCATCACCATCTCTCGGAGTTCACTCAGATTCATGTCCATCGAGTCTGTGATGCCATCCAGCCATCTCATCCTCGGTTGTCCCCTTCTCCTCCTGCCCCCAATCCCTCCCAGCATCANGGCGTGCTGCAATTCATGGGGTGGCAAAGAGTCAGACACGACTGAGTGACTGAACTGAACTGAACTGAAGTTGAGAAAAAGGCAAGAAACAGAAACTATCAATAACAATGTTTTACAAGGAAAACAAAAATGTTAGCTGTGAATTTCAAATTGTTTGCCAAGTGGTACATGGTGCGTGCCTTTCCCCGTGAAATCTTCAGTATGGTTTAATGTTGTGTGTGTGTGTGCGTGTGCTCCATCACTCAGTCATATCCAGCGCCTCAACAGCCCCATGGACTGCAGCCAGCCTCTTCTGCCCTTAGAATTATTTATGCAAGAATACTGCAGTGGGTGGCCATTTTCTATTTCAGGGGATCTACCTGACCCAGGGATCCAGTGTGTGTCTCCTGTGTCTCCTGCTTTGGCAGGTGGATACTTTACCTCTAGCACCACCTGGAAAGCTCAGGGTTTAGTGCTGATCACCCATAATTTCATGTAAGTGAACTTTTCTGGGAAACAAGGAGTAGCAGTAGTACTGTCTATGGGGTCGCGCAGAGTCGGACACAACTGAAGCGACTTAGTAGCAGCAGCAGCAGAGAGGGTAATGGAGAAGGCAGTGGCAGCCCACTCCAGTACTCTTGCCTGGAGAATCCCATGGATGGAGGAGCCTGGTGGGCTGCAGTCCTGATCGACTTCACTTTGACTTTTCACTCTCATGCATTGGAGAAGGAAACGGCAACCCACTCCAATATTCTTGCCTGGAGAATCCCAGGGATGGGGGAGCCTGGTGGGCTGCTGTCTATGGGGTCGCACAGAGTCGGACACGACTAAAGCGACTTAGTAGCAGCAGCAGTAGTACTGTCAGCCGCTCAGTCATGTCCAACTCTCTGCGACCCTACAGACTGTAGTCTGCCAGGCTCCTCTATCCATGGGATTCTCCAGGTAAGAATACTGGAGTGGACGGCCAGTCCCTTTTCCAGGAGATCTTCCCAATCCAGGAATCAAACACAAATCTCCTGCTCTGAGTTACAGGGAAGATCTCTGAGAAATAAAAACAGGCTTAATTTTGCATCTGTGTTAAAGCAGTACAGTCCAGGGACACCATGAAGGCTGGAGGGACCAGATGCATCGACCAAAGCGAAGAGTAAAGAACAGGCGCCATTCAAGATGATCAAAAGATCTGTGCCCTGCCCCGCCCACTCTTTAGGTGCTGCACTTACTCTCTTCTCCCTGGCTTGGGCTTCCTGCTCCTTTATCACCTGGCCACTGCTGGACTCTGGACCCCATTGTTTCGGTGGAATTCCCTTTTAGCTTCCTAGGCTCTGTTGAAAGACGTAGAAAGGGGGTCTTCCAAATACTGGTAACCAACATGAACCTCAGAGTGTGACCTTATTTAGAAGCAAGATTTTTGTAGATGAAATCAAGGAAAGAGGAGGCCGTGCTGGACTAGGTTGGGCCCTAACCAGTGACTGACATCCTTGTAAGACGAGAGAAACCTGAGCACAGACACTCAGAGAGAGTTCTGTTTAACGATGGAGGCAAAGATAGAAGTAGTGTGTCTACAAACCAAGCAATGCCAAGATTGCCAGCAACTCTCAGAAGGTAGGAAAAAAGCAGAATAGATTCTCCGTCAGCATTTCCAAAAGGAATAAAACCTGCCAGCGTCTTGATTTTAGACATCTGATTTTTAGAACCATGAGAGAATAAATTCCAATTGTCAGCCACTGACTTGGAGCCACCCTAGCAAACAATAGAGACTTAATTTTCTGACTCCGGTTTTGGCATCCCCCAATACTCAGTGAAACACTCTCCTTCGGTCCCAGCCCCAGAGCCCAACTCTAGCCAAACCTACCCTGAAAAGTAAAGGGATTCAGTGGAAATCCCTACAGAACGCAGTCAGTTTTTTCCCTAAGATCCTGACAAGGAAAACCATAAGACATATTTTTTCTATCACAACCCTTTCTGATTCTCACTGTAATAATAACTCAAGACTCTTCAGAGGTTTAGGCTCCTGAGTGATAAAATCACTACAGGAAGTCAACAGCCCAGTCATGTTAACAGGCAATAAGTACAACGTGGCAAACTTCATTTATATTTGAAAACACAGATGATAGGACTGTCACCGTCCATGAACTCACATGTGAGCACTCCATGCCCTGCAGATAGACAATAAGTGCACTCTGGCCTCGAGTCTGGATGCTGCTCTGCCGTGTGGGCATCTCCTTAAATGACCTGGTCCCAGAATTGTTACATGAGACAAGCACAAGATATGCTGCTCTGATAAGTGACTCCATCCATCTCTTTGACAAATATTTTTCAGTGCATATTATGAGCACAGTATCGAACCCTTAATTTTTTTTTTTTTTTTTNAATGAGAATAGTGCCTAGAACCTAGTCAAGTACCCAGCTCTTTAGTTGTTTTAATATCAACAGCAGCAGCATCCTCCTCCTCCTCAGATGCGCTGATACATTACAGCATATCTTCTTCATTTTTGTTTGTCTGTTGGCTTGATTAGATCATCCAAGATACAGCTTTGCTTGTAGGACAAAAGTGGGAAAGTGCATGTGGAGTTACGGCCCTGCCTCTGCTGCTTGTCTGGAAGCAGTTCTCTTCAGGATAGAGAGAGGTGGCAAGCTGGGTGTCCTCAGATAGAAAGAGGTGAGCCCTGAGCAGCCTCTTCTCTGCCTCCTCAAACAACGAAAACAGGCTGCAGTTACTGACTTCACAGAGAAGCAGATTTGCCCCCTCCCTTCCTTGTGTCTTCTACTGAAAACACTGTCTGACCCACAGTGGCCAAAGCCTTCCAGCCTGCTTGTTTCAAGAAAGACGCCAGCAGAGTGTCAGCCTCGCGCGGACCTCACTCAGCCGCTTGTGGTTTGCTGGTTTGCTGTAGTAAGCCTCTGCCCTGCTGGGCCTTCAGGCCCTTGATCGTGAGGTGTGGTCTCTCGGGTTTCCCCCAGGCAGCATCACCTTGTTGCTGCAGCACTGTGTGTGTCTGCTTTGTGAGCGGAGCCGGAAGTCGAGTTTCTGTTGGACAGGTAGGAACCAGCCAGCTTGTTCTGAGCATCCGCTGTGTGTTCACGGCGCCCATCCCCTCAAATACAACATCTATTTAAGCATCTATTTAATCCTCAGAGCCCCACTCTAAGGTAGGTCTTCAGTCCTCATTTTAGATGGAAAACTGAGGCCCAGGGAAGGTAGATCCTTTCTCAAGTGACAGAGCCAAGTTTGAAAGCTGGGCTTATGGGACTCACCATGTATCTGTTTTTAATCATCTGTTAATTAATCTCATATCAAACAAGTGTACATGATTAGTCAGGGATGCATAGGGATTCTGAAAGTCTGAAATTTGCCTTGCTTTCACTCCTGTTTAAGGTCAGTGACCTGAGGCTTGTCGGTGGGGATGACGCCAGAGCCTTTGCTATGTGTGTGTATGAGAATGTTGTGGCTGTGTGTGTATACGCGACTGTGTGTGTGTGTCCCACTTGCGTCCTCACTTTCTTCAGGTCTTTGTTCACATGTCACCTCCTCTAGACTTTCTGGAACACCTCGTTGAAAGTCAGAGCCCTTTTCCATCCACACACATCCTGTCTTCAGGTCCTGCCGTGTGGTTTCTGGGTTCTGGGAGGGCAGCCGTGATTATGGGCTTTTCCTGCAGTCCATCCCAGATTGGGCTGTGAGACTAACAGGACCCATATTCCGACTTCCCCACTTCCTGATCCCACGTCCGTGGTGAGACTGCCTGCTGTTCACCTCATTCATTCACTCATTCATTCCTCCTGCCATGCCTTTGCCCTTGAGAGAGACAGGAACTTGAGGCCATCCTCAGTTGAGATTGAGATAAGGAGACAGAAGGAAATTCATTTGCCACTTGTGTTTCACTCCATTTTAAAAATTTTTCTTGGTTGAAAGTAGAGTAACATTTCAGATGCTTTATAGTACTTGACACTAGACTTTTTTGCTTTCCCATATGAAATTTAGGACCAACCTATAAATTTCTACATGAAACACTGCTGGAATTTGTGTTGGGATTGCATCAGATCTGTAGACCAGTTTAGAGACAATTGAAACATTAACCCTGTTGAGCTTTCTGATCAATGGACATGGGTTAGCTCTCCTTTTATTTAGACCTTCTTTAGTTTTTCTCAGTGGTGTTTTGTAGTTTTCAGTGTACAGCTATTATACATATTTTGTAAACTTGTGTTTATAAAAGTGAATAAGTATTTCACATATTTGATGCTGTTTCACATGGCATTAAAAAAAAAAAGGCTTTGTTTTTTAAAAGTTTTAGTTTCACAGTGAAATTGAGCAGAAAATAGAGTCCCCAATTGTTACCTGGGGAAGTCTCATCTGGCTCATGCTGTTCTGCCATTCCTGGAAGTTGGACTCCAATCAGGAGTTTTACTCTTTGGAAATGATGTTTCAGAACCACAGTCTATGTGCTGGAGTGCTCCTTGCTCTTGGGTTAGCCTGTCAATTCTGGTCTTATATTTTCCTTCTTAAAAATATTTTGTTCTTTTTACTTAGACACTCAAAAGATTTTTGTTTGTTTGTTTTTCTAAGAAGTCTCCCAATTTTATCAGAATATCTTGGCATTGGTTGTTCTGGTTGATGTTCTCAGGTACATCTTGTCCTCTTTAAATATGTAGTTGAAATCTTCAGGAAATTTTTCTTGAAGTATTGCCTTTCTGTTGGTTCTATTCCATTAGTTTGATTTTCTTTTTCAGGACTTACTGTTAGCTGTATGTTGGGGCTTTTTTGCCTTTCACCATTATTTGTTTTTTCTTCTTAATTCTTTCTAACCTTTTAACTACTTGATTTTAGAATTTTCCTTTTCACTTTCTATTTCTCTTCAGACATTAGAGTTTATTTGCTCTTTTTTTTTTGCCTTTATTTCTAAAATTTAAAAATTTTGAAGTATCTTGCTTCTATCATCTTTTTCTGAATTTTTCTAATTCTCCTTTATGTTTTTATTTTCATAGCTTATATAATTTTCCAAACATTCCTTAGCTTGTTTTTAAATAGTATGTTTCAGTGCTGAACTGGAGAAAACAATGGCACTCCAGTACTCTTGCCTGGAAGACCCCATGGCCAGGGGAGCCTGGTGGGCTGCAGTTAATGGGGTCACTAAGAGTCGGACACGACTGAGCGACTTCACTTTCACTTTTCACTTTCATGCATTGGAGAGGGAAATGGCAACCCACTCCAGTGTTCTTGCCTGGAGAATCCCAGGGACGGGGGAGCCTGGTGAGCTGCCCTCTCTGGGGTTGCACGGAGTCGGATACAACTGAAGTGACTTAGCAGCAGCGGCAGCGGTGCTGAACTGTTTGTCTTTTTTCCATATGTTTTGCAGTTTTTCTTTCATTTTCAGTGGAGTGTTAATCTGTTTCTCCCTTTTCTGCCATAGTAGCACTCCGTGGGTTTTGACCGTGGTACTTCTTGGATGCTCATTTTTGTTGAGGTTCGTTTTCTTAGGAGAGGGCTTGTTTCAGATGGCTTTTCTATCTTCCCAGGGCGCCCTCTTTTGGTCTCCGCGTGTAGTGTTCAGAAATACTGCAGCTGGACTTCTGAGCTCCCCTTGCTGCTTCTCCTTGTCCACTTCGTCTGACTTCCTCTTTCTTTCATTTTTGTTTTACCTGTTCTGTTCCAGTTCTGGTACCAACCCCAGGAGGTTCTCCCGATTTCAGGCCCCTGTGCTTGGAGGGTGCCCTGACCTTCGCCAGCCCCCACGGGCTTCACCGCAGGGCTCGGGGACTGGTCTGGTCTGGAGTGCCCAGCACCCCTGCAGTTTTAGCCGCTGTTTTCAGCATGGCCCCTGCACTTCCCCATGAATGTGTGTTGGTTGTTTCTCAGGTTAAGTCCAAGGCTCTGTTGCTTGCTTCTATTTTTTCCATAACATGCTGATGATAAATAGGTCTTGTGTTTCTTGTATTCTTGTCCACATCTGCTTGGAATTGTTGGGGATACCCCTTAGTTTTCTTGTAAATATTATTCATGGGTTTCTGATTTCGCTATCTCATGGTTCTGCTGTTTTCCTGTGGAGGTTCAGAGATATCCCCAAATTATGCTGCTACTGCGTACGACTATTTTCCCAGAATTTTCAAGATAATTTTTTAAAAAATGCAAATCATCCCAGTAAGTTTCTCATGTCGCTCTGTAATTTCCTGCCTTCCTTCCAAACCCCACCCTGGCATCCCTCCCTCCCATCACCTGTCTCTTATACACATCTNATAAGCTGTCTAGGTTGGTCATAACTTTTCTTCCAAGGAGCAAGTGTCTTTTAATTTCATGGCTGCAGTCACCATCTGCAGTGATTTAGGGCACAGCTCCTCCTTCATTAACTTGATTTCATCCACTCACACGAAAATCTACAAATGCCAGTGTTTTTGCATCTCTTTGTATCTTCTGCACCCCTGGGGAGACTGGAGGGAGTGGGGGTCAGGTGGGGTAGGAGTGGTGACAGTTTATGCGCGTCTGATGTCCACCAGGCTGTGTCCATTCACTCCATCTGTCCCTCCTCCACCAAACGCTCCTTGAGGGCCTCTGGGTGTTGGGCTCCTTGCCCTGGAACTGCACCTGGGTGAGTGACACCAGAACTAGGCCTCCCTGAGTAGAGGGAGGACACTGGGCTCCACTTCTGTTTCTGCTAAGACTCTCCACGGTTCTGATTTCAGAGAGGTGCTGTGTAAAGCTAAATGAACTGGAAAGCACTTTGAAATATTCATAGCACTTACAAATATAAGGCGTTCTTATTTCATCTAATTTGTCTAGTTGATTTGACTTTAGGGCCTGGGAGAAACTGTGAGAGCGACCCCTCTTCCAGGCAGAAGTGAAGGACCCTCGAGAGACATGGTCCCTCACCTCCTTCATTGTTAGAATGTAGGTGTGCTCAGCTCCGACTGTTTGAAGCTGAGATGGCCCGGGGGCCCTGCTGCATTCTGAGTCGTCTGGCAGCTGAATCTACGCTTTAGTGTCCACCTGTTTGGGGGAACTGTCTTCGCTGGGGAGGGCTGAAAGTGGGATGGCCTATTTGTTGCAATAGTGTGATGGTGTGACCCTGTTTCCATGGGTGCCCACGTGTGTAGACCAGGACAAATCAACCAAGGATGGCCTCTTTGTGTCAGGGGTCAGATTTTTTACGGATTAATATTTTCTTTCTTATTGTTATTTCTGTTTCTTACTTTCTTTTTATTTTATTTACCTTTTACAACAAGCATGTTATTTAGATAGAAAAAAACCCCATAAAATGAAGCCATGTTCTCTGTGAAATAAGAATGAATATCTATAACAAGATTCAACTATAATTTTCTGGAGCAAGAACTACATTTTCTTTGTCATTGTGCTCCATAAAATGTCTAGCTGAGGATTTTCACATATATCTCCAGTAAATATTTCTGAACAACCAATTCTGAGGTCTAAAGACATTAGATATTGTCTATAAGAAATTTCATTCCCATGAAATATTGGTAAAATAGATGAATACTAATTAAAGATATTAATATCAGTTTCATTAAAAATGCAAATCAAGTTTAATAAAGAAGATTCAGCGCTAAAATTTTTCTTGGAATGGGATATGATGAGCCATCACTAGTTGCAAAATTCCAATTTTTTATTAAAAATATAACCTTTTATATTTTACAATTTAAAAACTCTTACCACTGTTTCCATATCAAATTAAAAAAAATAACTTTTCCAAATGTGTCGAAGTAGCTGTGACTAAGTGAAGGGGCCCTTGTGGCTTCAGTGTGGCATGAGGAGAGCTCGGTGGTGGAGGCTGCTGGCTTTTTCTGGAGGATGCAGTCACTTGCGCTCATCCATGTGTTTATTTAAATCCAGTCATGTCAGGAATTGCCTAGCAACACAGCGCGCAGACAGTATTCAGGAAGAGTGGCAGAATTTGTGACAACAGTGAAGAGAAAACACTGCATAAATGAGTGTCATAACTGCTGACTTTTTTTTAAAGGCAAAAAATATGAGATTAACTTTCAAGTTATGTTTGCTGTAAAAGCTCAGAGGCCCGAACCAGCCAGCAGTACACGTGTCACACTCCAGGCCTGAGTGATGGACTGTCATCATCGCATTTAGTGTCCTGGGTCTCTGGATAACGACCCACAGTGCTCCTCCTCAAACTAGTAAGGACTCCAGGGGCTGTGTCCTAACCCTCTCGGGGGCTCGGGTTGGGGTGTGTATGTGCATGCATGGAGGCGTTTGTGCACATGCACACACAATAGGAACATTTACATACCTATGTACACACTACACACACACACACCTACTAAGCACACACACAAAGACACGGAATGTATTTGCTGTACAGAATTGGCTCAGTGCTCATGGACGTGGGAGTCCCAGGGTTTGCAGTCTGTAGGCTGGAGCACAGGAGAGCCTACACTGTGATTTCAGTCTGAGAGTCTGAGTCAAAGGCTGGAAGAAGCCCAACACCCAGCGCAACAACGAGCAGGAGAGAGCGCCTGCTCACTCAGTCCTTCTGCTCTGTTCAGGCTTTCCTTCAGTACCTGCGGGAGGTCCACCCACAAGGATCAGGGCTGTCTGAAGTGCCCAGTTTACTGACCAACTGTTTACCTTGTCCACAAGCACCTCACAGACACACCTAGAACGAAGCTTGACCAAATGTCTGGGCACCCCGCAACCCAGTCAAATTCACAAAGAAAATGAACCATCATTTAATATCTCCATTTATAGATACTGGTACAGGGGATAGATACAGACATGGATCCATGTGGACAGAGAGAAAGACAGAGAGAGAGTCCTGTGCAAAGACCCTAGCATTCCAGAGGTGACTGCTATTGACCAGCTCTGAAGAAGGTGGAGATTCATTAACCTTTCAGGGTTATAGATCCTCAACTACATACAAAATAGCTTTTTGGACTCATTCATAGGAACTCAAATAGAAAAAACAATTTAAACCAATATATATTCACAATACAGCTGCTGAAAAATGTCTAAAATACGAGGCAATCTTGAGGAAACACACAAAAGACAGCCACTTTTCTCTGGTTCCGAATGATTTAAAACCTGGTTTTTATGTTTTTCTCTTAACACTAGGATAATCAATGATTTTGTGAGTAGAATGGTGCTGTTGGTTTCAGTACAAAGAAATTCAAGAGCAGGCCAAGTAATTTGTCTACCTTGTCGTTTCAGAAAGAGTTTATGTGAGACCATTCATTAAAACACATTTTCATCTCAGCATTCCATTTTTGATAATATATTCAATCAAATGTAGCTGTGTACATGCATTCAGATTTATAGGTTGAAATTTTCTTACCATATACAACAGGAAGATATCTTGGAAATAGTATCAAGTATATATTGTATGTATACATATGTATATACATTATATAATACATATAAATGACATGGCATAAAAGTATCAAGAATTACTTGAGTTAATAACGCAAATGTAATGAATCTAAGATTTTAGAAACAGCTTTTCTTCTTTACTTCAAGTGTAAGTAAATTCGGATTAAAGGAGAAAGAAAATACTACTTTGGATTTTAAGACATTAAATCTGCCTAAAATGGGTATGGCCTATGTTCATCCACAAGGCTGTGTGTGTGTGTGAACTTGTAGATATATGTGTGGAATGATTCTTCTAGTGAGGAACCAATTTGTCCTTTACAAATGGATCACCCCAGGTTCTGTTAATGTGTTCATTAGGCCTCCATATGGAGCATGCTGTGTTGAGAGACAAATAGAAACAATTTGGAATGAATCTATTATGTAAATCAGAGCATGTGGATGAAAGGAGAACCCAAGATTGTGTGCCTTTATCTCCTATAACTAATAAAATCACACAGTTCCTTTGTGTGATGGGCAGCCCCAATCTAAAGAAATTCAGGGAAATGTTCAACCCCCAACAAGAATGAATATTTTAGGGCTTTGTGTGTTGGAACTTCCCAAGAAAGGAGCATATTAAATCGAGCCATGTGAGATTAATGTGTTTACAAATCAAAATGATCAATTATTGGTGGTTTCATAGCTATTCAATAAAATCAGTGTTGATAGATTTAAGGGCATAGGAGAAAGAATGTGGATACTCCCTCAGACTGAAGTGGGGGCTTGGGCTTTTTAACAGCGTTACTTAAAAACAGATAACTTTTGAGATCAGGTGGGTAACAGAGATTTTAAGCAATAATCTGAGCATTAATCACGCCAAGTGTAAAAAAGGACACAAGAGAGAAGATATGACATGAAATATGGCACCACCAAATAAGAAGTGGTTGGGAGTCATGCTAGTCCATCACATGACTGATGACCAACCACTCACACACTTTTCACTTTATTTCTAAATTTCCTGTCTACCCTTTCTCTGTCACTTTATCTTGTATTTGCATTCCAGTTGTCAACTCCGTTAATCTACAATTCTCAAGTTTGATTTGTACTAACCACGCAGTTTCTAACTCCTATTACCCTTAATGGCTTATATCTACTTGTTCTGTGGTTGCAAATCCTACCCATCTTTGATGCACACAGCTCAAATCCCTCTTCCCCTAAAATATTTTGTCCTTCAAATATCATATTTCTCAGTTTATCAGACACTTGTGAACAATATTTTCTCTACTCACAATTTATAACACAAATATTACCCTTCATTGTACAATTCAGTTTAGTTTAATTCAGTGGCTCAGTCATGTCCGCCTCTTTGCTCCCCCATGGACTGCAGCATGCCAGGCCTCCCTGTCCATCACCAACTCCCGGAGTTTGCTCAAACTCATGTCCATTGAGTCAGTGATGCCATCCAACCATCTCATCCTCTGTCATCCCCTTCTCCTCCCACCTTCAATCTTTCCCAGTATCAGGGTCTTTTCCAATGAGTCAGTTTTTCGCATCAGGTGGCCAAAGTTTTGGAGTTTCAGCTTCAGCATCAGTCCTTCCAATGAATATTCAGGATTGATTTCCTTTAGGGTGGACTGGTTGGATCTCCTTGCAGTCCAAGGGACTCTCAAGAGTCTTCTCCAACACCACAGTTCAAAAGCATCAATTCTTTGGCATTCATCTTTCTTTATAGTCCAACTCTCACATCATACATGGCTACTGGAAAAACCCTAGCCTTGACTAGATGGACCTTTGTTGGCAAAGTAATGTCTCTGCTTTTTAACAAGGTGTCTAGGTTGGTCATAGCTTTTCTTCCAAGAAGCAAGCGTCTTGTAATTTCATGGCTGCAGTCATCATCTGCAGTGATTTTGGAGCCCCCCAAAATACAGTCTGACACTGTTTCCACGGTTTCCCCATCGGTTTGCCATGAAGTAATGGGACCAGATGCCATGATCTCAGTTTTCTGAATGTTGAGTTTTAAGCCAATTTTTTTTACTCCTTTCACTTTCAACAAGAAGCTCTTTAGTTCTTTGCTTTCTTTCATAAGGGTGGTGTCATCTGCATATCTGAGGTTACTGGCATTTCTCCCAGCAATCTTGATTCCAACTTGTGCTTCATCTAGCCCAGCGTTTCTCATGATGTACTCTGCAAAGAATAAGCAAGGTGACAATATACAGCCTTGATGTACTCTTTTTCCTATTTGGAACCAGTCTGTTGTTCCATGTCCAGTTATAACTGTTGCTTCCTGACCTGCATATAGATTTCTTAAGAGGCAGGTCAGGTGGTCTGGTATTCCCATGTCTTTTAGAATTTTCCACAGTTTGTGGTGATCCACACAGTCAAAGGCTTTGGCATAGTCAAGAAAGCAGAAATAGATGTTTTTCTGGAACTCTCTTGCTTTTATGATGATCCAATGGATGTTGGCAATTTGGTTTCTGGTTCCTCTGCTTTTTCTAAATCCAGCTCGAACATCTGGAAGTTCATGGTTCATGTACTGTTGAAGCCTGGCTTTGAGAACTTTGAGTATCACTTTACTAAGTGTGTGAGATAAGTGCAATTGTGTGGCGGTTTGAGCATTCTTTGACATTGCCTTTCTTTGGGATTGGAATGAAAACTGACTTTTTCCAGTCATGTGGCCACTGTACTTATTGTACATCAGTTTCTCAAATATTTACTTCTCCAAGTAGTTATGAGTTCTTTGCAGTTGGATCCAGTCTTCGCCATTATTATCCTCCAGAGACACATAGAACTTAATAATGAAATACTAACAGCTTACTGATGACCAACTCTACAGAGCAGACACCTACAGAAAACTCCACCTGACAATATAAGGATATGCATTATCCTCAAGGACAGATCATAGGAGGACATAAAACCAACTTCAACAAATTTAAAATGCTGAAATTTAAAAAAGTATGTTCTCTGATCATAAAGGCTTGAAGTCAGAAGTTAATAACACAAAGAAATTTGGGAAATTCATACATATGTGAATATTACACAGTTCAGTTCAGTCGCTCAGTTGTGTCTGACTTTTTGTGACCCCATGAATTGCAGCACACCAGGCCTCCCTGTCCATCACCAACAACGTGTTCTTAAATAACCAATGGATAAAACAACAAATCACAAGAGAAGTTTCTGAATACTTTAAAACTAATGGTTTAAAAAAACTATGAAATTAATGAAATGAGGGTACAACATGTTAAAAATTATGGGATACAACCAAAGCAGTATGTAAACAGGAATTTATACATAAATGCTTAAAGGTCTTAAACTGATAACCTAACCTTTCACTTTAAGACACAGGCTAATGGAGAGCAAACTAACCCCAAGGTGAAACAAAGGAAGAGCATGATGAAAATTAGGGTGGGAATTAATGAAACAGAACAGAAAAACAATAGGGAACCAGCAAACTAAAAGGCAGTTATGAGAAAGAAACAATGAAATGGACAGATTTTTAGCTAGATGGAAGAAAACAGGAAATCTTCTTGACCATCTTCCAGGAATCACACATATCATAAGGGACTGCTTATGAACAACTGCATGCCAACACATTAGCTACTCAAACCACATGACATGTTTTTAGAAAGATGCAAACTACTGAAACTGAGTCAAGAGGAAATAGAAAATCTGAATAGATAAAACAAAGAAATTGAATTAGTAATCAAAAACTACCTTAAAAAGAGAAACACAGACCTAGTTGGCTTCACTGATAAATTCAACCAAATATTTAATAGAGAGCACCAATTTTTTCAAACTCTTCTAAAAAAGAGACAAGGAGAAAAACTTCACAACTCGTGCTGTGAGGCCAGTATTACTGTCATCACACAATGTTATCTCCTGTGGAGAAAGTCTCCAAAGGTAGAGTAAGGCTAAGGATTCTGAGATGAGGCCATCCTGGTTATTCAGACGCCATCACAGGAAGCTGCCTGAAGACTTCCAGGTCACGTGACTCAGGGGCTGTAAATACCCTGGAGATGAGAAGCTCTTTTGTGCCACCAGTGATCTGGACAATGGTCGGTGCCACCCCATGGCTGTGGGGTCACACAGCACTCCTTGCATACCCAACAAACACCAATCCAACCAGCTGAGAACTCTGAGCGCCTCTGGGCAGGAGTAGACTGAACCTGCCTTTGATCTGAACTTGAGGTGATCCTTTAAGGACATGAGAGGGGAGCGACAAGTGGTGGGCTTGAGGTAAAGCAAGGAGATTGGGATGTCTACACAGAGAGGTGTGCAAGGCCACCCCAGTGCTGAGAAATGAAAAGTGAATCATCACAAATAAAGATGCGTTTTGGTTTGAGATCCAAGAGTGTAAAACCCTGAGTGTTTGGAACACGAGGTGGGAAGAGCGTGTAGGGGTACAAGGGACAGTTGGGAACACCGTGGGGACAATGTGAATTGGGGGGGGGCAGTCCTGGCTGCTGTCAGGGTCCAGGTGATCTGGAAATATTCAGTCCCTAATGGTCCAGAAACTCTTGAAAATGTCCAAGTGAAACTGGTAATCTGTGGTCTTTTTTTTTGCATCTCACTAAGATGGTTTATTTCTGGCCCAGAACCCTACCCCCGTGGATGTTCTCACCCTGGAGGAGATAAATTAAATGGGACCTCATGCCTCTTCTCCCTGTTGCATCTCTGAGCTTTGCTTGTGTGCAGGTCCCAAAGGGCAACTCTGAAGAGACAGTCTGACAGGTGGACCTGCTGTTCAAAGTTTGGCCCAATCCCTCTCACTCTTCATAACTTCCAGTCCTGAGAGTGTGCTATTTTTGTCTTGCATACACGCAGAAGTTACCCCTTAAACTACTGCAGATAGAATTGTTATACAGCTCCTCTCTGCCTCATTCGCTTTCTCTTTCAGTTTCTCTTTTCCAATCCTATTATCCCCTCAAGCATTGCACATAATTTTTCTCTGCTTGTTAGCGTACTGCCTTGTTAACTCTGATTCTCTATTTCATGCTGGGTATTTGTTCCCAGTGACGAGGTGGAGCTCACCTACCGTCAGCTGAGTGCCTCTTTCAGCAATGAATCTCAGTTGATTCTCATCAGCCCCATACTCCGTGTCATTTCATCTTCACTTTTGTCTAATGCTTTGTATCAATTTCTTTATTCTGGCTGAAATTGTTCCTTTCTCACATCATCAGCTAAACATGAGGCATTGAATATTTCTCTCTCTTTCATAAACAACCTTGAGTTTCACCTTCAGCTGAGATTCAGGGAATTATTAATATCTATACACTTCTAACAAGGCATTTACGTAACTCTGCAGTGTCTACTCAGGTGCTCTGATGGAGTTGTGAACTTTACATCAGTAAGTCAGACATTTCTGCTCCCAGGCTGTCCACCTGGGAGGTTAAGACAATCATTTGTATATGGAATACAAATACTTTTATTACAGTGGGATGTCATAAGAATTGGATGGGGTGGCGCTGCTACTGAGGGACTGCAGATTAAAGTCAGGATCACAGTTTGCTATGATTGTATTATGGGGGCATTTGAGCTGGGACTTGAACGAAAACCAAGGGGTCCACAGGCTGGGAGTGTAGGCTAGTGCAGACTCCAATCAGAGAAGGAAATATTTTCACTATCCATGTTGAGAAGGACCACATTTATAAATATTTACCAGTTAAACATGGAGGGATACAGCTTGCACGCACCATCAGAGGAATTTTGAGAGGGGCTTCTCTTTTGTTTTTTGATAGTGATTGGATTTCATTTTATTCAAGTCATCTTCTGAACTTCTGGAGCCCTTCAGTTGCGGTGTTTTCCATTCCTGACTATTCATCAGTGCTGTATTCAGGTCTTGGCTGCCGATGCCTAGAGGACTTTTCCCCATGAATATGGAAGAAGAAATGTGGATTTGAACTTCTGATGGACAGGGGATGTTCCTTCCTCCTACATGTCGAGGGGAAGTGATTTCTCAGAGCTCCCTTCCTCGTTTAGCGCTACTCTTCCACATCTCCTTTAAATGTCCTTTTACTCTGTCCCAAACTGTCTATTTTACTAGGATATGAAAGCTTCCCTAGCGACTCACAATTGGTTTGATCTTTGTCTCTTCTAGGTCATTCTAGAGGTCCCAGCTGTCTAGAGGTGGTGGGAGGGAGGGGATAAGGTTACCCTGGAGAAGATATTGTTCCACTTTGGCTGACAACTTGTAAAACCAGACAGGCACTCTTTGAACCTGGTAGGCTCCAAAATATAACTAATTCAGAGGAAACAATGTAAACATGCTCTTACATTGACTCATACTCGCATATTTCATGTTAGGTCTTCACAGTCCCCCAAAAGTTATAAATGCTAATACTTATCTAGTGCTTAACATGCTCTAAAGTTCTGCTGTGCTTTAAGTATTATCTCCATATAATTTTCACAAGAATTCTGTGATATAACTACAATTAGTATGTCTGATTTTTTATGAAGAAGCTGAAGAACAGAGAAGTTGGGTAGCTTGCCTGTGATCACACAGCTAGTAAGTGGTAAACCCTGGAATAGAAACCAAGATATCCGGTGCTGTATTCATGCCCCCAACCATGGGGTTCACAAATACCTTCAGCTCAACAGGTGCATGTGTGTATGCCCCTAATGGCTGGCTATTGGTTTTCACATAATATACTATAAAGGATCTTAAAAAATTTTGTCATTAAATTCATAACTGACTTTAGGTTAGGAAAGAAAATCTTTAGAATAAATGCAGATTAAAGCAAAAGAAATGTACAGCTCCTGTGAGGGCACTGCTCGTCTCGAAGGCCGAGTTTCTCCTGGTCTTGGTTGTTATAAGGGAACACGAGTGGCTCTAGGGAGGACCTGCTTGTTCTAAAAAACTATTTGGGGAGAGATTATCGAAAAATATCTTTCTGTGTAAATGGTCCTGACTATGTCACATATTTTTGACTGTGCCTATACTAATCAGTGTATTTGATTGTATAATCCCTGGAGAGTTAACATTTTCATGAAGAACTTTAAAATGAGTAAATTGTGCCATCTCAAATGGAATTCTGATGGCTTGATTTCTATTGGGACTCTCATAAGAAAACAAGCAGACATTTCTCAGAAAATAAATATACTATTAATTCAATAGAGAACAGAAAGTTATGTCTTTGGTTTGCTATAAAACAGTAAAACTATTTTTTTCACATTTGCATAAGCAACACTATAATTAGTACAGTAAGTAGAAACCAAAGACAGGAAGCAAAGTCATGTTACAATTCTGTTTTTACAAGCAACAGTTTGTATTATTTTTCTAAACAAAGGGGCATTGAGCTACCCCGAAAATAAGTGTGAATAATATGCAACATTAACTTTGTACCTTTCTCTTAAGAATATGAAATGAAGAACAGAAAATGTGTCCAAAGATAGTATGCATTTATATCAACAATTTTCTGGGAGAAAGTGATGCTTAGAACACTTGCGAGGAATGCTGTAACCCTTTCACCATGAGCACCCTGTGCCCCTCTAGAACATGTTCTGCTCTGTCAGAGTGGTTAATATGGGCTGCATAGGAGGGCACGGGCTAATCACTGCCTGCAAATGTTTACACAGGAGAAGATGCACTCAAAGAAGAGTAGCTACATTACTCTAGATGAAGCCATTACCATTCCCTCAAAGTTATCTCATGGTCTTTGAAGTATTTGCTGTTTTTCATTTCTGACCCCCATATTAGGATATCAAGAAGGTCACAGGGAGCTAAATTACTTAATGACCCTTCATTAGTTGGTAAGCCGGCTGATTTTCTGCCTATACTGTTTGTCACTTGTCAGATACAGCATTTTCACCTACTATTCCTTATTCCCTAATTACTCCTCAGAGGTCCTTGTGACATCTACCCAACTCAACACTTGTTTTCTACTGTCCCCTGCCTCTGTTTTATGTCATTCCATTCAAGATTTTCATGACCTTAAGCCTGGGCTACTTTAATAACATGAAGACCATCAGTGGACAGTGCTGGAGGAGAAAGGATACCCTGATGGGCAGCAACCACTTAGAGAGATGGGCAGGGGTACTGGAGAGCTGATGTCCCAGCACCCAGAACCACACGGCAGGGAGGAGACACACAGGCATCCACACTAACAGACAGCCCAACACCTGGAAGCTGGGTCCTGGCCTTGAGCTTCTGGGAAGCCCCTTCATCTCTGCAGAAGATGGGTTTACCTCTGGCCCCTGAGGGTCAACAAGACAAAGGCACTGGGAGGAATAGACTCATCAGGGCCATAGCCATGGGGTCAGTCCAGGCTCAAGGCCGAGGAGTCCTTTTGTGTTTCAGGTCGGCTCAACGGCCACTGCACACAGGTTCCTGCTCACTTCTCCCTGAGGCTCTCTGCCTGAATCATCACAGTCCATTTTTTTACTTTGCTGCATTTACAAGAAGTTGTGATTCTATTATTTTCATTTTCTCCCCATGGCCTGCACCCTTCATGAGGAGTGATTACTTCCGTCATGCCCACTGCTGTATCTTCAGCCTCAAGCACAGCACTCAGTAAACATCTGTCAAATTGTGCCCAGAAAAATAAAACAGGAAAGGTTACTGAACCTTGAACAAATCCCTTGTGACTCTCCTGACGTGCCCCCAAATCCCAAGCGACTGGAGTTGAAAGATGATGTATTCAAAGTTCTAACTCCCCTGGAAACCAAGGTCTTTTAGAGCTTAAAAAATACAGCACTCAAGGAAAATCAAAAGAGGAAATCAGTAGGTTATTTGACAGCTTTCTGTCCTAGAGAAAGTAACTATTAATATACCCTATTGGAGAATCAAATCTTCACCTCTAAATGTGAGTTAGAAGGAAGAACCATGAGCCAGCTTATCCAACTCATGCAATATGACTTTTTCTTAAAAAGTTGGGTTCAAAATGTCTGAAAGTGGGACTTATACATACTATTTGGAAGAAACTGAAGTGCACACACAAACATACACACACACACATGTTCCACACAGAAATTACCAAAGTGTTTATCAAGTGCCTATCATAGGACAGGCATCATAAAAATCCTTGTCCCTTGGGGAGCTCAGGTTTGGCATGGCAGAAAACAAACAAGATGAGTAAAACGTAGAGCATGTGAAGGAGTGATAAATGCCATGGAGAATGATAAAATTGAAAACAAATTTCAAATTGAAATAGTGTCACCGGGGGAGTCTTCACTGGGAAAGCTGGGTTTTAGGGGAGTCCTTCAAGTGGTGAGGAAGGGAGTGAGGCAAACACCTGGTGACAGTGGTTTCCCAGTACTGGGAAGCACACGCGCAAAGTCCTGAGACAGAGGGCGTCTGGTGAGCTGGAGGGAGAGGGAGGAATCATGAGGAGGCAAGCAGACACGATGGGAGGCGAGTCTCATCTTCAGGGCCCCGTGGGCCACTCGCACAGGCCCTTAACTGCCTGTCTGGAACTGAGGGGTCAAGTTGTGCTGCAGAACTCACTCCCACAGACGTGTACGAAGTTCATGTTTATGAAGGAGGTGCTCTAGTTAGAAGACTGGTTTAGCAATATGTCAGGAAGACCATGCTCCGTGTCTTCTGTTATTCCACCATCGCCCGAGGGGTCTATGTCAACATCTGCCAGCTCCTCACACCACAGAACTGCAGTGAGGAGATGGACCATCCTCACTAGTCTCGGGACCCATTTCAGTACACCTGGCTTGGAGTACTGGAGTTTTGAGGGGCCAGAGCTATGGAAATGGGTCAGGACCCATCCTGCAGCTGTGACTCAGAGTGACACGTGGTACAATGAGTGTCTGAGCAGACGGGACCAGAGCCAAACGTGACCACGTCTGGTAGCTGTGACGAGGCGACTGATGAAGCAGTCCTGGGTGGCTTTGTTTCGCACCCCAGTTCCATGGAGTACACTGAATGTCCCATTTCTCTGTGTAACTCTCTGTGTTCTCTTTCACAGGGAGACTGCATTATGGATAATTTACTCAGTGATCACTCTTTACACTTTTAAAGTTTGCACATTTAATTAGCTATTTTCCCTAAAATCTTTCTTGTGTTGTGTTCCCTCACAGTAGACCTATTAACTCTGTGGGTGAAGTATTTTATGTTTTGACTTTCTTGTTCCTCTGGTATTTCTTGAAAATTCCTTGTATTGTTTATATTGCACACGGCATGTTGATATTACATTATATGCAGACTGTTAAATAAATATCTATTTTGAGCACAGATAAAAGTTGTTGCCACAGTTATCTTGTTGCAACAGCTGATCTAAAAGTGATGTCCAAAGCTATCAGAATGATATCTGTACTTGACAAACTTCTAAACACTGATTTCTTTTTAACACGTTCTTTCAACTGAGAGACAAAAATCTGCTTCCTGTCTTAATGTCCTCGGTAGAAATTAAATGGCTAGAGTCATGTTTTGTTTTCATTTTCCTTATTGCAGAGTTAATAATTTCATCATTTTTCCTAGACTGTCAACATGGGGAACCAGATCCCATTTCTTGCCCAGGAAAAAAAATCCCCCAACAAGTTGCTTCAAGGGCCAAGCAAGGTACCCAGAGTGTGGTAAGAAGGCCCTCTGTCTACCTCGCTCTGCTGTGGTGCAGGGCTCTCTGACAGGGTCGGTCGTGTGTTTACTTGTGATCAGAAGTGATACTGATGGAACCAATGCCTTTTTTTATTACTTATTAACAAAAACAAATATATCCATTTCTGTGTGAATTCACTCTTTTAGACGGAAAGGAGGCTGGCCAGAAGGAGAGTAGAGAGGCCCTCCTTTCTCCAGCCCTGGATGGAGGCTGGCAGGTGTGCCACTGCTGTATGGCCTGGGTGGCTCATCTGTCTGCCCTCAACAGGACGGTTCTGTACCAGCTGAAGGCCATGGTGAGGATGCTGGGCGACCGCCCACCGAGGGTCCTGACTGCCTGCTCCACGTCATGGCAGGTGCCACTGACCTCCCAGGATACCCAGGATGCTTCCCTCCTATCTCTCCTATGAGGATCTCACGTCCAAGGGAGAAGGCTCAGATCCTGCTGGTGTTCTGAGCCCAAGTATTCTGGGTCTGCTACACGTGAAGTGCTTCAAAGGGATCAATACTCAACAATATGGCTGAGATTACTGTGTCTTCTTAAAATGCCAGGATCTCACTTCAGTCTGGGACCATCATTGAGGAATAAGTTTGGAGTTGATTCTAAATCTGCTCGGCTCAGTCTGGTCCTGTCCAACAACTTGCTCTGAGAATACCCTTGGAGCCTCTTCACAACCAGCACTCCAAGAGGTCAAGATGATTTTGTTTTAATTTTTTTCCCACTTTTCATTGTGAAACNAGTCGCTCAGTTCTCTCCGACTATTTGCGACCCCATGAATTGTAGCACGCCAGGCCTCCCTGTCCATCACCAGCTCCCGGAGTTCATTCAGACTCATGTTCATTGAGTCAGTGATGCCATCCAGCCATCTCATCCTGTGTTGTCCCTTTCTCTTCCTGCCCCCAGTCCCTGTCAGCATCAGAGTCTTTTCCAGTGAGTCAACTCTTCCCATGAGGTGGCCAAAGTACTGGAGTTTCAGCTTTAGCATCATCCCTTCCAAAGAGATCCCAAGGCTGATCTCCTTTAGAATAGACTGGTTGGATCTCTTTGCAGTTCATGGGACTCTCAAGAGTCTTCTCCAACACCAGAGTTCAAAAGCATCAATTCTTCAGCACTCAGCCTTCTTCACAGTCCAACTCTCACATCCATACATGACCACAGGAAAAAACCACAGCTTTGACTAGATGGAATTTGTTAGCAAAGTAATGTCTCTGCTTTTGAATATGCTGTCTAGGTTGCTCATAACTTTTCTTCCAAGGAGCAAGCGTCTTTGGAAACAGTGTCAGACTTTATTTTTTTGGGCTCCAAGATCTCAAGATTAGGAGCCCAGAATTTTAAGGGCCAACTCCCCATCTCATATGAAGGTTCGGCTAAGAGGGAGAAGCTTGACACCAAAAGAAGCAGAAATCATAGGCCTAGTCCCAGATTCCAGACCTCGTGAGGGAAAGCCCATCTTGACTTTCCCACATTTCGTCTTGGAAGACCCATTGCAGGCCAGACAAAGTCAAGCTGGGTCTCTGACATTACAGCTCAAAGGTTTGTAAGGGTACCAACCAGAATGGGATTTGAAATTTCTTCCACTTCTATGATTTCATGAGTAAATGAAAGTTAAGAAAACATTTTTAGATAAACCTCAGTTAATCAGAAAATTATATTAGCTAAAAGACTCAGTTTCATAAATATTTTAAGGATCTAGGACAGAATAGTGCCCATCATACACGAGGACCTGTATAAAGAGCTGTTAACTGGCAGAGTGATTCTAAATAATTCAGAGGTATTTATTGGTGGGAAAACACGTATAAGGATACTTGGTTGTCAGTCACAGTGGCTGACTACTGCAGGTCTGGGGTGGAACAGTGGTCATTTGGAGGAGTGTGGCCTGCATGATATTCACTGAGTATAAAATGATAAATACTAAACCCTCTACATCCATGAGATATTCAACACTTTATGTACAGGCAGCTTTCATGAAGACTAAATGTCTACCCAAATGGAGCCTCAGGTTCAGCTGAGGGGGAGGAGTCCTGCTGACGTGAACAACTCTGGTCTTCCACAGTGGGACAGAAATAAAACAAAGTTGGGGAGAGGTGGCAGGAAGGATCGGATCACCATCTAGCAGAAAAATCATCTTCTAGAGTAATAACAGAAATGTAAGGCACTGTATAAAGCAGTAGAGACCCTGTTAAGTTTGTACTTAATATAAACTTTCAGAAAATTTATAAACCAAGGTTGAGAGTAAGATCCTGGAAAACAAGTAAGTGACAGCCTAATGTAGATCCAATAGGACAACACAGGAAACCAAGTAAGTGACAGCCTAACGTAGATCCAATAGGGTGACACAGTGTGGAACAGCAGAACACCAGGACATCCTGCAGATGGAAAGAAGAAATACACAAAGAATTCTAAGTATTTCCACCAGTCCATTAGTGAAGGGGAAATGAAACTAGAGTCCTATTTTACATCATTTATTCTTTGTTCCGTGAAATGCACATGAGCTGGCTGGAGAACAAAGAGCATTTCACACTCAAGCATAATACTTTCATCTCATGGCAAAGGCATAACCATTCTCCAATGATTCATGTTATATATTGATTGGTCTGTGTGTGGAGAGAGTCTTGAAACTAGAATCCAGTTAATTTGACAGAGATTTCTGAGCTGCCTAAAGCCTGAGAGTTCCGGTCAATATTCTGATTCCAACTGGGAACAAAATCAAGAAGACTCCAACATTAATGATGCTGCATGTATTATGTCTTATTTTTCATAGAAAATAGCATGATCATCATCACTGCCCCAGAGCTGAGCCCCAGCAGCTGCCTTGAGCGTCTCTGTGAGAACATGAACTCCAGCCCCTGGCTTCCGGCTTTTTGAGCTGGTCCTACTTACTCAGACTCTCCAACTTTGACACTTTGATTTGTAAGGTAAGAAGTGTGCTGCAGTCGTGTCTGAGTTACTGAAGAGAATAAACCACTTAAGATAATACAGCTGAGAATGTGGTGCTGGGTGCTCAGTAAGTCCTCGGTAAGCCAGCTTCTAGCCTTGTCTCCATTGCCAGGGTCACCTGCACTGCTACCACCCAGAAGTACAGCTTCTGTGTTTTCAGTGTGAAATGACGGACACTCAGAGGACTCCCCCAGAGTGATCATCTGTGTGGCAGGATGTGAGGGGTGCATGCTTTGAGCATGCAGATGGGAGACATTCCAAGGAGTGAGGGGCCTGGAAAACTCAATTGAACTTACATATGTGTGTATCTAATAAACAGGTAACAAATAAATACATTATAATACAGTATGTATACATATATATATTTCCTTGTTCGGTTGATCTGAAATACATTCTTCAAATTTAGGGAAAAACAGTCTAACATTTTGCTTTTCAGAATGCCTGGAGTTAAATGCTTATGACAATGGTGATGATAGATGGTAAAGGACAATAGTAGTAGCTAATATTTACTGAAGTCTTTGATATGATTCAGTATATCTCTATGTCTTCATCATCATTATGATCTCTCTCTTTGTATTGTCACCTAACATCTATCTGTCTACCTACGTACCTTTACATATTCAAACTATGCATGTAGCTTCTATTAATGCCCTGGATATTATATATATTTGAGGCACAGTGAGAAAGTGAATTCTCTGGGTGCACAGAGCACTAGTGGTGGGAGTCTTATTTGAATCCAGTCAATCTAACTGTAGAGCCTGGATGTTTCATGTGAATGGAAAATGAAACAAAGCAAAATCTTGAAGTTGGTGAATTCTTTACCGGGATTGTAAAGCATGTGGACTGTATACACATCAGTAACCGATAGTTATAAATGGTGGTTGTTGTCCGACTAAGTCATGTCCGACTCTTTGCGACCCCATGGACTGAAACATGCCAGGCTTCCCTGGCCTTCACCATCTCCCAGAGCTTGCTCAAACTCATGTCCATTGAGTCGGTGATGCCATCCAACCATCTCATCTTCTGTTGCCCCTTCTCCTCTTGCCCTCAATCTTTCCCAGCATCAGAGTTGTTTCCAATGAGTTGGCTCTTCGCATCAAGTGGCCAAAGCATTGGAGCTTCAGTTTCAATGTCAGTCCCTCCAGTGAACATTCAGGGTTATATTCTATACTAAAGCATGATTGGTTAAACTACTAAACCAAGTGAAGAAATATAGTTGGTTATCAGGCTCCTGGAGGCACCGTGACCTTCAACAATGCAGCTGTCAAGGACTGGGTGCAGAAAGTACAGTCCCAGCATCTCCAGAAGACAGAGTTGAGCTGGGAAGGAACTGGGAATCTGCTGGGAAAGTGAGGAAGAGTAAACTCACTGATGGAACAGGTCAGAAATCTACTACAATAGGGTTTCTTTGTGTGTGTGTGTGTGTGTGTGTGTGTGTGTGTGTATACATGTATATATACATACATACATACATATATATTTCTGAGATTATTTAAATCTTTTTTTCACACATATAATTTGAATAAACACACTGACTACATCATATTAAAATAATCTAATTGTCACAGCTTTCACTTCTGCAAATAGCTTTGAAAACACACAAACTTCACAATTTATGCGAAGCTTCTTGAGTAGACTTTAACGGACTTTTTATAAGTGAATGAACTAAATATGCTGGAGCTTTCTAAATTGCACTTCAGAAGCAGTATGAAAATCTATAAACAAAAAAACTGTATCACATTTCGTACACTGACTAACAGTTTGTGGGGGTCTGAATAGTTTAATCCACAGAAAAATTCACAAAGCTTTGTAGAATTTTTTTTTAAAGTGTCTTAACCCTATAGTGAATGACCTTTGTGATTCATTTTAGGGGTCACTTCTTTTCCGGTGACTGCTTTGTGGGTTATAAGTATAAAAAATGAACAGAAAATTTTGTAGTATTCATTGTGAAGGCTCTTTTTATTAAGAGAAGAAATGAAATTCAATGAAAATCATTTTTTTGATAATTACAGTGAAATATGAAGTGCTCTGAATATATTCTATTGCGGGAAATATAAAAGAAATGGCTCTATCTGATCAATGCTGTTTTAATGGATTGGGTGCATGAAGCTAGGTCTTGGCTCATTTCTACATGCAGTCATCAGAGTGATAGTTGGTGAGCTTCCTTTCAAAGACAGAGTTGGTTCAAAAGATCAGGAGACTCACGGACAACCTTATTTTAATTCCCAGAGGCTTAATGCTTTTGAGTTGTTATTGGACAGAGTCAGTCAGCAGCAGTGGCTGACCTGTGATGAAGTCTCGGTGAGCCATCTTGGTGGCCATCGGGAGCAGAGGAATCAGGACTCTGTGTCACCCTGAGGCCAGGGCTATAGCCACAGGCCACGGTTTTCAGAGAAGCAGGTAGGATAGAGTCACATGAAGTTGCATTCAAATAGTCCTCATGTAGATTAGTTCCAAAGGTCAGTCGCTCATTTTTTTTTTTTCCCTAACCTGCCTACCACAATCCTGCTCTTTCTGTTCTTCTTTTTTAAAGAGACTAATGATGATGCCAAATTTCTGCTACTGCTAAGTCGCTTTAGTCATATCCGACTCTGTGTGACCCCATAGATGGCAGCCCACCAGGCTCCCCCGTTCCTGGGATTCTCCAGGCAAGAACACTGGAGTGGGGTGCCATTTCCTTCTCCAATGCATGAAAGTGAAAAGTGAAAGAGAAGTTGCTCAGTCGTGTCTGACTCTTAGCGACCCCATGGACTGCAGCCTCCCAGGCTCCTCCATCCATGGGATTTTCCAGGCAAGAGTACTGGAGTGGGGTGCCATTGCCTTCTCCCGATGCCAAACTAGGTATAAGTAAATGAAAGCAGTAGGGGATAAGCAAAGATGTTTTAAAACACTTTGGGATGTAATTCCCAGACACATGCTGAAGCTAAAATTAGGAACTGCCTCAGAGGGCACCCATGGGCTGCAGCTTCCTGCTTCTGACCCAGCTGCTGACAACTGCTGTGACCTCGGGGTGCGGCTCTCACTACGAGGGGTTGAAGCAGAGACAAGACAAAGACTTTAAAGTACATGGTTGGATGCCAGGCACTGTGCTTTATAATTCAACTAGTAGCTTTATTTAGGAATAATGGAATTGAGAATCTTTTGATAAGGTAAGTTAAAACCAAGACTATACACTTTTAAAGCCAGTATAACTTTCAGAAGATTTATAGACCAGATTTGTAGACCATATACAAGCCAATCTGTGAAACGTTTTTAATCTAATTATTTAAAGGTATGAAAAGGCAAAATGATAGGATACTGAAAGAGGAACTCCCCAGGTCAGTAGGTGCCCAGTATGCTACTGGAGATCAGTGGAGAAATAACTCCAGAAAGAATGAAGGGATGGAGTCAAAGCAAAAACAATATCCAGTTGTGGATGTGACTGGTGATAGAAGCAAGGTCCAATGCTGTAAAGAGCAATATTGTGTAGGAACCTGGAATGTTAGGTACAAGAATCAAGGCAAATTGGAAGTGGTCAAACAGGAGATGGCAAGAGTGAACATCAACATTCTAGGAATCAGCAAACTAAAATGGACTGGAATGGGTGAATTTAACTCAGATGACCATTATATCTACTACTGCGGGCAGGAATCCCTTAGAAGAAATGGAGTATCCATCATGGTCAACAAAAGAGT
>SJYV01049899.1:889304-936978 GCA_006410875.1 Neotragus pygmaeus | reverse complement strand
AACACCATGAACTTGCATGAGCTAACCAGATGGTGGCATCTTACAAGGTGGTGGCTCTTTCTTTTTGAACAAAATTGGGACCTTCCAGTGCCAATGAACCACATGTAAATGCTGATGAGTAGTGTGTCTGGTATGGCCATGCCCTCTGAAGAGCGAGACCTCATCAGACTGGAGGGTCCTCCTCCCAGGGACTCTCAGAAACACAAGACTGCGAGTACCCGAATTGTCGAGTCTGAAGCTGGATGCTGAGCGTTACTTTGATTTTTGTCTCCCTGCCTGAAACTGGCCTGAGATTTCAGTTTCTGAAAATTTCAGTTTCACATCTTGACTCAAAAGGTCTTCCATTTGATCCTTTCTTAACATTCTAAACATATATCATAGCTCATGCTTCTTCTCCCTCACACATACTCACTCCCGTGAATCTTGGTCACATATGTGGGTACAGACAGGTGCTCAGGCTTCCCACCTGAGGCAGGAGTGAGCGGAAGAATAATCTGACAGACGTGTTTCTTTCATAGCAAGTGTAATAATGATAACAGCAGAGTAAGCGGCATCCCCTTGTCCTCTGATTCCCTAAGGGGCGTGGCTGTGAGCAGGTCTCAGTATTAACTCAGCTTCTCAAACCGGTGCACAGGCGGGCATGTGATGGCTGGGAGTTCACTAAGAGCAAGTCACGACTCACCAGATGGAGTTATGGCCCCCGTGGCAGGTCAAGTCTGCCCCATGGCCGCAGGGAAGAGCTGGTGTTTCCTCTATGCTATTGTCTTTCAAATAGTCTGAGCCAGGAGTCATGTTTCACATCTTTTAACTTTCACATGATTTCCCCCCAAAATTGTTCAAGCAGGACCTGTCTGGTCTCACATTCGGACACAGATGACCCGTCTTATTCTGGACCGTCCCATGTTTCTATTGCTCCTCTTTCCAAATGACTGACTCACAAACAAAACAGCATGTTTATTACAGGTTAGGACTTTGCTGTATTTTGTGTACTGTCTTCCTGATTTCATGGACTTTCAGTGCTCCGGATGGGTCTCTGTGACAAGGCTCCACACTCCTAGGGGGCAGCACATTGAACACTCTCCCCACGGGAGAGACCATGCCCGACATGGGCAAAGCCAGACCACTCCTGGGCCCCTCTCAGTGCATCTGCTCCTCTACTGTTCTGTTCCAAAGGTGTGCTTCTCTGTTGGACCCTGGACTTCACAAAAGCCCTCCAGTCCACAGGCGATTGTCTAAATTGAGGGTCAGAAGGTAAAAGCTCTTAATTTGCCATGATAATGATGTCACATCTAACTGTGCATCTTGATCTGAGGCTTTGGAACAATCCCAGCTATGAACTTTGGTAGCAGAATGATGTCAGTACACTGTGGGTGAAATGCAAAGAAATGGGAAATCATCATGAAAGCATTGCAAACCATAGAAGTTTTAGGATAAAGGACTTTGGGCTTATGCTCCCTGACAATCGTCATGTAAACCCAAACTTCTCTCCCACCCAGCCTGCNAATGATGTCAGTACACTGTGGGTGAAATGCAAAGAAATGGGAAATCATCATGAAAGCATTGCAAACCATAGAAGTTTTAGGATAAAGGACTTTGGGCTTATGCTCCCTGACAATCGTCATGTAAACCCAAACTTCTCTCCCACCCAGCCTGCTCTTCAGTCATTCCTATTACAATCTTCCGTTGATTCCAATGAGGTGTCTGTTCCATTAGAGACTCCTTTAACCAGCTCATCACTACTCTCCTTCCTCGTGTTCCTCTTATGAAAACACCCACGTTTAGTGCTTTTGGACTGCTGTTGTCATTTCCTTTGAGATCATTCCTGGAAGTCCAGGTGGGTGGAGAGATTCACTCATATTTCGTACTCAAATGTCTTCACTACACCTTAAACTGTCATCTATCAAGGACATCAGTTAAACCCTTGCTCAGTAGCCGCTGAAGTTGTCCTGGTAACCACATGGTTTTCCTCTTCTCTGCTTTTATCACGAGGATGGCCATGAGTTTTCATGATACCTGTGTGGGGATGAGCTGCTCTAATTAACTGTTCTATAGACGATCTGTGGAGGGTTCATGGGACGATGGCTTCCCCCCGAGAGTGCTTCAATTCAGCCATGCCTCAGGTCTGTCACATTACGACCTCCTCTTCACAGAAGCACTGCTTGTGCTAACATTTTTCTGTTGCTGCTCTCATGTCCCGAATGCACATATATTGGCTCTTGATTACTATGCATCAGGCCTGATGACCATGCAGAATATCATCCTACCCATCTTACGGATGAGAAAACTAAAGCTGTGAGGTTTAAGTGATTGCCAAGGGCATCTAACTCTTACGTCTGAGGGAGCACACAATGGGAGCCGAGTCTGATTCCAGAATGCAGAATGGCTCTCCTGCTCTGCGTTTCTGACGGAAGTGTCCCCTGGCTTCTTGGCGAAAGCTAGATATCTGAACAAAGTGGGGCAAACAAATCAAATGACACTGCATGGATCCTGAACGGCTGGCTCACGGGAAATGAGTGTGTCTGGACACAAGCAACACTCACTCCTGGGCCAGATACGTGGCCAGCCTCATGAAGAACCTGATCTCCAGTATGTCATGTTTACTAATAAAGCTGGAAGCTACAGTGTCTTTAGGGGAAAATGTATACAACTGCAGTTAACAAGTAAGGATTTATCTGATTCATAAAATTGGCACCTGCAATCTCAGCTCCCTCGGCCAGTCTTACATAAATGTTCTCAAAACAACAAAGCTCACAGAGCACCACAACACTCTAGTGAGTTAAATCCTCACTTCTGTGGCCCTCCCGGTCCTCTGCAGATTACTGCCTGGTCTCTGAGGGCACAGACACAAGCAGAGAACCAAACAGGCAGTCAAGGTCCCTCCTGTGTGTCCTGGCTGGGGTCTCTAGAGGATCTGCAGATTTTGTGAGCCAGGAAGTCACCAAAGGAGGACTCTGAGCCGGCCTCTCTGGGCCTCTCCTTCTTAGGGTGAAGACCTGAAGTGATGCTCTCTCAAGCTCATGCCAGACTCTACACACATGGAGATTTTGTCTCTTCCTCGGATTAAATTTCAGCTCAAGAATGTCATGGTAGGAATATCCTACTACTAGTCCATTCTATGTGCCAGTTCCACTGTTATCACATTAAAATTCTGACATGATCTGCATTCTCAAAAGATTCTTTTCTGAAAGCCACCATGTGCACTTAACCTGACCAGGCAACATCTCTATTCTACGGGTCTGGCCCACTCCCACTCTCTTCCTAGCCCATCCCATTGGAACAGCCTTGTATTATAACCCTCTGCTCCCAGTCTGTTTATAGGGTTGTATGTGCTGAATCCCAACGAATAAATACAAGCACTGCTAAGGTAACTGTTTCTCTTAACTGTGTCTAACATTTATGTTTATCCACATTCCTCCCTATGACTGAATCTTTCTTTCCTCATAAAATGCCTGATGCAGAGAGCTTCTGGGAGTAAACTAGCATGACAGGGAAGTAAACTTTTCAGAAACATTCTTCCTAGGAAAGCTTTTTATATGTGATAGATGAAACTATTTCAACTGCATGTAAATATGGAAAAGTAAAATTGTTTTGGAAAATCAATAGATTTGTTTAAGAATTGTGAGATATTTGCTAACTAAACAAAAAAAGGTGAAAGAGATGTGAAAGAGACGTAAACAACTGAATAGTCACAACTCAGAAATGACAACTGTTAATATATTTCCCTCAAAGTTTTCATAGCAAAACATGTGGATGAAATTAGATTCTTCAGTGTAGTCACAGGATACCCTCAAAAACAAAGGGAATTCCCTGTGCTCCATGTGGAAGCTATGGATATCCTTTGTCTCTGTCTCATTTCTACCTGTCATCTATCTACGTGCCTATCGTCTCTATCTATTTATCATCTATTGAGATAATCTCTTTATCTGTATTATATTATGATATAATCTATATAATCTCTGTATATTAATGGACCTTAGCATATATTTATTGATTGTATTGACATGACTTAGATAGATAATAAAACTAATTTGGTCACTGAGATCTTCCACATCAAAACACATCAGATGTTTAAAATTTCCACCATTACCCAGCAAAATGTGTAATTAAATCATGTGCAGGAAGCATGTAATGAAATAGTTATCAAGAGACGTACTTGGCTTGCTCAACTCGGTGGTTAAACCTCTTATGAAGAAGAGTATTAAAAATGCCTAAAATCCCAGGTCCCTGTATGTCATTGGTAAGAACTGACTAATGGTACCAATCGCTTCCTCACGTGGCTCTTTTCAGACCATGTTCTGAGGAGCCACAGGACTGTTCTTAGTGAGCCCCACCTGGTGGGCCTCTCAGGTCAGATTCTGAGACAGGTGCTCAGAGCACCTGGGGTCCTCAGGGCACACGTATCCTTGTTTCATAAATTTCACTGAGGAGAGGTATGATGCCCCTTCCATCTCTCCATTCTGTGCCTTCACAGGCTCAGGCAGTTGAGAGCATCTTGGCAAATGTTTGTTGACTGATGAAGAGGGGATGATGCATAAATGGAGTTAACATGGAGCAAAAGACTTGTGATGCCAGAGTCATTGTATTAGACTTCTGAATCGGAAAATTCTCAGAAACTACACTTCCAGATCAACTACGGGTGAGAAAGCTTCCACAGAATTTTATTCTGAAGGTGAGAGGGCTTTGGGCTCCTTTGCTGCTCATCCCTTTCTTACCTCAAACGCTATGACTTTTGTTCAAGTAGCCTTCCTGCAGACCTCAGCTCCAGGAAGAGGTTTACTCCCTTCAAGGAGCTGTGTCTCCTTCAACTCCTCCATTTCAAAGAATGCTTCCGACTTTCACTAACCTTTCTGAGGAGCTAGTAAGATCCTGGAGTGTCAGTATGGATCTTGCTTTCCTCTTCAGCTCAAGTTCCATTTCTGTAATATCAAATTAAGAGTAAAGTGAGCACAATATTCTACAGTATCACACACATCTTTCTGGCATGCCTAATGGTCACTTTTGCATGTTTTCAAATACTGGCTCTTGTGTTTCAGAATGCTGGTTATTCTTGGGTTTACAATAAATTCACTGTTTATATTTCAAATGTTTCTACTGTTTCATGTTTTGTATTGCTGAACAAAAATGCATTTTTTTCTTTGCTGCTGGTTTTGACTTTACTTTCATACCATTGCTTCCTGAGTGCCCCATACAGCAGTTGCAGGAGAAACACAGAAAGTCATCACACAATAAAACAAGAAAAATTAGGAAGCCTTTCTCATTCGTTCTGTAGGTGATGCAGTTGGCATAGGAATCTTCTGATTTATATTGTGATATAAAAACCTACTAGCTCCTTTTGTGTTATAGTTTAAAAATTACATTAGGAGACCAATCCTAAACATAGCAAGGGTACTATATAAAATGCCATTTTTTCCATGTGACTAGTCATTTTCTTCTGACCTGATACCTTTAATTCTTACATATAGTGTCCCTATCATTTTAAATGTTGAATTCTTCACAGGATTATTTTATGGGTTATCAGATTATCTGATTGGCTTACCCCGTAAAGCAGTCAGTGCTGTTACCAGATAAGATCATGGCATCATGATTCAGTTCCATTCAAACCAGAAACTACTGAATGTGAATTATCCAGATCTAATTTTATTTCTGGACTTCCCTAGGTAGCTCAAACGGTAAAGAATCTGCCTTCGATATGCGAGATCTGGGTTTGATCCCTGGGTTGGGAAGATCCCCTGGAAAAGGAAATGGCAACCCACTCTGGTATTCTTGCCTGGAGAATCCTGTGGACAGAGAAGCCTGATGGGCTATAGTCCATGGGGTCACAAAGAGTCGAACATGACTGAGTGACTAACTATTTCATTTCTGAATTGGGATTTCTTAAAATTAAGACTCAAAGACTAATTCACCTCAGATGTATAATTATAGCAATAAATTTCAACAGTTTCTGAAGCTAAATCTGTGGAATTGTGCCTTATCTCAAATAATTAAATTCACATTTAGCTTTATTCACTGTTCACTGCCTAAGGAAGAAACATTTGCTAACACAACTTTAGTGAAAATAACAAGTATTTATGTTACATGGAAATTTCACTTCATCCCAATCACTAAGCACTGCATAGAAGCTTTGCAAATTGAATAAGCAGGAGATTATTGGTAACTGGACATGATTGATTGATCATTTCTGGCTACTAAATGGTAAAGACAATAGGCCTTTAATGTGGTTCCATCTGAGGGAAGATTACTTTGCAGAAAGGAGCGTTAATTGTGTGTCTTGATGCTCATGTCTTCCATCTCTCTGGACCAGGTGGACGGGTGAGGAGAAAGCCTGCACAAGCTCTGAAAGCTTCTGGGAACAGGTGACACCTGCTTCCATGTGTTGCTCATAGGCCAAAGCCATGTGTCAGGGCACTCTCGAGCTTAACAGGACGGGGACTTTACACACCCCTCTCACAGGTAAGGGAGGACTATTCCACACTCAGTCGCAAGGGCAATGTGGGTTTGGGCCCAAGGTGATTTTCTGGTTGTGCAAATTGGGATTGGTTTTGGCTGTAAGTTTCTGGAGTCTCATTTTCTTCCCTTGACCCCTGGGATGATCACGCCCATCTTGAAGGATGGCTGGGACTCACTGTGACAGCAGAATGTCCCTGGATGGGGTTCCAGGAGGCTATCACCCACCAGCCCTGCTTGAGTGGCTGCACTGTGTTAAATAGTGTGAGCTTGAAGATTTGTATGTGGACTTCCCCATTCAATGCCAGCATCAACAGGAGTTCTCATGGCCTCCATTTCACACATAAAGAGAGTCAAGCTTGAAGCTGCATTACTTGACCGTGGTCATATCAGAATCATTGGTGAAGCTGGGGCCAGGCCGCAGTCCTCTCTACCGCAGAAGGAGACCCAGCCACATGGCAGCAGGAATGCAGCTGTCACCAGGACTCCGGAGGCGCCCATGCTCATCCTGCCTGAGAGGAGGCTGTCCACTTTCTCCCCCTGGAGTTCAGTGGACCGCAGCTAATGGCACTCATCCTGACAAACACAATGACCTTTCCCACCAGACAGACCTTGCACTGGTCTGTGTTGATGAGTGAGAGCTCACTTTGAGGAGTCAAAAGGAGCCAGGGGTTGGAAGATGAGGACAGTGTTATGATAAGATGCAAGAGTTACTGAAGTATGAATAGTGAACACAGGCAGGAGCGAGGGTTTGTGTGATGAATCACAGATATTTACAGTCCCTTCCTAGACCAGGCACTGCAGATAGCTTGTTTCCATCATTTCATGTGGTTCTCAGAGTGTGTCTGCAACTTGCCCAAGCCTGTCCAGCAAGCTAGCTGGCCTTAAACCCAAACTGTCTACTGTAGACCTGACATTCTTTCAGTTTCATCCAGATAACTAGAGTAATGGTAATAAATAACATAGAACTTTCTAAAACACAACCATACACACTTCCTTGAGGGTAAACACAATGTGGGAATGAGCTTCTACTTTGTTTTGTTTTGTCCTTTTTCTGCTTTGCATACCTTCAGATTGCCTTCTGCTCAAGCGACCCAGGCTGCTTGTTGAAGAGTGCTTCATAGTCTGGGCCATTTCTGTATCCATGAAGTGACACAAATTGTTTCCCTTTTTACTAGGACTCTGCTATATGGTAGATAAATTTGTTTAATAGTCCACACCAAAGGATTTGTTCATCTTCTGAACCATCTCTTCTTTTCAAATGTCCAGTTTGGAATTCCTCAACATTGGATACTAGGAAATGTGACTTTCTCTTTCTCCATCTATCTGTCTCTATATATGCTATTATCAATTTAACATTAAATATTTTAATAATATTTGCATATTTATATATGCATGTAAATTACATGCCTATAACTTCAGACAAACTTTTAAACTCCTTTCACCTTCTTTATTCAGTATTTACATCAGGTGAATAGAGATTTTTGCATGGATAAATGTTTCCGTTTTAGTTTAATGGTTGCTCCTAATAGTGAAATGAGCTTGATCAGATATATAAAGATATCAAGCCTGGACATGGAGAGAAATTAAGTGTTTCTGCTGTGTGAAATCCCACAGGATGTGGAAGAGTGGCCAAGGGTTCTTATATAATAACCTTCTCTATTTCTGAAAGTTCTCTATTAAAGAACAAGTGGTTAGAATCGACTTCACCAAAAGATAATTTATTGTAATCAATACAGTTCTTCATTTGATTAGAAATATTCCAAGTGTAATAAATGCATATAAATCCACACTACATAATGTGCATAAATACCACACCACATACTAATAATGTGGTGAAATTTGCATTCATCTCAAGGTCACACCAGTTAAACAATTTGCATTTTATTTTTCTCTCATACACTAAAAATCTTTACATTTGGTTAGCTCAAACTTCTTCTTCTAGGTTTTTACCAAATATAAAAGTAAGACCCAAAACCTTTAAGAAACATTTCCACAAAGTTCCTTTTCATAATTTTTGAATGTATTAAATTATTAGGAACAATTAATACATGTCATCAAGAAATGCTTGTGGCATCTGACACTTAAGACATATTCTAAATTAGAAAATAAGCATAGACACAGGTGTTTACCCTTCATATCAAAAGTCAGTTTTGGTAAATTAACATGAACTCTTTTCAAAGAAATTTATCTGAATGTAAACTAAGGTGTGCCTGACCCCCAAACACTGCTTCTGTCACTTTGATTTTTGTCATTCACCAACAGTCCTTCAGAATCCATCCTCATACACATCCTGCTGTTGACCTCTGCTGTCAGCTTGTTCCATCAGGGAACACGTCACAACTTGTACCTCCAGGAATTTAACTAAAGGTACAGTTGAATCCTTGGCAGAGTGAGGTTCCTAATGATGCATTCATTTTCAATCAGATGGCATTTTTCTTAACATTTATCCTAGCTCACTCTGCATCTTGTCTATTCTCTCCAAATATTCCCACAAGCACTCAATTTTCCTGAGATCTCTCTAGAGGCCTTGTGGTAGGATACAGACAAAGCCTTTTATAGAATCAAATGAGACATGTAAGCTATTCAGATCTCTGGGCTCTATCACAAACCTGCTGAATCCTCATTTCAGGGAGTGGCCAGAGTTTTTCTACTGTGGCTGAAATGCAGTCTATTCATAAGCCATACAGATGGCATCATGGAAGGATGTATCAGTAGAATGATCCCAGTGATGTCACAATTCCTGCAACCTAATTATACACTGTCTTACATGGCTGAAGTGTCCCTGCAGATGTGGCTCACGTCAAGGACCTTAAAACATGGACATTACCCTGGATTATTTTCAGTGTGCCCATCTAATCACACGAGCCTCTAAGAGGAGAGAATTTTCTCTAGTTGGAAACAAGAGAGGCTGGCAGAAGTGAAATCTGAGAAGCTCCAAGTGTGAAACAAGCCTGACCTCCATGGCTGGATGGAGCAATATGGAAACCTGAGAAGACATTTGGGGGCCTCCAGGAGCAAAGACCAGCCCTGGCTGAAAGCCAACGAGGAAATCAGGAACCTCAATCCTACAACCACAAGGAACTGAATCCTGCCAACACTGGATGAACTTGGAAGCTGATATTCCCCAAAGCCTCAAGCAAGAAATGCTGAGAAATCACTCCCAGAATGCGGCTCACGCCCAGAGGAGGCGTCAGAAATGTCTTCCTAGCAGCTCATGCCAGGAGGAGTTATCAGAAATATCTTCCTATCGGGAATCAAGTTCTGCATCTGTGTGCCTCACCATGGTAGCTTTCCTTCTAAATATCACAGAGAGCTTCCCTTCTGTAGTCTGTATGACAGTCTGATCTGGACGCCAGGTCTTGCTGGGTTTGGCCAAAGTTGGATTTGTTGACCCTCAACAATTCTCCCCTGGCTTCTCTTTGTACCGTCACTGGCTGATATCATGGAGGCTGCAGATGCCATTTCTAACAGTATGGTACAAGGTGCCAGAGCTCAGGTATGCTGAGGCACACACAGAGCCATCACCAAGAACTCCTGCTTCTGCCCTTAGACATGGGATTTCAACATCAGACCAGCTGGATCCCACTCATGCTGTCTCCACACTGGATGCTGATATGGAGGGTGCTGTCTTTCTTCTGAGGATGGTGGTGGCTGCCTGCACTGGCCTGCTTCCTCCACCTCCTCCTTGCTTGCCTTCTACTTCACATCAGGCCATGGATATCTCAGGATTTTCCCAACCAGGCTCAGTTAGGTTTTGATGTTTGAAGGGAAAACAGTATTTTGGACTAGGTCATTTGGGGATATCTTGTATTAAAGAGTGGACACATTGACCAGACCATGTGTGCATGTGTATTCCTGGGCATGGAGCCAGGACTCCTCAGTTATGACAAGTGTCTCCAGGTGATTTTGAGCAGCTGGTATAAATGCTGAGAACCACACTCTAGGTGTTTCCCTATGCCTTCTGAACCCTTGTCATCATCGTCACCTCCAGTGGACTGGAAGCTCCATGTTAATCTAATTCATGCTCAGGTACAAATGGCTGATGACTTGTTGAAACCTGTTACTCTTTTAACCTCAGAAGTGAATAGACTGGCATTTTCAGCAGTAAAGAAAGTGACAAAGCCTTTGTGACTCCTGACAACCACTGTACACAGCCTTTTCCAGGACTCAGCCCATGACCTTTGAACTGTCAGCAATGCCTACAGCTCTCCAGGCTGGGAGGACACATGGCTAAGAAGCTTGTCACTGAAGGAGGCTAAACAGGATACAGTTAAACACACAGTAGCTTGCCTATGGGGACCAAGTCCCCCAAATTGGAATTCTTCTCTTTTTTATTGACAAACAATAGAATTAAAAATCAATTGGAGGTTTGACCTGCATGTAAATGAAACAGATCCATATCCCGTCCCTTGGGAACCGTTCCCTCGGGTTAGGGTGGAAATTGCTTTGCCATACATTGTGGACAGTCTCCCATGAGGAAATCTCATCCAATTCTCCACAGGGACAATGGATGTTACTGGTTTGTACTTGGCTGTAGGGCTGATCTCAGTTTGTTGTTCCTCTTCAGCCTTGATACAATTCCTGTTCATGATTTATAGCTTGGAAGCCAAATGCACTTCTGAGTCTGCACTTGATAAAACCCAGTGGATAATGATGGAAACAAAGTGCTAAAGGCAGCTGTACTTCCCACCTCTGATGATGTGGTGAAGACCTGGAAAGCTGTCCCTGAAACCTGGTGTCTGTCACCTGGTTCATAGTCAGTCAGTCTACATTCAAGGATTTGGAAGGGAAGGGGGAAGTGGGGAAAGAATAAACAGACAGTCTCAGAGACAGAGGAACTCGAAGACAGAATGTTCACCTCGAAGCTTCAAATGCTGCAACTACTGGCCCCGCATCCCATGTTCACTGGCAAACTGTGATGTGTGTTATTGAGTCATTGTGATAAAAGGGAGTCCTACATACATTTAAAAGCACAGGAACTGGGGGGTTTGGTTTTGATCTCCCTCCCAGGAAAACAGTAAGAGCTGTAACATGCTTAGCAGGTACCTGGCTGTATGGGGTATGGATGGAGACAGTGCCGCCCACTCCAGCAGTGATGTGGCCAAAATCAGCCAACACTGTAGATGCTGTATTTCAGCATGGATGGACAAAGTGCTGTCAGTTCAGTGGTGATGACTCAGTCGTGGTGACTCTTTGCGACCCCATGGACTGTAGGTGTCTGGAAAAAGGAGAAGATCTCTGTCCCCTTGGAGTTCATATCCAGGTAAGAAAACAGAACCACATGATGGAACACTCAGGAAAGGGCCATGTAATAAGACAAGTATGGAGGTAGTCACAGGGTTAGGGTTAGGGCTAGAGTGAGATGAGTGGGGGCTGCTGTAGTCAGAGTTATGGGGGTGTCTGTGATGAACCCCATATGCTTCTTGAGAGAAAGGACTGGGTTCACAGGAGCCGAGGCACCATCTGTGTGCCTCAGGAGATGGCAGAGCTGGACACCCGGGGCCTGGGAAACAGCAGTTCTCTCCAAGGATGTTTCCAGGTGGTCACCCTGTGGGGTGCACTTGTCAGAGGACAGCTTTAGGAAGAGCACTTCATTCAGTCTCAGACACACCAAGAAATGGTGACCACAAAAGAAGACACCCTGGGTGTGGAGGATTTTACTTCAAACTGGTGTAGTTAAGAGAACAATTTTTTCTCCAAAATACATTTCCTTAAAAAATGTAGGCAGCAGATGAGTATATTTTACGGGGGACTTCAGTGGTTTTGGCACCCCACTCCAGTACTCTTGCCTGGAAAATCCCATGGATGGAGGAGCCTGGTAGGCTGCAGTCCATGGGGTCGCTAAGAGTCGGACACGACTAAGCAACTTCACTTTCACTTTTCACTTTCATGCATTGAAGGAAATGGCAACCCACTCCAGTGTTCTTGCCTGGAGAATCCCAGGGATGGGGGAGCCTGGTGGGCTGCCGTCTATGGGGTCGCACAGAATCAGACACGACTGAAGCGACTTAGCAGCAGCATAGATGAGTAATCTGTCTTTTAGTTGAGCTGTATAATGAAGCTTGCATTTAGTATTCTTAGGAAAACAATTAAACATTAGCATGTTTGAAAAGGACACAGCTGACTGTGAATGAAACAAACAAACCAAAACACATTACTCAGAACAAAGTCACTCCTCAGAAGGTAATGTTTTTCCCCTCTTCTTCAGTGTGGGGGTCCAATGGCCACTGGCTCTAATAGGACAGTGATTTTCCCGCCTGGAAGAAGTGGCATTTTAGTGATTGATAAAGTGCATTATTTTAAGTACATAATAAGCTGTGGCCATTCCAGCTGAGCTGAGCTATCTAAGTAGAAGATCGTCATCACAGCCATTAGGAAGGAAACAGTTTCTAATGATGATCCCCTTTAACTCTGGCTAAAACTGCACTCCAGTCTGTTAAAGAGGTGACCTGGCCCTGCCACAGGCTCAAGAGCCCATGCGGTGTGTCGGGGAGGCCACTGCGTGGGTATGAAAGTGATGCGCTCCCTTCTTGAGCAGCTGTTTCCTGTTGCTGCATCCAAGGGGTGTGGGTGGAGGAGGTGGCCTGACGGATGGAGTGATCTGTCAGATGCTTTAGTGGCCATGTCCAACCAACTGATATCTCCTAAGAGACACATTTGGTGAACTTTTCCCCAGGCAACAATGATGAGCTGTTTTTTTTTTTTTCCTGGCCTCAGTATGAGGGTCCAATATCTTGAGGCCAGATTTATGACTAAGTAATGCAAGATGATGCAGACTGACCACAGGTCAGGTATGAGGGGTGTCCACAAAGTTTTCACAATCCAGGTGACCCTCCTGGCCTGCCTCCTATGAAGCCCTCTGCATCACCAGGATGTTTTTTTACCATGTTAAGAAACAAGCATCGTAGCCAGTCCCTGGGGTCCTGGGTGGGAGATGGGAGAAGAGGCTCCATCCTCAGGGAGGGAGAAAATAAGGGTGAGTAAGAGTGAGTCTTCCACTCTTCCCTTTGGTTTGACTAAGACTTCAGAACTTGAACTTCATGGTGAGGATGAGCTAATAGAGAATACACAATTAAATACTCACTGAACACAACACAAAGATGATCCAAACTGTGATGAGTTTCAGGGGTATGCTGTCAGAGACCCAGACCACCCGCTCAGACGCTGCAGGAAGCAGGAGGCTCTCTATGAGGCAGTGGATGGGGAGGGGCTGTGGGTGTCGGGGGGAACTCTTTGCAGAGACCCCAGGAGCTCCAGGAAGCCAATGTCAGCTCTACCTAACACACACATGCAATCAGACTCTCCTGAAGAGTCAGAGTTCCAGTACAGTGAGAGGATTCTTGGGTGGGGTACTTAGCAAAAATGAGCAATGAAAATTTACTTGAAGAAGTTTTACGCTTTATTTTCTGTCACATTTAATGTAATCACACAACATTCTCCTGTCTTATGTCACCATATTAGTGCATTTTTAGTGTTACAAGTATAAAAAATAAACATAAAGCTTCACTGTATTTTCATGGTTTTAGCTGTTCAGTTTTAAAGTGTTACATAGTTAAAAGCTATGCTACACTGCCACCAGATCAGCCACAAAATTATCTTACTATGATTGCAAATAAGAGAATGGTATGACAGGGAAGCCCGGCCTGCTGCAGTCCCATGGGGTCGCAGAGCGGACACGACGGAGTGAGTGACCGAACAACAACGAAGTGGCAAGTAACTTCCCTGAAGACACGGCCCTCCCCACTGTCAACAAGGATGGATTTTCAGAGCACTTAATGTCACTAGTGACCAGATGTGTACTCAGAGTCAAACATCATTTTTGCCCATCAAGCCTGAGCTGGAGCGAGAGCTGTTGTGAAAACAAGAAAAAATATAAAGAAGATGAATCCTTGAAATATGGACACAGGGAATATAGTCCACAGCAGATTCAAATCAATAACTGTCCTAAGGGACTCATTTTCCACTGGGGTTTGCCTGAAATATGCCCCTGAGCTTTTTGTGTCCCAAAGACAACTATTATTTTTGAGCTAACACGTACTATTTATTATTATAATTTTCAAAGCCATTAGAAATAAACCATTTTAATATCAAGTCAATATTTTCACCTGATTCATAATATCTCTAAAAAATATATCAAGATGTGTACTTCTGAAGAAATAAATATTAAATATACTAACTCTGTTACCAGGCAACAAATTCTTAACTACTTTATTGAAACAGAAGTTAGCATATCAACTTTCATTATCTTACAGAAGTTGACTCTGGGGAAAAACACATGACTCCTACAAATTCCTGGAATTTGGTAAAGACAGGAGTCTATGTTTTGATTTTCAACTGAGGTATAAGTGTTGCTGTGAGTTTTATGGCATTTCAAAGTGCTCCACTATTTGGATACACCATTCTTAGATAATACACCCATGCCCTAGGCCATGGTTATCTTCCACAGATAGCATAGTTGAGATTTCCTCTGGCTTACAGTAGGAGAAACAAGTTGCTTAGATTTCCTATTCTCCCAGTACACCTGGACCATGTCAACTGTTCAAGATTTCTACCTACCTGTGCTCTTGTGAGTAGAAGATGAGAAACAGGAAGGAAGAACAGAGAAAAGCTTAGTGTTAAGAAAGATGTAGAAAGATAGGATGTGGTGACTATTCAAAGCTGTTTCTTTAAGGAAGTAAAAAAAAAAATACCTGCACAAGTGAACAAGAAGTGCCAATTTTCAGTTGCAAAATGAATGAGACATGGGTATGAAAGGTGGGGATAGTCAATAACCATATTATAAGTAGACTTATGGTGATAACTTTAAAATGTACAGAAATATTCAATCTTTATTTTTTGTAATAGGAGGTAATATAGTGTTGTAGATCAATTATGCTTCAAAGACAAACTCAGAAAAAGAGATCAGATTTGTGGTTACTAGAATCAGGAGGTCAGGGAAGAAAAAATTGGATTAAGGCAATCGAAAGGAACAAACTTCCAATTATAAGATAAATACGTACTAGAAATGTAATATAAACAATAAAATCAAAGCTGGTATGTTATTACTTTGAGGCTTCCCTGGGGGCTCAAACGATAAAAAACCTGCCTGCAATGTGGGAGGACCATGTTCAATCCCTGGGTCGGGAAGATCACCTAAGAAAGGAATGGCAAGCCACCGCAGTATTCTTGCCTGGGAAATCCCATGGACAGAGGAGCCTGGCGGGGCTGTAGAACTTGTGGCTGCACAGAGTCAGACACAACGGAGTGACCAACACTTTCACTCTTCATATTATTACATTGAGTAAATCCTCAGAATTTTCATCACAAGTAACATTTAAAAAAAATTTCTTTAAGTTTGCATATATTTACCTTACAATTGGATGTTCGCTAAATTTATGTAATAATCATTTCATGCTCCATCTGTAAGTCAAATCACTGTGCTGTACACCTTAAGCATATACAGGGCTGTATGTCAGTTACATCTCAATAAATCTGGGAAAAAAAGAAAAACCCCGTAACTTCAGAGCAGTATGCTGACATGAGACAGATGCATCTAGTAACCTGCCTTTCCAGATGGACGTACCTAGTGTCATGTCTTTTCACGGTGTGTCCTCTGAATGCTCTCACTCTGTGGTTATTACTATCATTTTGGAAACATGGCAATATATACTGCCAATGGCTCTAGCTGGAGATGTCCCCCAGATGTGTGATTTTCAAGGCTTGTGGCTTTCTGTGACTGGTGTAGGCAGGGGTTCTCAGCTGTCAGTGTCTGGCAGGGCACTCACAGTGGCAGGTGTGGCTGACACTCTTCACAGGACTGTGAGGGCTACACTGCAGGAGACAGATGTGCTGTTTACACATTTGCTTTTGTTGCTCTTTTTGTAACCACAATTCAGAAACATCACACTTGCTGGGAGGAAACAGGTCTGTCTTTTGAAGGATTCCTCTACTTGAAAGGTGTACAAGGGAGATTCTGATGTCCAGCTGTGATGCAGTAGCTGGCACAGGGCTAACTCCTTCCACTCTCGACAGCCATGATGCTGGACAGGACGCACGAGGCACTGTTGTCAGGCTCTGGTAAAGGTAGTTAAGGCACCATCCATCGGAGGGCACTTGCTTTAGAAATGGGAAGCTTGTGGGGTGAGTGCCACGACCACACTGGTTCTCCATCTGTGGGCAATTTCCTACCACAGGATAAAACTAAGGCATACAAGCAGAGTGCTGTGATACCACTGAGCTGAGAGCTCAGAGTTGGGGGTGGAGCAAGGGTGGAGGCTTGAATCTCCAGGGTTTGCCATGGAGAACAGGAGCTCACAGAGCAGGGCTCTTATGCTCAGGACGAGGGGCAGCAGATCACGCCAGGCAAAAAGAGTGCTCTGAGGTTAAGAAGTGAGATTCTGAAGGTCATGGTGGGTAGGGTCTGTTGAAGTTTTCCCAGCCAAAGTGGGAGAAGATGCAACTTCTCATTAGGTATCTAGACGTGGATAAGAAACACAAGAAGTGCTATGAATAACATACCCATCATGGGCTGCACTACAACTGCCACTGCTAGGCAGCACCTTGTGGGAGAGGACCAAACAGAGCCTATGTGTAACTGAATAAAATCACAGTGCAGGAGAGTTCTCGATGTTTTATTAAAGTAGCATAGAGAAAAAATTATAGGAACGAGTGCTCACGTCAGACAAGAAGAAAGCTTTGATATTAATGAGAAAAGTGCATACCTTAATAAACTAGACCAAGAAGAGCAAAATAAATGTGAGGTAAGTATGCTGAAGGAAATTAAATCAGAAATCAGTTCAATTAAAATAAGGAAAATAGTCACAGTATAATAAGAGAATATAAAATCTGGTTCTTTAAGATGATCAGTGAAGTGAATAAATCTGAATCTATACTGATTAATACACTAAGAAAGGAAGAGCAAATATATTACTAATACTGAGAATGAGATGGGGGCCATCGGATCCCATGGCCAGTAAAAGAATGACAAGGGGAAAAATAATTCTCTATTAATAGATGAAAATTCCTTGGAAGATACAAATCACCAAAGCTCACTTAAGAAAAGTACGACTAACTTTGTAACTATTAAAAAAATTAAACAGTTCCAGTGGTGAATTCTATTAAGCATACAAAAAAGAAAAATTTCAATTCTATACCAGCCTTTCAGTTTATGTCTGCATTTATCCAGCATTAAACTAGAAAAAGATATTATAAAAAAATCAAACACAAAATCAATATCCTTCATACCTACAGACTCAGTCATTTGTAATAGATTATTTTTAGAACGTGTTTGGGTTTGTAGCAAAATTGAGGGGAGGGTATATGATTTCCCATATATCCTTTGCCCACACACTGATCATTTGGTATGCACAGTGCCTCTAAATCAAAGTGTCAGTATTCATTTGTATTTGTAGAAACTGACAAGCTGATTCTAAAAGTTATATGGAAATTCAAAGCACCTAGAATAATTAAGCTTAATAAAAATAATAGAATGGGAGAATATTTACAATAAAGATAGGAAATTTAACCAATAGGATAAATATGGAGTCCAAAAACTCATGTTAATTTGGTCATCTGATTTACAACAAAGGCTCCAAAGCAATTCAATAGCTAATGGTAAATCCATACAAATGTTTTTCACTTTTTTTCATTTTTTCACTAAAAAAGAGGGTACTGATAGAGAAAAAAATTAGCTTTGACCTCTACCACATAGAGAACAAGTAATGTGGATTGAAATGTAAACCATGACTATAAACCATCTGGAAGAAAGCACTAGAAATTTTAGTTTGGCATATTTTTTAAATAAACAGGGCAAACAATAAAAGAGTTGGACATAGACAAGGAGAAAAGTTTTGCTTCATCATAATTAAACACTGCTGTTCATCAACAAACACTGTAAGAAATGGAATCTCAATCCATGGATATTTGCAATGTCTGTCAAAGGTCTTTTAACAGTAATATATTGTATAAAGAAATACTACAAATCAGAAACAAAGAAAACTAATGTATAAAAACTGAAAAAGAGACTTGAATAGATACATCACAAATATAGATATAAAAATAAGTAATAAACAGAAAGTTTTCAGCATCATTAATCATCAGAAAATTTAAACTTAAAACCATGAGCTACCACTACGCATACACTAGAGAGGTAAAGTTAAAAAGACTGAAACTTTTTTCATTTTTTCAGGAATCTTCTAAAGCATCAGGGCACACATCTGTAATGTTTGGAGAAAACGTGGGAAACACTTGTCTGTCCTGATATATGAGAGTGTCATACTTATAATATGGCAATGCCATCTGCCCCATACTCTTTCCCTGAAATTTTATGTTTTATTTAGTTCCTGTACCTGAATGCTTAACAAATACTCTCCCCTAGCTGTATTTAGAGATTACAGATAGACACGCAATCCACACCAAGATTGCATTGCAACCTGCACTGTCTCGTGCCCTCCACATGCAGCTGCCGGAGAGAAGAGCTGCCCGCGCTTAGATTTATGTTCCCTCCTCTGCAAGAGACTACATGGGCACCGCTGCACCCACCTTAGACTAACTGTACAATTAGCACCGTGATAGAAAGTCCCTGAGTGAACACACACTCCCTCGTGACATGATTAACTCCAGGGACTTTAGGCAACAGGGGCCAGTCACAAAGTGCAAACTAATTAACTTTGGAGGACAGGAATGAGGACAAGGGAGGTCAAGCAGCTGGCATGCTGGCCACAGAGCCCAGAGTAGCAGAAATGAAAGTTCAGCGGAAGCAGTAGGAATAGAAACTTCTTCAAATTGAATTTTGTGATTTTTCTCTCTGGTTCTTTTGTCATTTTTTTCTGGACTTTATATATATACGTATATATGTGTATATATATACATATGTATGTATATATACGTATATATGTGTGTGTGTATATATATATATATATATATATGGAGTGGTAGGAGTACAGGAAAGAAAGAAAATGTTATAATTATGCAAACACAAAAAGTACAGTAAATGAGAATAGCAATATTTTGAAACTTATAGTAGAGCATACTGTTCAGTGGGCAATCAAACACTTGGAGGGAACCTGCAAAAGGGGAAAGTTCACGTTCTCAACGAATCTTTTTTTTTCTTCCAATTATTAAAAGCACAGAGGATATGGGCCCAAGGGTAAAGAAACTGATTTTCTGGCAAAGTTTCCATCCACCCCCTGAATATACAAAACATGGGAAGTTAAAAAATATAAACACAAAAATAAAAAATGAAATAAAAGTAACAGATAAAAATAATGATGCCATACCTATAGTTTATGGAACTAAGAAAAGAAAAAGACTTTTCTGGAATCACAAAATGGAACATCAACATTCTCCCATTTAATCTTACCACATGCAATCTGAAAAAAAAATGCTTCTCAAAATTCTTGTGACTTTTTGCTGATGTAAATTATTGCTAAATGGGAAATTCCAAATAGAGTACAGTTCCTCACTGGATGTGTTCTAGAAATTTAAAAATGTATGCTGGCATTTCAGTAGAAATCTGTACAATGGTCCATGTTGCTGTTGTTTAGTTGCTAAGTCGTGTCCAACTCTTTTGCATCCCCATGGACTATAGCCCGCTAGACTCCTCTACCTGTGAAATTTTCCAGCAAGAATACTGGAGTGGGTTGTCATACTCTCCTCCAGGGGATCTTCCAGACCCAGGGATTGAAATTGCGTCTCTTGTGTCTCCTGCATTGGCAGGTGGATTCTTTTACTGAGCCACCTGGGAAGCCCAAAATAGTCCATATTAACAATAAATGTTAATGATTTTTACAGACTAGTTAGAAAATGCTGTAGGACACATGGAATATAATGTTTCATCCCTGTGTGTGTGTAACTGTAGAGAAAATGAGGAAGGTAAATGATTGCCCCTCCCCATTATGTAGTTCAGGACACACTGAGCCAAGGAAATGGGACAGCAGTTTGTGGAAAAGGCTCCCAGTAATCCAGTATCTTTGAACCATGCTGTAAAATATATGTGACAAAGCATACCAGTTAAAGCTCCCTGGACAACTGACATCCAAAGTAAACCTATTCTGAGCACTTAATAATCTTGTGAAATAGCTGGAGGCAACAGTTAGAAACCTCACAGCANTGATCCTAGAAAAATAATACCAAACTGAATCCAGTTAGTAGAATGAAAAGAAATTATAAAGAGCAGACATCAATGAAATTAAAAATGTAAAAGCAACACAAAAAACTTACTAAGTCAAATGTTAGTTTTTGAAGAGGTTAATAAAACTGATGAAACCCTAGGAAGACTGACTTAAAAAAAAAAACAGAATTAAATCAAATAACCAGTACTAGGAATGAAGGAGCAGATATCCCTATAGGTTATACAGATGTCAAAAGGGAAATGTTATGCCAGTACATTAGACAAGTCAGAAAAAATGCACTTGAAAAACAAAACAATCAAAACTGATATAAGATGGAATAGAAAATCTGAATGCCTTATACCTGTCAAAATAATTGAACTTATTAGAAATATCTACCTAACAGAAGCAGAAGATATTAAGAAGAGGTGGCAAGAATACACGGAAGAACTGTACAAAAAAGATCTTCATGACCCAGATAATCACGATGGTGTGATTACTCACCTAGAGCCAGNGCAAGCCACCGCAGTATTCTTGCCTGGGAAATCCCATGGACAGAGGAGCCTGGCGGGGCTGTAGAACTTGTGGCTGCACAGAGTCAGACACAACGGAGTGACCAACACTTTCACTCTTCATATTATTACATTGAGTAAATCCTCAGAATTTTCATCACAAGTAACATTTAAAAAAAATTTCTTTAAGTTTGCATATATTTACCTTACAATTGGATGTTCGCTAAATTTATGTAATAATCATTTCATGCTCCATCTGTAAGTCAAATCACTGTGCTGTACACCTTAAGCATATACAGGGCTGTATGTCAGTTACATCTCAATAAATCTGGGAAAAAAAGAAAAACCCCGTAACTTCAGAGCAGTATGCTGACATGAGACAGATGCATCTAGTAACCTGCCTTTCCAGATGGACGTACCTAGTGTCATGTCTTTTCACGGTGTGTCCTCTGAATGCTCTCACTCTGTGGTTATTACTATCATTTTGGAAACATGGCAATATATACTGCCAATGGCTCTAGCTGGAGATGTCCCCCAGATGTGTGATTTTCAAGGCTTGTGGCTTTCTGTGACTGGTGTAGGCAGGGGTTCTCAGCTGTCAGTGTCTGGCAGGGCACTCACAGTGGCAGGTGTGGCTGACACTCTTCACAGGACTGTGAGGGCTACACTGCAGGAGACAGATGTGCTGTTTACACATTTGCTTTTGTTGCTCTTTTTGTAACCACAATTCAGAAACATCACACTTGCTGGGAGGAAACAGGTCTGTCTTTTGAAGGATTCCTCTACTTGAAAGGTGTACAAGGGAGATTCTGATGTCCAGCTGTGATGCAGTAGCTGGCACAGGGCTAACTCCTTCCACTCTCGACAGCCATGATGCTGGACAGGACGCACGAGGCACTGTTGTCAGGCTCTGGTAAAGGTAGTTAAGGCACCATCCATCGGAGGGCACTTGCTTTAGAAATGGGAAGCTTGTGGGGTGAGTGCCACGACCACACTGGTTCTCCATCTGTGGGCAATTTCCTACCACAGGATAAAACTAAGGCATACAAGCAGAGTGCTGTGATACCACTGAGCTGAGAGCTCAGAGTTGGGGGTGGAGCAAGGGTGGAGGCTTGAATCTCCAGGGTTTGCCATGGAGAACAGGAGCTCACAGAGCAGGGCTCTTATGCTCAGGACGAGGGGCAGCAGATCACGCCAGGCAAAAAGAGTGCTCTGAGGTTAAGAANTGGAGCAAGGGTGGAGGCTTGAATCTCCAGGGTTTGCCATGGAGAACAGGAGCTCACAGAGCAGGGCTCTTATGCTCAGGACGAGGGGCAGCAGATCACGCCAGGCAAAAAGAGTGCTCTGAGGTTAAGAACTGAGATTCTGAAGGTCACGGTGGGTAGGGTCTGTTGAAGTTTTCCCAGCCAAAGTGGGAGAAGATGCAACTTCTCATAAAGTATCTAGACATGGATAAGAAACACAAGAAGTGTTATGAATAACATACCCATCATGGGCTGCACTACAACCACCCCTGGCCACTGCTAGGCAGCACCTTGTGGGAGAGGACCAAACAGAGCCTACGTGTAACTGAATAAAATCACAGCACAGGAGAGTTCTCGATGTTTTGCTAAAGTAGCATAGAGAAAAAATTATATGAACGAGTGCTCACGTCAGACAAGAAGAAAGCTTTGATGTCAATGGGAAAAGTGCATACCTTAATAAACTAGACCAAGAAGAGCAAAATAAATGTGAGGTAAGTATGCTGAAGGAAATTAAATCAGAAATCAGTTCAATTAAAATAAGGAAAATAGTCACAGTATAATAAGAGAATATAAAATCTGGTTCTTTAAGATGATCAGTGAAGTGAATAAATCTGAATCTATACTGATTAATACACTAAGAAAGGAAGAGCAAATAAATTACTAATACTGGGAATGAGATGGGGGCCATTGGATCCCATGGCCAGTAAAAGAATGACAAGGGGAAACATAATTCTCTATTAATAGATTAAAATTCCTTGGAAGATACAAATCACCAAAGCTCACTTAAGAAAAGTACGACTAACTTTGTAACTATTAAAAAAATTAAACAGTTCCAGTGGTGAATTCTATTAAGCATACAAAAAAGAAAAATTTCAATTCTATACCAGCCTTTCAGTTTATGTCTGCATTTATCCAGCATTAAACTAGAAAAAGATATTATAAAAAAATCAAACACAAAATCAATATCCTTCATACCTACAGACTCAGTCATTTGTAATAGATTATTTTTAGAACGTGTTTGGGTTTGTAGCAAAATTGAGGGGAGGGTATATGATTTCCCATATATCCTTTGCCCACACACTGATCATTTGGTATGCACAGTGCCTCTAAATCAAAGTGTCAGTATTCATTTGTATTTGTAGAAACTGACAAGCTGATTCTAAAAGTTATATGGAAATTCAAAGCACCTAGAATAATTAAGCTTAATAAAAATAATAGAATGGGAGAATATTTACAATAAAGATAGGAAATTTAACCAATAGGATAAATATGGAGTCCAAAAACTCATGTTAATTTGGTCATCTGATTTACAACAAAGGCTCCAAAGCAATTCAATAGCTAATGGTAAATCCATACAAATGTTTTTCACTTTTTTTCATTTTTTCACTAAAAAAGAGGGTACTGATAGAGAAAAAAATTAACTTTGACCTCTACCACATAGAGAACAAGTAATGTGGATTGAAATGTAAACCATGACTATAAACCATCTGGAAGAAAGCACTAGAAATTTTAGTTTGGCATATTTTTTAAATAAACAGGGCAAACAATAAAAGAGTTGGACATAGACAAGGAGAAAAGTTTTGCTTCATCATAATTAAACACTGCTGTTCATCAACAAACACTGTAAGAAATGGAATCTCAATCCATGGATATTTGCAATGTCTGTCAAAGGTCTTTTAACAGTAATATATTGTATAAAGAAATACTACAAATCAGAAACAAAGAAAACTAATGTATAAAAACTGAAAAAGAGAGTTGAATAGATACATCACAAATATAGATATAAAAATAAGTAATAAACAGAAAGTTTTCAGCATCATTAATCATCAGAAAATTTAAACTTAAAACCATGAGCTACCACTACGCATACACTAGAGAGGTAAAGTTAAAAAGACTGAAACTTTTTTCATTTTTTCAGGAATCTTCTAAAGCATCAGGGCACACATCTGTAATGTTTGGAGAAAACGTGGGAAACACTTGTCTGTCCTGATATATGAGAGTGTCATACTTATAATATGGCAATGCCATCTGCCCCATACTCTTTCCCTGAAGTTTTATGTTTTATTTAGTTCCTGTACCTGAATGCTTAACAAATACTCTCCCCTAGCTGTATTTAGAGATTACAGATAGACACGCAATCCACACCAAGATTGCATTGCAACCTGCACTGTCTCGTGCCCTCCACATGCAGCTGCCGGAGAGAAGAGCTGCCCGCGCTTAGATTTATGTTCCCTCCTCTGCAAGAGACTACATGGGCACCGCTGCACCCACCTTAGACTAACTGTACAATTAGCACCGTGATAGAAAGTCCCTGAGTGAACACACACTCCCTCGTGACATGATTAACTCCAGGGACTCTAGGCAACAGGGGCCAGTCACAAAGTGCAAACTAATTAACTTTGGAGGACAGGTATGAGGACAAGGGAGGTCAAGCAGCTGGCATGCTGGCCACAGAGCCCAGAGTAGCAGAAATGAAAGTTCAGCGGAAGCAGTAGGAATAGAAACTTCTTCAAATTGAATTTTGTGATTTTTCTCTCTGGTTCTTTTGTCATTTTTTTCTGGACTTTATATATATACGTATATATGTGTATATATATACATATGTATGTATATATATGTATATATGTGTGTGTGTATATATATATATATATATATATGGAGTGGTAGGAGTACAGGAAAGAAAGAAAATGTTATAATTATGCAAACACAAAAAGTACAGTAAATGAGAATAGCAATATTTTGAAACTTATAGTAGAGCATACTGTTCAGTGGGCAATCAAACACTTGGAGGGAACCTGCAAAAGGGGAAAGTTCACGTTCTCAACGAATCTTTTTTTTTCTTCCAATTATTAAAAGCACAGAGGATATGGGCCCAAGGGTAAAGAAACTGATTTTCTGGCAAAGTTTCCATCCACCCCCTGAATATACAAAACATGGGAAGTTAAAAAATATAAACACAAAAATAAAAAATGAAATAAAAGTAACAGATAAAAATAATGATGCCATACCTATAGTTTATGGAACTAAGAAAAGAAAAAGACTTTTCTGGAATCACAAAATGGAACATCAACATTCTCCCATTTAATCTTACCACATGCAATCTGAAAAAAAAATGCTTCTCAAAATTCTTGTGACTTTTTGCTGATGTAAATTATTGCTAAATGGGAAATTCCAAATAGAGTACAGTTCCTCACTGGATGTGTTCTAGAAATTTAAAAATGTATGCTGGCATTTCAGTAGAAATCTGTACAATGGTCCATGTTGCTGTTGTTTAGTTGCTAAGTCGTGTCCAACTCTTTTGCATCCCCATGGACTATAGCCCGCTAGACTCCTCTACCTGTGAAATTTTCCAGCAAGAATACTGGAGTGGGTTGTCATACTCTCCTCCAGGGGATCTTCCAGACCCAGGGATTGAAATTGCGTCTCTTGTGTCTCCTGCATTGGCAGGTGGATTCTTTTACTGAGCCACCTGGGAAGCCCACAATAGTCCATATTAACAATAAATGTTAATGATTTTTACAGACTAGTTAGAAAATGCTGTAGGACACATGGAATATAATGTTTCATCCCTGTGTGTGTGTAACTGTAGAGAAAATGAGGAAGGTAAATGATTGCCCCTCCCCATTATGTAGTTCAGGACACACTGAGCCAAGGAAATGGGACAGCAGTTTGTGGAAAAGGCTCCCAGTAATCCAGTATCTTTGAACCATGCTGTAAAATATATGTGACAAAGCATACCAGTTAAAGCTCCCTGGACAACTGACATCCAAAGTAAACCTATTCTGAGCACTTAATAATCTTGTGAAATAGCTGGAGGCAACAGTTAGAAACCTCACAGCATACACGTGCAATGTAATCTTGCAGATTCACAGCAAACACTATCATATTATACAATATTGGAAAGTAAGGGGTGAAAAAAAAACAACAAACCTCTCCTACTTTGTTAAACCCACAGGTTCCTGCTTTTTCTTTAATCTACGGGGTTCCATCTCAAATGTCATTTTTAAATGGAAAAACTTTTTAAGGTGTGTTGATTCATGGTGTCCATATTTATAGATGTCTCTCTTCAAGTGGTGTGATTACTGGCAACAAGTAATTTTCTTCTTCAAATATTTGCGAATATAGGCTAAGCAGCATTAAGTGAATGGGAACCTGTAGAAGTGTCCAGTGAATTCTGAAAGGACACTTTGTACAGATTCCTCGCAGGGACTCTCCTCCACTCTAACTTTCTCATCCTATAGAGTAGCTTAAATGGTCAGTAGAGCACCCCCATCTGTGACAGGGCAGGTACAAAGGTAGTGACTGGCATATGAGTGATTTCTGTCCACTCCAGAGGGCAGAGAAGATGAACAGATGGGTGCCATTTTGGGCAGGGCTCTATCTGTGATTTTTAGATTTATCTGTAATCTTCAGAATGTTGTCAGTGCATTAGAGGACTGCCAGTGAGTCCCAGGTTAAGTGTCAAACATTCTTTACTAAGCTTGGCCTGGAAATAAAAGCAGAGCTTTGCTGGATTAAGTTGTTAATGATTCGCTAATCCGAAGAGATTATTTTGACAGTCAAACCCAATTTCCTGTTTGGGAACTAGTAAATGACACTGAACTACTTTTCTGATGTAGCGGGAAAAAATCCTGAATCCTACTTCCACAAGCTCTAAAGTGTTTTCAAGTGTTAGCATTCCGTTGTGCCTATACTTTGATTTCTCTTTGCTTTGGTTTTCTCTGTTCTTAACAGTCCCATTTACATAGCTCAATACGCCCACTGAACTCATAAAAAACAGCTCATTGTCTCTCTAATTTCAGTTGGTACATTATGCATATATCCTAATATCTTGAGCCTGCCATCCTTTAATATCTATATTAAAATGTGGAGGCAAAGCTTGATTTTGTACTATGTCAACCTGTACTTATTTTCCATGCCGGTGCTGAGCACCATCCAAAGCAGATTGCTCCTGGCATCATCAGTGCAGCCTGTAAGAAGAGAGTCCTGGGGGCAGATCACTAGAGGTACTTTAATCCTTCAGACAAGTTTTCAATACTGTTTACACCAGGGACTTTCTTGTACAAATCCTCTTTACACAGACAAGAATAACACGGCAAGGAACTATTTGTCTCTGATCTCTGCAAAGAAGGAGAGCAAACGGGAACCCGTAGGGGGTTTTCCATCTTTTAAACATACCAGGAGGAGATTAATCAAAGATCTCTCTGCTGCCTGACGAACAATCAGTTACTGAGCTGCAGTGCTACTGATCAAGTTCTGGTGGAATCACAGGATCACAGCACCCACTGTGGTGAATGGCTTGAGCAGAAACCTAGCAGGTATGTGCTCACAAAGAAACAGCTGGACGGTTAGCTCACTATTTCCTAAACAGTCTCAAACACAGTGCCTTAAGATCTTTGTCCTTAGTCCATAGCTGGCCTTCTGTCCATGGGTATTCTCTGTCTTATCATTATGGATTTGCCCATGATTTAAGCAATGTTTCTGTTGTACATTGTACACACCCAGAGTACTTTCATGGATGTGAGCTCAGTGTCCATATGTCACACGTGAAGATAAGGGGTATGTGTTGAGATGGACGGTATGAAATGTTGAATGTAATGGCATTTTACTGAATGCACTATTGGCATAGTGCATGGGTAATAGGGTGAAAATCCCATCCCCCTTAAAATAAATCTAGAACATCTGAACTATGTTTGAAAACCTCTTGGAAGTCAGTGCAGTTACCGGAGTTTCCCAAGCATCTCTTCAATCAGAAAACACTTTTGGGGGATAGAAGTATTTTCTGTCCTGGAAGCAAACACATGACTGTAGATGACCTGAGAATCCCTGCCTCCCAAGCCTCGCCATGTATTCCTGTCAGTCGAATAATCAAGAATTATTCTCTATCTACGTTTAGGACTCCTCAGTCTCTCTCACAAAACTCATCTTCCACACACTTCAGTGGATAAGCCAAGGCCATTCTCACCAGATCCTCTACTCCATAGTTTATGATTCAAATTGAATATACAAGATAGCTTGTTTTCAACAGATTTCCGAGCAGGGCCAATAGACTTTCATCCACAAGCATAACATTCCATAAACCTTTCAACAGCTTGAAGGCAGAGAAATAAGCCTGCTGTACAATGCACACAAAAAAGTGAAGACAGAAAAGTACAACATTCAAGACTGAAAACACACAGACGCAGACAAGAACTAATTGGAAAATGGTGAGCAGTTTTTCACTCAAATCTGTGCATCTGCGATTTCCTCTAAATGGCTCTTTTCCTAGGCAGCAATTTGCGCATGATGAATTCATGTTTAGCATTACATAACTTTATTTTGGGGGTGTACACACTTTGAGAAACTACCTAAGGCAGTGAGATCATGAAGAAAAAATTTTTTTACTCTGAAGGTGTCAATTTGAATGTAATTACAGCACATATGCATGAAGCAGCAAACAAATCAAGATAGAACTTAAAACCCTCCCAATCTTTTGATAGAAAAATTAAATAATGAGGAATAATACTCTGATTGGACTATTGTCTTTCTTTTAGAATATGGGAGAAACTGAAGGCAGTGTTTGTACGGCAACTGACTTACATTATGAATAAAATAAAAGGAGTTTTTGAGTAAAGTCTCTCTTCTCTCCGTCAGACTGTGCAGGAAGCATATTGACCAATGAAGATGGTTTCAACTAAAAAAAAAGAGAGAGACATCAAAACCCCAAAACCACAATACCCATAAAACACTGGGTCTTGCTGCATCTCTCTTATGACACGAATAGCTTGATAGACGACTGGAAATCAAACGATCCCTAAAATGCTCTTTATAAGTTCCCTCTTCATCTATCTGATAAGAATAGGGATGCCCAGGTGTTAAGGAACTGGCCTTAATTAAGTCACAGATTGTTAGAGGAAAAGTCAGAGATTAGAGCCCTGGGCTAGAGTCTCTGCACAGCATCTCATTGTTATTAACTTGGGTGTTTGTTTACTTTTCTGATATTTATTCTGTAGAACAGGTAATACACAAATGTATACAAAGAATGTGAAATTCATTTGTTCCTATCTATCCAACGTTCCTCCTCAGAAGTAACAAGCATTATTTATTTCACATTTATTTTTATTTACAAGCATACATACTCATAGACATACATTCATCTATTCCTACTGTTTTACTTAAAATACATATACAGCTGCCTCTTTCCCTTAAATGCTCCCTACCAGATTCTCAACTTTACTGATGTACATAATTTATTTAACAAGTCTTCCATTAATGGGTATTTATGTCTCATCCAATTTGTGTTTGTATAAACCATGCTGCAACAATCTGTGCATGCCTCATTTCCCACAGGTGAAAGAATATCAGCAAATAACCGCTAAGGAGAAAAATTTGCTAGATCAAAGTAATTTCCATACTTACATTTGTGTATATATGAACACACACTGGGTATTAACCTCAGATATGCAGATGATACCACCCTTATGGCAGAAAGTGAAGAAAAACTAAAGAGCCTCTTGATGAAAGTGAAAGAGGAAAGCGAAAAAGTTGGCTTAANTTCCATCTTTTTTTTTTTTTTTTTTTTTTTTTAGTTTGGTTGCAGCACATGAGACCTTCATTGCGGCATGTGGACTCTTGGTTGCGGCGTATGAGGTCTAGTTCCCTGACCAAGGATCGAACCTGGGCTCCCCGCATTGGGAGCACAGACTCCTAACCACTGGACCACCAGGAAGTCCCTTGCTGCTGCTGCTAAGTCGCTTCAGTCATGTCTAACTCTGTGTGACCCCACAGATGGCAGCCCACCAGGCTTTTCCAACCATGGAATTCTCCAGGCAAGAATCCTGAGTGGGGTGCCATTTCCTTCTCCAAGGAAGTCCTTTACTTCATCATTAATGTTACAGTCTTCTAGTATTCCCCCTGCTTCCACTTTAGCCATACTTCAGATAATTTTTCACACAGCAGTTAGTGATCTTTTAAAAATGTAGATCAGATCAGCTGATGACCCTGCACCAAACCCTTTGGTTGTTTTTTTGTTTTTTTGTTTTTTTTCGTTGTTGTCTGAACCATGCTCAGCATAAAACTTAAATTCTTACCGAGGACAACAAAGTTCTGCCTGCCTCTCTGAATCATCTGCCAGCACTGCCTATTTCACTCCACTCAAGCCCCTGGGATCTCCTTGTTGTTCCCTTAACATATCAAACTCGTTCCCACCGCAGGACCTGTGTTCACTGCTCCCCTAGTCTGGAATATACTTCCCCAGATCTTCATATGAATGGTGCCCTGACTACACTCAAGAATCTGCCAAATGTCACATTTAGCCATCTTTATTGCCCACTAAAGCAATGCTCAAAATTCTCCAAGCCAGACTTCAGCAATACGTGAACCGTGAACTTCCAGATGTTCAAGCTGGNATTTCCTACGCCAGGGGGTCTTCCCGACCCAGGGATCGAACCCGGGTCTCCCGTACTGGAGGCAGATGTTTTAACCTCTGAGCCACCAGGGATGCTCCCGTAATATTATAGGTGTTATAATATTATAGGTATTATATATATAGCTATTATATATGTACTATAAATACTATATATTATAGATGTACTATAAGTATTATAATGTTATAGATATTATTTAAATTACATACTTAAAACGCACAGTACACACACAATGATTTATCTTGGAATCACAGTGGCTATTATATATATTATAGGTATTGTACATAACTATTATATATGCACTATATATACTATAAGCATTATAATGTTATAGGACTTACATATACTGTAAGTATTGTATAACCTACATACTTAACATGCACAGTACACACACAACCACTGACCCTGGAATCACAGGGGCCCTCCAGGAAACCCAAGCAATCCTGAGGGCCCCAGGTGCCCACGGCCCAGCCTGCAGGGCAGCAGAGCCACCCCAGGCCACGGTCACATTGGCAGACGGGCTCCCTTCCCACCTGAGCTGCCTGGTCACCTGCACATGCACCTGGTAGAGACCGGGAAGCTGCTGGGGCCCCAAAGGCTCGCCTCTGCCTCCGCAGTGCTCGCCCCTCGGCCTTGGACGGGCACGGTCCTGGGGGAACTCAGGGCTTGGTCACCCTCATCTGACTAAAGCCCTTGTCTGATGCCCCACGTTGTAAAGCTGGCTCACCCGTAAACTGGGGTCCTGACGTAAACCCAGGGCTCAGAGGTAACCCCCAAGTCATAAACCTGGGGTCCTGACGAAAGCCGAGCCCTGGAGGCTGCGCTTGGCACCAAAGGCGAGCGCCCAGCGCCCCCCGTGCCTCAGGCCTGACGCCTGCCCTCAGGTGACTGCACCTGACGGAACGCCCTGACCAGACACCGGCCCGCAGGCGCCTCAGTGACAGGAGGCCGCGCAGGTGAGTGTGCGCGTCTCGCGCGGTGGGGCAGCAGTGCGGGCCTCCTCCCGTGGCGGAGAGGGCGCTGGCCGAGATGGCCGCCCCAGCCCCAGGGCGCTGGAGCCTGCGAGTCCTCAGCACGCGGGGGCTGCTCCTGGCCCGGGTCACTGGCTGCCTCCCTGTGACCGTTCGTAGTGTTTCTGGGTTTTGGTTCCGAAGACTGTGGCTGTGATGTAGCTTTCCTCCTATTTTCTGAGCTTTGAAACATACCTAGGAGGACATGCCTTAATCTGAATTTATGTTAGATTTTCTGCTGGTTCTTTAGTGACTTTGTTTATTTACCATAAACTTTGAAGATAATGGTGATCTCTTTCAAACGGTCCCATGCAGGCAGCACTGTACTCAGTGCCCCTGACCCTGTAGCAGGCCGCTGCCGACCCACGCCTCTGCTGGAGACTCCTGGGCAACTGTGGGTCAGTCTCTTGTAGCGTCACTGCTCCTTTCTTCTGGGTCCTGATGAGCACAAGGTTTTGTTTGTGCCCTCTAAGAGTCTGTTTCCCGAGTCCTGTGTAAGTTCTGGTGGCTCTATGGTGGGGTTAATGGTGACCTCCTCCAAGAGGGCTTATGACATTTCCAGGTCTGTTGCACGCAGAGCCCCTGCAGCAGGCCACTGCTGACCCGTACCTCTGCAGGAGACACTCTAAGGTAGGTCTGGCTCAGTCTCTGTGGGGTCTCTGGGTCCTGGTGCCCACAAGGTTTTGTTTGAACCCTTCGAACGTCTCTGGCAGATATGGGGTTTGATTCAATATGCAATCTCCCTTGCTGGGGCTTCTCATTTGCCCTTGAGCATGGGGTATCTCCTCACAGCTGCTCCACTGGGAGTGGGAGTTGGTGATGGACAGGGAGGCCTGGCGTGCTGCAGTCCATGGGGTGGCAGAGAGTTGGACACGACTGAATGACTGAACTGAGCTGAACCATCAACTTTGTTTCTCAACTGAGAAGCTTTTTGACCTAACATGTGAATTATCCTAATTCATTGCTTATTTCTTCCCAAGTTTCTTTCAAAATTTCAATATATTTAGGTGATTGATCTGTTTTAAGATAATTTTTGTATATGGTGGAGGTTGGGAGCCCACTGTCATTCTTTTAATGTGGATGTCCAGTTATCTGAGCACTATTTATTAAAGAGATTATTTGTCTGAGTTGACGGGTATTGTCTCGCTTGCCAAAAATAAATTGGCAGTGGGTCTATGGGTTTATTTTTAAATTCTCAAATCTATTTCATTGGACTACAATGTCTATTCTTATGGCAATACTATACCAATTTTTTTATTTACTGTAGCTAGTCTTTGATTGATTTCCAGAGTTCTGAAAGTGTTGACTATGAGAATTATTGCCTTTTTTTTGTTGTTGGTTTTTTGGAGATGCAAATTTTCAGAGCTTGTTATAAGCCCATCTTGGATGAACATATGTTATTTTTTGCCTGTATATGCAAAATTGTTAGATATCTATTGTGTATTTCAAATTTATCATTATAAAGGCATTCACTGCTCTCTTTCATTTTGATTTTCTGTCTTGAAATAAAAGCTTGATATTCAAGTTGTAACTCTGACCTTTTTTTGTGTGTTTTGGTTGCAACTGATATCTTTAACATCATTTAATTTTAATTTTGAACTTGGAAATTAAATGCAATTGGAGGCATTCTGTTCTATTTGTAAAAAAGTTTATTTTGCTGTGTAATATACATAGAAGTGCAAATATCCTAGAAGTGTGCCTTTCAAAGATCTTTCACAGTCTTAACACACTGGTGTAAATGGCATCCAGCTCAAGGAAAAGAACATTACTCAAGCCTCAAAATTCTGCCCACTTTTCCCTTCAGTTTTTTGCATACTTTAAAGGTAAACTTTATCTTGACTTCTAATAGTATAGGTTAGTTTTGCCTGTTTTTTCCTTCTTTGTACTGGATCAGTTCAGTTCAGATCAGTCGCTCAGTTGTATCAGACTATTTGCCACCCCATGGACTGAAGCATGCCAGGGCTCCCTGTCCATCATCAACTCCTGGAGTTTATTCAAACTCATGTCCATTGAGTTGATAATGCCATCCAGCCATTTCACCCTCTGTTGTTTCCTCTTCCCGCCTTCAATCTTTCCCAGCATGAGGGTCTTTTCAAATGAGTCAGTTCTTCCCATTAGGTAGCCAAAGTATTGGAGATTCAGCTTCAGCATCAGTCCTTCCAATGAATATTCAGGACTGATTTCCTTTAGGATGGACTGGTTTGATCTCCTTGCAGTCCAAGAGACTCTCAAGAGTCTTCTCCAACACCACAGTTCAAAAGCATCAATTCTTCCATGCTCAGCTTTTTTTATAGTCCAACTCTCACATCCATACATGACTACTAGAAAAACCATAGCTTTGACTGTATGGACCTTTGTTGGCAAAGTAATGTCTCTGCTTTTCAGGATACTATCTAGGTTGGTCATAACTTTTCTTCCAAGGAGCAAGATCTTTCGATTTCATGACTGCAGTCACCATCTGCAGTGATTTTGGAGCCCCAAAACACAAAGTCTCTCACTGTTTCTACTATTTCCCCATCTATTGGCCATGAAGTGATGGGACCAGACGCCATGATCTTCGTTTTCTGAATGTTGAGTTTAAGGCCAACTTTTTCACTCTCTTCTTTCACTTTCATCAAAGGCTCTTTAGTTCTTCACTTTCTGCCATGAGGGTGGGAGGGTGGTGTCATCTGCATAGCTGAGGTTATCGATATTTCCCCTGGCAATCTTGATTCCAGCTTGTGCTTCATCCAGTCCAGCATTTCTCATGATGTACTCTGCATATAAGTTAAATAAACAAGGTGAGAATATACAGCCTTGACATACCCCTTTCCTGATTTGGAACCAGTCTGTTGTTCCATGTCCAGTTCTAACTGTTTCTTCTTAACCTGCCTACAGATTTCTCAGGAGGCAGATCAGGTGGACTGGTGTTCCCATCTCTTTCAGAATTTTCCACAGTTTGTGGTGATCCACATAGTCAAAAGCTTTGGCATAGTCAATAAAGCAGAAGTAGATGTTTTCCTGGATGTACTGGATATAAATTATATAATCACTCTTTCTTTTGTATCACTTATTTTATTAAACTTTATGTTTGGGTGTTTATTTCACTACTCTGTATTGTTTTAGAACATTCATTCCTGTTATGAATATTATTTTGTTAAATAAATATACCGTGATTAGCCAGTCTTCTGCTGAAGAGCCCTTGAGTAGTTCCATTTTATGGATGTGAGGAATAGTGCTGCTAGGAATATGCTGGCCTATCTCATGGTACATATATGTTTGGGTACATGTTTATGGGAAATAGATGGGGAAACAGTGGAAACAGTGTCAGACTTTATTTTGGGGGGCTCCAAAATCACTGCAGATGGTGACTGCAGCCATGAAATTAGAAGACGCTTGCTCATTCAAGGCTATGGTTCTTCCTGTGGTCATGTATGGATGTGAGAGCTGGACTGTGAAGAAGGCTGAGCACCGAAGAATTGATGCTTTTGAACTGTGGTGTTGGAGAAGACTCTTGAGAGTCCCTTGGACTGCAAGGAGATCGAACCAGTCCATTCTGAAGGAGATCAACCCTGGGATTTCTTTGGAAGGAATGATGCTAAAGCTGAAACTCCAGTACTTTGGCCACCTCATGAGAAGAGTTGACTCATTGGAAAAGAGTCTGATGCTGGGAGCGATTGGGGGCAGGAGGAGAAGGGTACGACCAAGGATGAGATGGCTGGATGGCATCACAGAGTTGATGGACGTGAGTCTGAGTGAACTCAGAGAGATGGTGATGGACAGGGAGGCCTGGCGTGCTGCGATTCATGGGGTTGCAAAGAGTCGGACATGACTGAGTGACTGAACTGAACTGAACATGTTTATTATTTTACTTTATTTTTGGGGGTACATGTTTATTAAGTGTAATCTAAAAGTGAGATTGCTGTGCATAACGATGGATATGTTCAGTTTTAGTAGGCATGGACAAAGCATTTTCCAGTAATGTTCCCAGTTTATTCACATGCTCTGTAGTACTTCACATTTTAATCTTTTTGTAAATTTTGGCCACTCTAGTGAGTGTTATGTTTTATTGTATTTTTTATTTTCATTAATCAAATTGAGTGCATTTCATATGCTTATTTGTCATTTGCATATATTTTTTCAATTGCCTTTACAAGTCTTTTTTCCAGCATACTACTAAATTTTCTGTTTCTTATAGTGATTTGTAAGAATTCTTTACATATTGTGAATATAAGAGTCTTTTGTTGGTTGTGTATATACATTACAAATGTCTTCTCATACTTTGGATTTTTATTCTGCTTTAATAAACAGAAGGGTTTCCCTGATAGCTCAGCTGGTAAAGAATCCTCCTGCAACATAGGAGACTCCAGTTTGATTCCCGGGTTGGGAAGATCACCTAGAGAAGGGAAAGGCTACCCACTCCAGTATTCTGGCCTAGAGAATTCCATGGACTATATTAGTCTAGGGAGTTGCAAAGAATCAAATATGACTGAGTGACTTGCACTTAATAAACAGAAGTTCTTAACTTTGAAATAGTCAGCTTATCATTTTTCTTTGTTAGTATTATTTTTCTGTCTTAGGAGCTATTTGCAAAAACCACAATCACTAATGTACTGTTCTCCACTTTTGTTAAAGCACGATTTTTTTCCCCACTCAAATCTGGAATTTCTTGATTTTTGTTTATAAGGTAAGATAAGAATTGAGTTTTGTTTATAGTTTGAGATAAGGATTGAACTTTTTTTTTGGTCTCTAGGGGTATCTCATTGTGGTGGAAAATTCTGATATGCCCTCTGAGATTCCAGCCTTTTGTGCCTAGCATAGTCTCCTCTCAGTGATTGATTAGGCTATGTTACAGAAGAAAGGTAAAGCGATTTTTCAGATGTCATTAAGCTAACTTTGATTTAATTAGAAGGGAGACTATTTTAACTGGCTCTGATCTAATCGGATGAGCTCTTCAGAGGGCCTTTGCCCTTTTTGAAGGAAGAGCTCCAAAGTATTAGAGAAATTTTCCTGTTGACTTTGAAGGAGTGTACTTCTGTTTTGGAGAGGAGCCCACATGTGAGGGTATAGCAGTGTCTATCAAATGAGGGCTTGAGTCCAACAACCAAAAGGAAGTGAATTCCAACAACAACCATGACCCAGAGCCTTAAATGAGTCTCCAGCCCTGACTATCAGCTCCTGTGCATCCTCCTATGTGAGGCCCTGAACAAAGGCCCCAGCTCACCTGTATCAGTATCCATAGAAAAGATGAGTAATAAATTTGGATTGTTTTAAGCCGGTACATGTGTGGTAATTTTTTTTTTTAATTGTGCCATAGAAGACTAATACACTAGTTGACACAAAACTACCTATTGAAAAATGCAATATTTCCCCCATTGCATTGTAGGGCCACATTGGCTATTAACCACGTATAGCTGTGTCTGTTTCAGGATTCACTACTGAGTTTCATTGGCTATTTAGTTAATGGCTGTGTTGATGCCACATTATCTTTTTATAATAAACCTTGGTATATGGTCATGTTAAGTCTTTCAGATATGTAATCTGCTTTCAAATATCCTTGGAAGTTCTCGGTCCTTTGTGTTTCTGAATGGATTCTAGAATAAGAGAGGACATTTCTGAAAAATAAATGGAGGAATATTAATTAGGCTTGCATTAAATCTACAAAAAAATTCTGTACTTTACTCAAGTTCCTTTTTCATGTAGTAAAAATTGATTCACACCATGAGTAAGAGTGCAGTAAATATATTTCTATTCCCTTTGTATGCCTCTCTTAATTTACTACCTAATTTTAGTATATGAAACTTTTTTTACTCTTTAACTTTATGCTTGTATTTATCATCTTTATTATTCACACCATTCATCTCTTTTCTGTAAAAGATGAAATTGTATGTTTATACTATCTTCCATCTTCTTATGTCTTTCCTCACAACTTTTGTTTCATAGCTGCATTATTATGTATGACCTTTGACACAAACATTCTGTTCTTTACCCATAAATAAAATATTTGTTTTAGTTTACACTACAGTAAATTCCATGACATTTCAAACTTTTAATAGTAATTTTTTTAGTCATTTTTGATTAGTCGAATTTTGTCCTTTTTTTAAAGGAAGGATTTATAGGTTACTGGATTTAATTTTTTTCATTTTATGACTTTTTGTTTAAAGTGACAGTTTGGCTGTTTATAAAATTTTTGGTTTACACTTTCACTCCATACCTTATATTAGAGCTCTCTGTCTCCTAGAATTTTATTTTGCCATGGAGAAATTTGAGATCAGACCGATTTTTGCTTCTTTTGGTCACCACCTTCAGGTTACTTTTCTCTGTTGTCTTTGCTGAGCTTTGCAACTATACTTAGATATTGTGGATGGTGATGGCAGTTGTGTTTAAGTTTTATTAAATGAAGATTTTGCATTTCTGATTTTCTTTGTTACTTTGCACTAATACTTGAGTCAAGAAATTGAAATTACTACTGCACTCCATCACTGGTAAGCCACAATGTGTCTCGGCTACACTGTTTCCCTGGTTTGATCTCATGGGTTATAAATGTCTCTTTATAGATATTTATCACATTTCTTCTAGTAGGTTTATAATGATACATTTGAATCAGCACAATAGATAGTATCTCATTGTGGTTAAGTCAGAGAATGTTATTTTCACTACTTACAAAGCATCTTGTTTAGATGTGACAATTTCCCTTGGTTCATATTAAAGCAACAGAAGCAGCTAACAAGTATTAAGTAGCCACTATCACTGCAGGTGGTGATTGCAGCCATGAAATCAAAAGACGCTTACTCCTTGGAAGAAAAGTTATGACCNTCAGTTGTGTCCGACTCTGTGCGACCCCATAGACGGCAGCCCACCAGGCTCCCCTGTCCCTGGGATTCTCCAGGCAAGAACACTGGAGTGGGTTGCCATTTCCTTCTCCAATGCATGAAAGTGAAAAGTGAAAGTGAAGTCGCTCAGTCATGTCCAACTCTTCAAGACTCCATGGACTGCAGCCCACCAGGCTCCTCTGCCCGTGGGATTTTCCAGGCAAGAGTGCTGGAGTGGGTTGCCATTGGTTACTAGTAAAAGGGCCAGTAGGCAAAGGCAACAGATGTTGCCTATATTGATCTATTGTTTCAGGATGGAAAGAACCCTGGAACAGGAGTTAGGTGCTGATTTGTGGGGTGACCTTGGGCAAGCCCCATTACTTTATCATAGTTTTCTCAAGAATAGAGGATGAGTGAAAAAGCCCTGCCCTGCCCCTCTCACAGCGTTGATATGAAAAGCAAAGGAGATGGCACCTGTTCCAGTGCTGTGAATGGACAAAGTCTCTGTCACATGAAGCAGTGGGCAGTGTGACGTCCCATTGCACAGTGAAGACAGAACAGTTTAAGGAGGGCTCTTCTATGCGCTGGGTGGATCCTTTGCCTTTTAGTTTTAAAGTGGACCATTCTGATAAACTTTCCACTGACCTATTAGGTTGACAAAGAAATGAAGCAGAAATCTGGTCTGATTTGATATAATTCAGGATCAGGCTCCTGGGCCGCTGGCTGTGTCTTGAGGCTTATTACTAAAGCAGCTTCCTCAGATTTTACATTCACTGGTCCATCTACAGGGCCATGAGATATTCTTTTCAAGTATCCTGTAATTTCTTAAGTTATGTTAGGAATCCAGCTGCTGGGCAGGGCACAGGCTGTGTATAGCTAATACACCATTTGTGTAAAATTGGTACATTTAAATAAAATTAATTTATGTGCACACGTGAAGAATATCCCCAAGAGGATGCCTAAGAAATTGGTCACATGGTTTGCCTTTGGGGAAAAAGGGCTGAGTGGTTGGGCAGGGGATTGGGGATTTATTGTACACCTTTTTGTCACTTTAATTTTGAACCAGGTGAATATATGATTTGTTGAAGAGAACAAATATAAATTTGTAAGGGAAAAAAAGCACATAAACATGATTTCTGATGAAAAGGAACTTTTGACAAAGATACCTTTAGGTCCAATCTAGTTATCATAAAGAAACTTTCCACCAAGAACCTGTAGAGAGCATAATTCCCTTTTCTCATCCCAGAGGGCTGGCTGCTTTGGGGAGGAAGGGTGTTTGTGCCTTGGCAGGCCTGCTTGAGGCCAGTGGCCAACAGGGCAGAAACACAGGGACAGCTGTACCTGCTTCCCACGAGAAGGGAGTGTGCATAGACTGGGGTGGTGTGTGCATGGCAGGTGGGGGGACATCCTAAATCCACATAGGATATTAACCTGAGGGGCTCCTTCCTCAAAGGTTCAGCTCCTGGAGGCTTTAGTATTTGATTTCTTATGATAATTTCAAACTTACAGAAACATTCAGTAGTGCTATGAATAACTATATGCCCGTGACTGATTTTAAGAATGACTGACTTTTGCCGTCTTCATTTATCTCTTTTTGTATTTACCTATCTGCATGATTAAGAGACCCTGACACTTGACTCCTAAGTGCTTCAGTATGCATTTCCTAATAATAAGAACATCCCCAGCACCATTATCACATCCAAGAAAATTTACCATTTTCTCAGAATATCTAAGACTCAGTCCATATTCGATTTCCCCATTATTCCTCTTGTATCTTTTATAAGTGAGGTTTTTCGGTTTGTTTTCCAAATCAGGATCTGATTGAGGAGTCTAGAACAACCCCCTCACCAGTTTTTTTAAATGAGCTTTTAAAGGTACTAGGTAAGTGTATTATAGATTTATTTTGATTATGGTTTCATTTACTGCTGACTTCTACTTCCTATAATTCTGAAAACTGAAAGTTCTCAAGGCTTGATTTGTTTTGGGTTGAATTCCTGTGGGTTTTGATCACGCCTCTTACAGCTCTGCTGGATCATTCTAATGACAGGTGAATGGATTCTCCGAGGGTGCAGCTGACTCCATGGAAGGAGCCCAGTCTCTCTTTCCTTGTCCTCAAGCTCCTGGGAAACATTTTTATCTCAGATGAGGGGTGAGGGCTTGACTTAGAGCATGGACCTAGTATGTTGTTTATTATTAATAGTGACAATAATTGTCATTTGACAGCAATGATGGTGACAGTAATAATGGCCATTATTCATTGAGCAGCCTTCTGTATTCAGCATGTTCTATATGGATTTCATTTGTCCTTCACAACGGTTCTAGGGAATATAGGTTATTAGTACACAGATTGTACAGATGAAGAAAAGGAGGCTTAGAAAGGTTAAATCATTTGAAAAGCTTTGCTATGAGCCAGGTAACTCCAGAACTCACTTCTAGTCTATGATCCCGTAACTTGCAAATTCCTCAACTGTGGTAACTCTGGGTTTCTTAATAAACAACTGAATAATAGCAAATGCTCATGTATTACTACATGCCGGGAACAGTTGCAGGGGCCTTACATATTTTATCCTCCCAACAACTCTAATGAGGGCCATCTCACTGATGAGGAACAAGGGCATGGAGACATAAAGTAACCTACCTGAGACCACACAGAGAATGGCAGGGCTGGGAACCAAACTCAGACCATCTATCCCAGTGTCCATGCTCTTAGCCAAGCACTGTCCTCTAGCTAAGAAAGGATTTATTAAAGGCTATTAGGAAGCTTATAGGATCTCCAAGAGGGCCAGAGATCAGGCTCAGAGGGCTGTGTGGCTGGGAACAATGCCCAGATCACACCGATCCAGCCAAGACAAAAGAGCAGTGGCTTCCAAGTGGAGGGAGCAGGAACATCAAGTGGAAAATTCTCCAGTCATGGGATGAAGATGCCTCAGATATTACAAAGGGTTTCACGCAGTGGTTGGTTTCTGAAACCTTTGGAGTTTGTTGAAATGGCACACCATATTCTAATCTTCTTTCCCTCAGGGGACTATCTTGCACGTCAGGTGCAAACATGGATCAAGCAGTATCGAGCCTCAGAAATCAGCACCATTCCAGCAATGGAGAGGCTAATCGAGTGGCTGCCCCTCCACCTTCCCAGGCAGCAGCGGACCACAGTGGTGCACGGGGACTTCAGGTCGACTCAGCATGAGGAGGGTTGATATTTAGATGTGGAAAGTGATGGGAAGGGCATCTGAAGGGGAAAGAAGCAGCTGGTCTTGCCCCAGTTTACTGCTGACAACTATCCATGCACAATTATCTCCCTGTGCATAGCCTTTAAGGAAGGGTTTGTCAGGTTTGACACTATTGACATTTGGGGCCTTTGCCACAGCAAGAGTTAGTACCACCCCCAGGTCCGAAGGCACAAGCACAGACTCCAATTGTAACTACTGTAGGACAGCCACCTCCAAAACTGCATTGCTGTCAACAGCCACAGCAATGATTTTACACATGAGTCTACAGTCTGGGGACAAGATGGCTTGTTGGAGTGACTTTGAGGTCCGGGGCTGAAATCACCTGATGGCTCACTCACACATCTGTATGGGGGCAGAGGAGAGCTAGGCTGCCTGAATTTCTCTCTGTGTATCTATGGTTTCTCAACTAGTCTTTTCAGTATGGGGCTTCCCAGGTGACTCAGTGGTAAAGAATCTCCATGCCAGTGCAGGAAATGCAGGAGGTGTGGGTTCAATCCCTGAGTTGGGATGTCCTAGAGGAGGAAATGGCAACCCACTTCAGTACTCTTGCCTGGGAAAGTCTATGGACAGAGGAGCCTGGTGGGCTACAGTCTATGGAGTCGCAAAGAGTCGACACGACTGAACGACTGACTGCACACACACGTACTCTCCACTCCAGTAGCTTCTGGGTAGCTGGACTTCTTACCTGGTAGCTCTGGGCTGCAAAGGTGTGTATTGTGAGGGGAGAGGGCCAGGCAGGAGCTGATCACCTTTTCTATCCTTGTCTTGGAAGTCACGCAGCACCACTTCCACCTGCATCATAATTGTTAGAAGTGAGATGCTTCCAAAGGTGAAGGATTAGACTCTTCCTTTTGTGGCGGGAGTGTCAAAAAATTGCAGACCTGTTTTAAAACCATCTCAGGGAAGGAGAATTACCAGAACCTGGATACTGTCTCTCTGTGGTGAGGGCTGCCTCACCAAAGCTGTGTCTCTTGGGAGAGGAACACAGCTGTCTCTTGGCCTTATGCTGAGAGGGGGCTGAGGAATTAGTATGCAAGCCCCTTTCCCATTGCCTGTTGGTATCCCCATTGGCTGAGCCAGAGGGCAAGGGAGCTGGTGGATACAGCCCATGCAGGGTCGTGGGCACATGGGGCACAGAGGGCTGGGAAATGTTTGGAGGGGCCAACAGAATAAATACTCAGCATGGAACACGCCCCAGTGGTCAGTTTTCTTAGTGCTGTCTCCATTCCTTGTGGCTCCTTCAGGCTGGACAACCTGCTATTCCATCCGGAAACTGCCGAGGTGCTTGCTGTCCTGGACTGGGAACTTTCTACCTTAGGCGACCCTCTTGCCGATGTGGCCTACAACTGCCTGGCTCACTACCTGCCATCTGGTTTTCCCATTCAGCCAGGTAGGAACTGCTGCTGGGGGAGTAGGGATGGAGCCTCCTCCATTCTCAAAGATTTGGGCAAACTCAGCTGAAGTAGTTGGTGATTGGGCTCCTTCATGAAATTCAGGTGTTTAGTATTTCTTCTACAGTATCATTTTTAATGACAGCATAGGATTTCATTGTTAAAGAATTAACTCATTCACAGCATTTGGTTTGATTTCTATTTGGATATTTGTTTCTAGTTTTGGTTTTTTTTTTAATTCTTGCTAACTTCCCTGTGCTTCCACAAAAAGGGCAGTGAATATCTGCATAGTAATATCTTTGCCTGTATATAAGGTATACTCCTAGGATAAATTCTTGGAACAGAATATATTATATGCTTCTGAACCATCAAAATGTTACAAATGAAGAAAATCAGTAAAATTTTTTATCTGTTGCAATTATCTTTTTCATAATTTGGTGAGATTTCTTTGAATACTATTTTTTATCAAATGACTGATAGAAAATAATATGCATCCACCCTGACCTGTGGTCCAGATGGAACTTGGAGGCCCCTCATTACTTCCTTTACTGCCAATTTAGTCCAAAACTTTAACAGCCAGGTTATGAAGAACAGCTTCATGCTTGGATTCCAGACATCTTAAAATGATGACCTATAACCCTTTGAACTAGTTGTGAAACTTATTTCCAAGGGACAAGATGATTTTCAGAATTCAAATATTGGGAGCCACAGGGGAGCATGAGGTCATTGCCTAGTCCTGACTCTGTCGCTTCAGGGTTGAGTGACTGTGATTTGACTGAGCTGGGAATCCCTACTACAGAGGAGTATTTCGGGATGTACTGTCTTCACATGGGGATCCCTCCGACTGAGAACTGGAACTTCTACATGGCTTTCTCCTTCTTCCGCATCGCCGCAATCCTGCAGGGAGTCTACAAGCGCTCACTCACAGGTAATGGGAGCCTAGGAGAGCCGGCCTCAGGGTGTGAGTCACAACCAAGAGGCTTCTCTCCCTGAAACCCTCTCATGACCTAACTACAAAGTTCAGTTAATTCAACCATTTGTCAGCAAGTGTATATCATATATTTTTAAGAAACATTTAGAATTTTTGTAAATCATTAAAATAAGGTACAAAACTTTTTAAAAGTAAAAACACATAATAAAAACTCAATCATAAAGAAGAATATAAAATCATTTTCCATTCTTTTCACTTCTCAAAGACGAAGCCACTGTTAAGGGTTTTGGGCCCCAATTTTTCTGTATATCTGTTGTCTCTCCTCTCTGTCTCTCTCTGCAAGCTTTATAAAAGTGTGATCATTTTACATGTTATTTTTTAGTACCTTGATATAAAAATTTTTTATCCCAAAGAATTTTTATGAAATACTATGGATGACATCACCAACTCAATGGGCATGAGTTTGGTGAGTTCCAGGAGTTGGTGATGGACAGGGAGGCCTGGTGTGCTGCACTTCAGGGGGTTGCAAAGAGTCGGACATGACTGAGCAACTGAACTGAACTGATTGTGTGTATACATATATATATATTTATATGTTATGGCCATATATATGTATTTGACAACTACGTAAGGCAAATTCCTTATTTTTTTCCACGTAACAGTATTTCACTGAGACCTTTCCATGTGAGTATGTATAGACATCATTCATTTTGCCTTCTATAGTACGTTTCATGGTATGGATATACTGTAATGTATTTAACCAGTTACCCTATTGATGTATCTTTGGATCGTCTGCAGATTTTCACAGTCACTTAGTGGTTGGTGGACATCTTTTTTTACTCATATTTGAATATATCTGAAGGATAAATTCCCAGAGTTAGAATTTCTGGGTTAAAAATTTGTGTATTTTAAATTTTTTAAATGTTGCCAAATTGCCCAGTGAGAGGATTGTTGAAGAAGAAAAAAGATTACTGTATTTTCTTTGATGATCCTCTTACATATATGGGGAATACTTTATTTAACCAGTGTTTTCTAGATTATATCTTTAAAGTTTGAACGTTTGAGAAGAAAAGTTTGGCTACTTAGAACTGATGGTTCAATATATACATGTGTCACCTATGGAGGGTTTATATATATGCAAGTATGGCACAGTGTTACTGTGCCAATTTAGTTTTCATTCTGAATTCTGTAGGGTAGAAACTGAAATAATCTATGTGAATGTGAAGTCACTCAGTCGTATCCGACTCTTTGTGACCCCATGGACTGTAGCCTACTAGGCTCCTCTGTCCATGGGATTTTCCAGGCAATAGTACTGGAGTGGATTGCCATTTCCTTCTCCAAAGGATCTTCCCAACCCAGGGATCGAACCCGGGTCTCTCGCATTGTAGACAGATGCTTTAGCGTCTGAGCCATAGCCTAAATTATTTAGGAAGATATAAAGACAGATTAAATTTTGTTTCCTATGTAAAAGGAAAGCAATTAGAAAGCAGGAAGGTAGAATCTCCCAAAAGACTTCCCCAAAGACTTAGCAATAGTGACTAGGCCAGTAGCATTAAGTACCCATAATCATCCACATTATAATCTATAAATTCCATTCTAAACCAGAAGGAACCAGGGCACCTTGGAGAAGTGACTGATTTTAGGTCTAGGGCAGAATATCCACAAGATGAATCTGAAACATCTTCTTGTACCACAAAGAAAGGAGGTTGTTGAGAATGTGATATTTAACTGTCTCAGGAGTCCACTTGAATAGGCTCCCACTTGCTAATGACAGGAAACTTTGAGCACCAATAAGGATGAGAGCTAGAATGGATGGATGACACACATCAAGTATGTTTAAATCCATGAGTAAAGAGTGATACTAAAAGTCTCACTAGTGACTGTGGAGACTGAGAGGGAAGCAACCCATTATTCTGATAATTGGTAAATGAAGGGGAAAAAGTCAACCACTTATCCTGCCTTTCCTATACAAATTAGATGTCATGTTAGCCAAATGATTAATGGAAGTTTTTCTTTAGAGAAGCATCCTGGACCCAGTGAGCGAAGTAGCATAGCACCAATTTGCCATCCCGGTACATGAATGCATCTGGAAAATAAGTGTTAATGGTGCTAAAATCATCAAGAGAGGCAGCCAGACATTACATACCTCCTGATGCTGCCCTCAAAAGTTGAACCTGGATCTAACCAAGCCTCTAGTGCCAGCCACCAAGTTACAGGGAACAGAGGATTCAGTGGAGCACATTAAATAGCACCACTGAGACAAAGCCACTGACAAAAATCCAGATTCTGGGAAACTTCACAGGGAAACAATTCAGTTTCTTCAGCAAATGAAAAAGGTGATACGATGTTGAGACTTAAAAGATATATTAGCCAAAATCAGTATTTGGACCTTATTCAGATCCCTGTTTGAAAAAAGAAATGTGAAAAAAAATTTTGTGNTTCACAGGGAAACAATTCAGTTTCTTCAGCAAATGAAAAAGGTGATACGATGTTGAGACTTAAAAGATATATTAGCCAAAATCAGTATTTGGACCTTATTCAGATCCCTGTTTGAAAAAAGAAATGTGAAAAAAAATTTTGTGAGACAGTCTTAACTATCTCAGGGACTTAAAAGATACATTAGCCAAAAACAGTATTTGAACCTTATTCAGATCCCTGTTTGAAAAAAGAAATGTTGTGAAAAAAATTTTTGTAAGACAATCAATGAAAAATGAATTCTGACTGGATAGTTGAGGATATTAAGGCGTCATAGTTAACTGCTGTATAAGTGTGATAATGATATTGTGTGGATGTTTTTAAGTCTTTGTTTTTAGATATAAATGAAATAGAAGTATAAAGATGTGGTGTTTGGGATTTACTGCAGCAAAATCCAGGGCAGTAGGGGTGGAAAGCAGAGGATGAAACAGGATTGGCCATGCTTTGATGATTATTGAACTGAGTGGCAGAAACCTGTAGGTGCACTAAATTCTTCTCTCTAGTTTTGTTTGTCTTTGAAATTTTCCAAAATGAAAACTTAAAAAGGCGAATAGAAAGAAGCCCAGCAGTGGGTTTGCTAGTACTATGGGGACATCTTAGCTTTGTGCTCATCAGTACCCAGGGCTTTCTGGTAGCATTTTGCTCTCAGCCAAGGTGTCAAAATCTTCTGAGAAAGGCAGTTGTAGTAGGGGAATTGATCATGCATTCACTGCCAAGAGCCTCTGCTAGGTCAGGCCTCTCCTTGCTGCTGTTGTTCAGTTGCTCAGTTGTATCTGACTCTTTGCAACCCAATGGACTGCACGCCAGGCCTCCCTGTCCTTCACCGTCTCCCAGAGCTTGCTCATATCCATTCAGTTGGTGATGGCATCCAACCATCTTGTCCTATGTCGTCCCCTTCTCGTCCTGCCTTCAGCCTTAGCATCAGGGTCTTTTCCAATGAGTCAGCTCTTTACATCAGATGGCCAAGGTATTGGAGCTTCAGCTTCACCATCAGTCCTTCCAATGAATATTCAGAGTTGATTTTCTTTAGGATGGACTGGTTGGATCTCCTTGCAGTCCAAGGGACTCTCAAGAGTCTTCTCCAATACCACAGTTCAAAAGCATCAATTCTTCGGTGCTCAGCTTTCTTTCAGAGAAGGCAATGGCAACCC